>JAPUBX010003993.1:307030-373581 GCA_028672205.1 Proteocephalus fallax | reverse complement strand
CAGTCAAGTTGTGCTTTTCCTACACGCGAAGGGAATCTTCTTGACCACCTATTTGTGTCCGATTCTTCTCTTTATGCATTTCGTAAACGTGCAACTTTAGCCCAGTCGGACCACTGAATCGTTGTTGGTCTACCGAAAATATATGGCAAGATAAAAAAAACTATCAGCATTAAAATGTACAATAAACAAAAATGTGACAGGACGTCACGATTATACGTAGAAAATGCACAATAAGTTAAGAAGAATAAAAGAAGTATCGTCGTGGTAAATTTGCAAGAAAGGCCAATTTATCCCACGAAGTATATAAAGTTTGGCAAACAGGAAATGGCGGCCATCGAAAGGCCCTATCCAAAGCGCGCGCCAGTGAGGCTGTTCAAGTCAACTCTCTAGAACTCCTCCCGTATAATCGCTCTGTCCTCTGTTTTGTGGGATCACGGATGCGGGTAACAATAAAATGTGATTCGTAGATTGAAAGAGACCACTGCCTGGGGTAGGCCACCAGAAATTGGAGTATCTTTATATAAGCAATGAGCTGTATATGATGAATGTATAGAGAACTATGGAACGTGTTATTTATTAATTAGATTTTTCGATCCGCATTTTATTTATTATCTATTTGATCATCAAAATTATTGTAAAAGTTCCCACAACATTACATTGGACAGCATTTATTCGGAGCGTCATTCAAACCATCCAATCATTTAGTAGTGCTATTTTTAACGGCATTAGGCATCGACATTTTATTCTTGTACTACCACGATGTCTACATCCGATCGTAAAGCAGAATTAGCAAGAAAAAAGGCTAAACTTGCTGCTATGCGAGAAGAGCGGCTAAAAAAGGAGGAGATACAGCTTAACGTATCTCCACAAAGTATTCACAAATTCGATCCTAGTGAATCTGGTGATGCGGTCTCTGTGGATAAAATTCTCAAGGAACTTGGTATGTCTGATAATGGCGACTTGGGCAAAAAAAATTCTTTCGACGAACTGGGGAAGTCAAGCAGTTCTCCGGCCTTTCTATCTCAGTACTACATCACTTTTATAAATTTGCAATTACTTATAGGTTACCTGCTACCACTCGAATATTGGGCTTTTCCAAAGTCTTACAAAGTAGTGTTAATCCACGGGAAACAATATTTTATTCGAAAGTCGTTCAAACTGACCAAGAGCTGCCGACTGAAGTCCAATGTGCGCTATTGTTTTTTATGTTAATGTAGCTCCTGTAGCTCCCGTTATTGATGCATGGACCGATGACGCATCTCGGTCTCACCTCGGGTTACAAAGCCTTGAATGGGATAATGATGATATCGATGGTTAGTTTCGATAGCTGTATTTTTTATTCGATGCCAGGTATACGGTCATGTCTATTTTACTCCATCACCAGATAAAAGTTCCAGTTGGGATTCTGCGTGTAAGTTTTCAGCTCCACTGTATACACGGAAGTGGTAGCATCAGCACATTTTTAATTCATTTTGCACCTTTTCTGTGTTTTTTATTGAGAGATTAAATCACAGGATTTTGTACAGATTTTAATTTTAACATCCTTGTCCGGTTTCTAGCATTATCTGTAACCCCTACCCCTTTAACGCTTAATTGCGCCCCTCGTTGTTTTGTTACTGTCGACAGTTTGTCTCAAATAAGATACTACATCGATCTGCTTTTGACATTCCAGCTATGCAATATGACCCCATTTTGCCTGGTGATGTCTCTCAACTTCTGCGAAACATAGGAGTAAATAAATCGGTCCGGTTTTCGAATCCCGCAACGCCCCACAAGCATGTCGCACGTACGTTTACCACTTTTCACTTCTATTAATTGTATTTTTTCACAACTGTGGATAGATAATCGTGTGGGTTTCACAAAATCCCTGATATGCACTTTAAACTATTGTATTTTGCGTTGCAGTATATATAAACATTTACCTTTGTGCTTTTTAATCGCGACTGCCAAGGCAGCCGTAATGAATTTGTTATGCGTATGATTTGCACTCCACGAGCCTATGGGTTTATCTGAAAAGGCGGTATTGTGCAAGTCTGCTCAGAGACGACATTTGGGAGTTATTTTTTTCGGTAATGGATTAATCGGGTGAATATTCCGCTCCTTGTTTAATTTGGTTGTGACCCTTAACTTCCTTTCCCGACTGCCTAATAATTGGTTCGATAATACGTATAGCATGGGGTACTGGTGAGAAGGAATAGTGTCTCTGGACAACGTGGGGTCTTTCATGTAACCTTCATGGTAATTTATCGTCATTCAATTTTCACCTGCGAATAATTGCCTGCATCTGGATGTGGCTACACCCCAGTAAAACGTTTAGCAGGTTGGCGAAGTGGCCCCGGACATTTTCTATCGGCGACCTGAATTCGAAGATCATACAATTGTCCTGGGAGATACCCCTATTACTTTGCAACCGGTAGTCACCCTGATAAGCAACCTTGCAAAGGCAGTCTTACTGGAGATAAACATGTCGAAAACCAAAGTCGTCTCGGCGTGCTCCGAACACTAATCCCAACCAATTATACCTCAACGATACACCAGCCGAGTATGTCACATATCTGGGTTCCTCAGTGCTCCCGAATTTTCGAGAAGGTTCAACTAGGCTTCGACAGCGCCAGAAATGCGTTCCACACGGTGCATACTAAATTGTATTGTCGAACAGAGGTTGGTCTTCGGACAAAGTTTCGCGTCATTTCGACCAGCGACCGTTGAACCGACACTGCGCGTCAAAGATTGGAAGTATTAGATTACTGGTGTCGGCGCAAAATCTAGAATCTAGGTTGGTTTACCGACGTCGCTGTGTAGACATGGAGAAGCTGTCAACCTTCCTAAAACGCCGTCGGTCTACACCAGTCGCAGCCCCATGCACAGGTTTGCGCTGCCAGGTCGGAATACTTGGAATAAAAACTTGGATCGGCACCGCAAAAGTGCACGTGGAGCACCTGGGACTGCAGCCGGTCTACGGGGTGCGTCGCTGTTAACAGAACTGAATCGTCGTCTGTTCCGATCGCCGTGCGTGACCGACTGCGATTTGTGACAGCCATTAACCCCGCTCATCCTCTGGCAGACCATCTAGATCCCTGATTCGATCCCCAGCGTGAGGGAGCGACACCTCCAGTATTTGCTCGTGGTTTCCATCGATATGGTGTCCGTCAAAAACATTTAATCTGTGATTCCTATTTTATGTTTGGTGGCGGTCAGCATATTCACGGGTGGCACTGTTAAAATATTCCCGAGAATCCTCATGGCGACCCACATGAAGCCGTTTTATCCTCTGGTAGAAGATAATGGCACAAATGTGATCAGATTTTTTTATTTTTTAAATATTCAGCTCGGGAGTTGTCGGACGAGGATAAGCAGGCTGTTATGGAATCGGACGGATTTAACAATTTTTTCCTTCGAACCTCTCGCATCGTTGAACGTGCGTTGGACGACGAAAACGACATCTTTTTCGACTACAGTGGGGCCGACCGAGAAGACAAGTAAGCTCTCTCTCTCTCTATATCTTTAAGCATTTTCGATTTGTTTGGATTTTTCCTATTTCTCAACTCTTTAAAAAACGAGGATCGTGTGGAAATTTTATTGTTTTATTTTAGTGTTCCTTTACTGACGGTAGCTACTACTGCCTGTGTTGATTAGTCTCTCTGTTGTGTTGCCATGAGGATTCCGGAGAATATTGTAACAGCTGATGTCCCCAGTGCTACCCGTAGTGGCCTTACCCGGGAGTCCTATTATGGTCAATAGAAATTATTTTGTCATCATAATGGCCTGTCCCTGGAATCCAGCGACTGGGTGTCGGAAACCGGATGTGTCGTCATTCATAGTGTAACCGGTCAGAGTTCCATGTGTCTTTTTATTTGTCCCGTGGAGGTATGAACCGACTGCTTCATGAATGTCGCCCATGTGCGGCTATCGGAGGCTGTCAGGTCGTAGAGTTGTCCAGTTCTGTCGCCAGTGGCGCACCGTGGATGGCATGGACTGCTCATTTTAGTAACCTACGTTTAAAGTTGCCCGTCGTTGCGGGAGTGACAACATTTGGAAGGTGGTGACACGAGACACTGATTGTAAAGTTCCGTGTCTTAATGGCGTAGAGCGTGGCAGAAACACTGGGGCCGACGGCCTTGTAGAAGGGTTGACATCTTCTCCGTGTTTGCACAGCGCCGTCTTATTTCGTTGTTCGAGAGCTGATCACGCCAATCTGTTGTATGGATTTGTGTGAGACACAGGGGATTGAATACTTCCAATCTATTTGTATTTTCGACGCACAGTTTCCAGGTTTCGGAACCGTAGGTTAAGATTGGACGGATTGCTGAGCGGCAGACGCGAACCTTTGTCCACAGGCAAGTACGCGGCTTCTTGAACGCATATCTGGCGCTGTCGACTCGTTTGGCACATTGCCGACCGGTATATTAGTTGGAAGTGGTGTTCGTAGGATGTTCCGAAGACTTGCTTTCGAAGTGTCTTCCAGGACAACGATAGCGTTAGCGAACTCCAGGTCGCCGATGGAAACGTTTGGGGTTACTTGAACGTCTTTGTAATCGGCGAGGGTTTGTTGCATTATCCAGTCCGTGGCGTAGTTGATCAGTATCGGCAGCCTTGGCGACGACTGCGTTCATGGGAAATCTTCAGACTCTTCGCCGTAAACACCAGGTTTCGCTCGGGTGGACGAGTATTAAGAATTCAGAGGGTGCACACGTTTTCTGGGCATGCCGTCCGCTTCCATGGCTTCCCAGAGCGACTCCCTTTTGATCGAGTCGAAAGTTGCGTAGAAGTCAATCAAACATGCGATGGTTAGCTGTTGTTACTTGGGCGATGTGGCAGTTTTCTTCGAAGGGTAAAATCTCGTCTATGCATCCTCGGCCGCGCCGGAAGCCTCCTGCGTTGGGGCTGGTACGAGTGTTTCTTGTCGACGTGAAGTGGCTTAGCAGGAGTTCTGAGAATACTTTCACGACTATGTAGACAGGACTGACAACCCTATAATTAGCGCACACTATCTTGTCGCCCTTCTTATGTAGTGGGAATACGATGGAGGTGCTCCAGTCGCTTAGGAATTCTTCGTTTTCCAAGGTCGAGCTGATTGGGTCAACAATGGTCTGCAAGCTCGCCTTGTGCATTTCGTTTGGGCTGCCATCTTCCCCTGGAAGCTTGCGTTTTTTCCTCTAGGCTCGGCTACTGGTGCTTGTTGCACAGACCATCCGGATGAGTCCCATAGCTGGCCTCAACATAGCTCCCCACAGAGTCATGCATGTAGACGTGACACGATGGCAAAAGAGAGGGTTTTTCGTTTAGTGAGCGGATCAAGTGAAGCGACGCTGCCACTTCTGGGAGCGCTGGTTCGTCGATGCTTGGCGTATTTTGAAGCGCGAGGATGTCCATACTAGGATGAAGTCCATTTGCGTGTTTTTTTGGGTGCTGGAAGCGCATGTTAGAGACGACGAGCCTTTTGTAGTCCGCGAAGGTTATTCGATGCGGGCGATCCAGTCCATGGTGTCGCGGTTGGGAACTCGGTTGACTGCTTCTTGTAGCTCACCCTAGAAGTAGTCCTTCGCCTCGGTCTCAGCTGCCACTGGGTGGTGGTGGGGTGTACACAGCAATGGTAGAAAGATTGAAGGGGCTGCCGCGAAAGCGGATTAGAGAAGATATTGGTTCCCATGCGAATACCGTGTAGTTGGCCCTGTCGTCAAATTTCGCAGCCTTTGTTTCCTAGTTCGCCGTTTCAGCTCAAACTACCTTCAGTATCATTATACTCATGGTATACGGTTGCCCCAAGGTTTTCCTGGCCTCAAATGTTGACTTATTAACCCTCGTATTATTAATTAACGTCTGCTAATGTCGTATTCAAGGCAAATCTCTTCGACCACTATGAAGGCAATGTCTTTTGATTCACACACAAGAACGGCGGCATACCGAGATGCGGTCATTCCTAATCGGTCGCGATTTTTAGTTTCACCCGACCAGGTGCTAAGAGATTGATTTCATTTGTAGAATAGTAAATTATATATTGATGTTGAAAGTTCTTGGTCTTCGTGACCTTAATGAAGCAATGATTACAAAAATAGCGTTCCTAATTGGTCATGTTGCCCGACGATTGGACGAAGTGCCTGCCGTCTTATTCGCACACACCAAGAGCGACTATTGGTTAGCCAAAAAAGATTAAAAACAACCCCAAAATACCATCTTCTCCTCGCGCTCATCCTCCGTATTGTTTCCTCCCCTTTTTTGACGGTTTTCGTTTAAGCCAAGACAAGGGCCAACTAGTCAAACACTGCGGCGACTTCTTCGATGAACAGCACGTTGGAGCCTCCTCTTCTGTCGTTGCTCTGGACTGGTCGGCAGTCCATCCCGAACTCCTCCTAGTGGCCTACCAGTCGGCAGGAGCAGGTGACAACGCCACCCCTGATTCCTCGGGATCCTGTCTCATCTGGAACCTCAAGTATCGACAGACCGCACCCGAATACGCCTTCGCCTATCAGGTCGGGATTACTACGGCCATTCTGACTGAATTCCATCCCAGTTTGGTCATCGGTGGAACAAGGGGCGGACAGATTGTTCTCTGGGATTGTCGGTAAGCCCCTGGCGGTGTTTTGATAGACAAACCACTAGAAAATGGCCCTCCGGAGAGCAGAGAGTAGTCGTAATTTCAGAAACCTAGTAAAGGCATTCACGTGGTCACTTTAGGACAGCCGAATGTTGAAAGTACCCCAGAGATACTTGCATTTTGAGCTGAAGGTGAAATGGCGACGTCGTCGTTTGCGATGCTGTCGCAGTTCCTGAAATTTGAAAGATGGTTGCAACGCCACTAAGTCGGCCCGCATGACAGACAAGGGAATCTGTGGGTCGCAGTCTCCCGGGATGAGTCGCTCACTCGGGCTGGGGTGAACGACCGACGCGTCACGAGTTTGGCTTCCTGCCTCCTAATCAGCACCGGGGTTAATCTGCCAACAACGCGGTTGGCTGTGGCCACTTCTCGGCGCCACCAGTGAGAGTTGATTGTTGTGTGGATACCAAAGACTGGGGAATTACTCCAGAAATTGCCAGAGTTATTCGCCCTCCTCCTCCTGCCGCCACACATCTGGGGCTGGTGAGTAGTCGAGCCTCTTGGCGCGAGTTCTGTCCAGACCTTCTCGGGGATAAAAGGGCCTCCTGCTCCGCGTCGACAAGAAAAAGGCGCGTTTAATTGGACGAATGCGTGAAGAGGGAAGCAAAGGAGGTGGTGGTTAAAAATGGGATGGTTCATTATAACGAGTTGGGAGATGGGGGGGTGTTGCTCGATTCTTATCGACTGAATGAAAGCAGCTGAAGCCGTCTGTGATCCTGTTGACTCGTTCTTGATGCACGTATTTGATCCCAGCATAGGGGATAACCGTTCCATCGAAAAGGTTTAGCGACATTAGGCGACGTCCTATTGGAGCATGCAGGGTTTGTAAATTCGCGCGGTGACTTGCTAAAACACCGGGTCTTCATTGGTATAATTCTTCCCTCCCCCCTTCTCTTGGCGAATAAAAGGGGTTTGAGGGAATTTGATTGGCTGAACGGTTCTTCTCTCTCCCTCTCCCCCGTCTTGGCATTGACAGGTCGAACCGCCGGACACCCGTTCAGAAGACGCGTCTAGGTGGTGGTGGTGGGGGCAGCGCCCACGTGGAGGCCATCACGGGTCTCGCCATGACGGGCACCCGCAATGCCAACAACCTCATCAGCGTCTCCTCGGACGGCCGGCTCTGCTCCTGGTCTCTGGACATGCTCGGGAGCCCCCAGCAGACGCTGGAACTGGCGCCGCCGAAGCGCGCCACCAACGTCATCACCCCCACCTGCCTGGCCTTCCTGCCCGGAGACGCCAATCGATTTCTGGTCGGAACGCAGGACGGCAGTGTGTACTCCGGCTCGCGCCACGGCAAGTAGGTCACTGCGGGGAGATTGGCGCGTGTTTTGGTTTGTTTCGCCAACCAATTGTTTGCTCCGGGTGTTCCCAACGGCCAGGTTGCTTGGGGACGCTTAGAACGTAGCTGAACCGCAGCGGCCGACTTCGTTGTAGAATTGCCGTTGACAGCTTCTACGTGTTTGCATCAACAGCGTCTTATTTCGAAGTTTGAGAACTATTCACGCGTTAGAGATTCGTCCACGCGTATTCAAAACAAGCGTCGGCACTTTGTCTGGTCTTACTTGTTACCTTGCGTTTCTCGTGTAATCCTCTAGGCCCGTGTTGGCTCCTTGTCCGGACGTTGCAGACCACCGTGTTGCTTCTCAGGTTTGTGCTGAGGCATAAGTGCCCCCGAAACCACAATACATAACATCTAACCCGCTTGCACAACGCGCAGGTACGCCGCTTTCACACACTGACAGGTCGCGTCAAGCAGGCGCTCTCTCTCTCTATCATTAGCCACTAATTCCTCCACTTCTTCTTCCTCTTCCTCCTCCTCCTCTTATTAGTCTTCTTATTCTTCCACGATGATCGGTCTAATGTCGCTTCTACACAACGCGCTGTTGTGTGAAACTCCGGCGCCCACCTTGTACAACGCGTAGGTACGCCGCTTTCACACACTGACAGGTCGCGTCAAGCAGGCGCTCTCTCTCTCTATCATTAGCCACTAATTCCTCCACTTCTTCTTCCTCTTCCTCCTCCTCCTCTTATTAGTCTTCTTATTCTTCCACGATGATCGGTCTAATGTCGCTTCTACACAACGCGCTGTTGTGTGAAACTCCGGCGCCCACCTTGTACAACGCGTAGGTACGCCGCTTTCACACACTGACAGGTCGCGTCAAGCAGGCGCTCTCTCTCTCTATCATTAGCCACTAATTCCTCCACTTCTTCTTCCTCTTCCTCCTCCTCCTCTTATTAGTCTTCTTATTCTTCCACGATGATCGGTCTAATGTCGCTTCTACACAACGCGCTGTTGTGTGAAACTCCGGCGCCCACCTTGTACAACGCGTAGGTACGCCGCTTTCACACACTGACAGGTCGCGTCAAGCAGGCGCTCTCTCTCTCTATCATTAGCCACTAATTCCTCCACTTCTTCTTCCTCTTCCTCCTCCTCCTCTTATTAGTCTTCTTATTCTTCCACGATGATCGGTCTAATGTCGCTTCTACACAACGCGCTGTTGTGTGAAACTCCGGCGCCCACCTTGTACAACGCGTAGGTACGCCGCTTTCACACACTGACAGGTCGCGTCAAGCAGGCGCTCTCTCTCTCTATCATTAGCCACTAATTCCTCCACTTCTTCTTCCTCTTCCTCCTCCTCCTCTTATTAGTCTTCTTATTCTTCCACGATGATCGGTCTAATGTCGCTTCTACACAACGCGCTGTTGTGTGAAACTCCGGCGCCCACCTTGTACAACGCGTAGGTACGCCGCTTTCACACACTGACAGGTCGCGTCAAGCAGGCGCTCTCTCTCTCTATCATTAGCCACTAATTCCTCCACTTCTTCTTCCTCTTCCTCCTCCTCCTCTTATTAGTCTTCTTATTCTTCCACGATGATCGGTCTAATGTCGCTTCTACACAACGCGCTGTTGTGTGAAACTCCGGCGCCCACCTTGTACAACGCGTAGGTACGCCGCTTTCACACACTGACAGGTCGCGTCAAGCAGGCGCTCTCTCTCTCTATCATTAGCCACTAATTCCTCCACTTCTTCTTCCTCTTCCTCCTCCTCCTCTTATTAGTCTTCTTATTCTTCCACGATGATCGGTCTAATGTCGCTTCTACACAACGCGCTGTTGTGTGAAACTCCGGCGCCCACCTTGTACAACGCGTAGGTACGCCGCTTTCACACACTGACAGGTCGCGTCAAGCAGGCGCTCTCTCTCTCTATCATTAGCCACTAATTCCTCCACTTCTTCTTCCTCTTCCTCCTCCTCCTCTTATTAGTCTTCTTATTCTTCCACGATGCTCGGTCTAATGACGCCAACTAGTAATGCTGTTTATTATTTTATTAACGGGAACGTCAACATACCGCGTAGGTGCGACGCCTGCGTTCGTCGCGTCAAATCTTGGTTTGAAGGTCAATTTATTTCCCAAAACGCGCATTCGGGGTCTCTTATTGTTAGTTAAGAAGGTCACACTTCTCCTTATCATCCATTCGATGATTAATACGTAAGGGAGGCGGGGGGCTATTGTGTGGATTCTCTTTAAGGCGATGTTATGGCGCGTCGCTCTCGCAATCCACTGCCATTTCAACATTTTATAATGATCAAAATGATTGCAATTGTAATCGCTTTATTAAGGTCTCGGTGACCAAAACTCCCAGCGTTTAAAAGTGACGTTTCGTGGGTTTTTGTTCCACTGCTTCTGCTGAAACAAAACATGGACTAGTTAGTGTGATCCGCGCTCTGTTGGCGAGGCACCCGGGTTTGCTTGCCGTGTCAGGCCGAAATGGACGGTACTGGGGACGCGACCACCTTCCAGAATATTCCCTAGATTCTTCATAACAAACCCCCATGAAGCCATTTTATCCTCTAATACGCGATGGCCGAGCAAATGGGGGTTGAATGGTTAAGGAATTTCCTTCTTGTGGGAAGTGAGGAGGAAACGTGTAGTTAAATGGCAAATAATGATAGGGGAGGGTAGACACGCGGGCATCCACGAAGGCCCCACATGGTTTGGGTGCACCCCAAGTCGCCGAAGTAAGAAACAGAGGCGACGGCATCCACGTGACCACTCCAGCATGAGTCGAGATGGTGGCCGAGCACAGAGAGACAATTAGTAGCAGAGCGAAAACATTGCCTCTTACAGGTAATGAGAATAAGTGTTTCGTTAAGGTCACGAGAACCAAAAAAACATTCATCACTGATTGCAAATAGTAGATAAATTTGGTGCCCGTGCTTGGGTTTACTCAGTAGCAACAGTGCTGCTTGCACACACAGATTTCTGTTTTTGGAGGTCATACAAAATGTACCGTTGCACCTGACCCTAATTCCGTTAGTGGTGGTGCGTGTGCCTGTAACCAGGCGACTTGGAGGCTGCCTGGTGGGTGGCGGAAACTGGAATAGTCATCCAGAATCTAACCAGCATTACCCTGTGTGTGGCAGCCTCTGTGGTGGTTAAGTGTCGGATGATGCAGCAGCGACCACTTCCTCCACCTCCTCGGGTGGCGCTGGAGACGCATTCTTCTTCTTTTTAGTCCCCCTCTTCTTACTCTTCTTCTTCCTCATCCTCCTCTTCTTGTTCTTCTTTCACCTCTCAGTCCCCTCTTCTTCTTCACCCTCTTCGTCTTGGTTGAGTGAGCGACCAGTTCGAGGGGCAACAGACCGCCGTGATCAGCGTGGCCATAAAACCCCGTCTTACATTGCCTTACCCCGTCATAGCTTCATTGCAAATTAGTTTCTGTAAAGCTAGGGCACCCCTCTCTCACACACCCTTACTGTTTGTCGTCATGCTCCAACTAATCCTCCTGCTTCAGCGAGCGTCTGGTTCGAGGACCACAAGACCGCCGTGGCCACGATGTCCGGTCTAATGTCGCTTCCACAACACGCTGTCTGCGAAACTCCGCCCCCCTCCTCTCTCTCACACCCCTGCTGTATCTTTAGGGCTGCTGGTGTGAGCGACCAGTTCGAGGGGCACAAGACCGCCGTGACCAGCGTGGCCATGATGCCGGGCGGCTTCGACGCACCCTCGGCCACCCTCGACGGGCCCACACCCCTCCTCTTCGTCACCACGGCGATGGACTGCTCCGTGAAGCTGTGGTCCCATCGGGAGGTGAGGCTGCCGCTGCTGTCCTACGACGATCGCAACGACTACTTCGTCGGCTGTGACTACTCACCGATCCACCCGGCTCTCTTTGCCACCACGGATCTCAGCGGATCCCTCGATCTGTGGTCCCTCAACGCCGATCACGAGGTTCGTTCAGGCACCACCACCACACACCACTCCCGCCTGTCACGTCACCCGCTCGGATTGTTTGTGCTTTAATCGGGTATTATGCGAGCCTCACTTAAACAGGTTCGCTGTCGGTCAATTCAGCCAGCTGATGTCTCCCCAACCAGAGTGGCACGTTGGTCAACAGCTAGGGCTGTGAATAAGTATTACTAATTAAGGGGTGGTGGAATCTCGATCAGATGCGAAACGCTGCAGTTGTGAGACGCCTGTTTTTGCGGCTATGGCAGTTGCCTAGTTCAACCATGCCTGCTGATTGACTGACACTCAGGAGTTTACCGTCTTCCTTCCACAACTAGTTTAGAGCACCCGGTCGTTTGTTTTCAACACATCTCTTCTTTATCAGGTGCCCACAGCTTCAACGCAGATCGAAGGCGACGCCGTGCTGAATCAGTGTCGGTTCCACAAGAAAGGCTTTCATTTGGCCGTTGGAGGTGACGATGGGCGCGTTCGGCTATTCGATCTTCACGAGGTAATCCGTTTAAACAAAAAAGATATTGTCGGTTTCCTTACGGGCTCGGTTCTCGGGGCAAAACTTCCGTGGTTTTTATTTTCGCAGTTTGATGATGGTGATGCTTTGAGTTACGTCTGCGTCATTGCGTGCAGGTGTGAATACTACTTACCTTTCTTGGTTGGACGAAATTGGAGTCACTCGCGTGACAAATTATGCCACTGACTGCGCAATAGACTGATCATGGTTTGTAGAACGAATGATGTGCTTAGTGTATGGACGCTTATCATTCTGGTCACTCGAGCCTTCGTAAAA
The DNA here is from genome assembly GCA_028672205.1 of Proteocephalus fallax. Lineage (NCBI taxonomy): Eukaryota > Metazoa > Platyhelminthes > Cestoda > Proteocephalidea > Proteocephalidae > Proteocephalus > Proteocephalus fallax. The sequence goes on along the minus strand of JAPUBX010003993.1, from coordinate 360,952 downwards.
CAGAACCATAAAACAGTAGCATCACATGTACACACACTGATATAAACACAAATTATTAGTCTATCCATGACGGAAGACAACAAATGGTCAGGAATGTATAAAGGCGCTCACAGCGAAGACCAAAAGAAGCCGAAACATTTAAGTCCATTTGGACGAAATGTAGTATACCTTCTTCTTCAGTTCGAGCTGTTCCTGCGGCCCTACAAAAGCTGAACAAACACACACTCCCGTTAACTGTACTGGGCGTTTACGGAAGCAGAATAATATAGCTGCTAAAGCCAGTTTTAGTCCGGTCATCATTTGTACTAAAGAGACCGAGAAATTGTTTAAAACTACCGAACCTTCCCCTCAACCTACTAATTGGTCCTGAAGCATGAGTATCGTCGTATTCTAAGAATAGCCAACTAAGATATGGCGTTATTGGGTATTCTCTCAAGTAAAGTCTTTGCAGACGACTTCCTTTGGAGACCGAAGACATGCATATAAATGCACACTGGTTTAAAACCACACAACCTTCCCTGGCCCCACAAAAAGGCATTCGGTGGGCATCTAGGGTCGAGAATGGACTAATAGCCCGTCTTTTTGTTTTCATCGCTGTTTAGAATCTCGCACTCCCCAAGGCGGATGAGTGGAGTCAGTTGAACCGGCTGGTGGCCAATTTATCCACCAATGCGGGGGAGCAGCACGAGTATGACGTGCAGAACTCCAACCAGGGCTTCCGCAATACCCCCTCGGCGTCCGGCGGCCACCAGCGCTCACGCTAGATTGACACCACGACGACGGCGTCTACATAAGTAATCGTGGGTCCACAGATGCTTCCACTTCGACAATCACCACCATTGACCCCACCTCTACCCGCTCCCAAGGTTTCTTTTTGCGAGAAGTGAATAACAATCATTCGCGTTTTTCCTTCCAAATAAAGTAAAAACGACATTTACAGCCATTTCTTTTGTTCCCCGTTATCGCAAACATTTGCGTGTGACAAACGCGTGTAGTGGGATAATACGTTTTGCCTTCTTGGATATTCTCGTGGGACATGACAAGTTTTGGCGAGGCTTGGTGATAGGCGCAGCTCCGCTGCATTAGATTCACAAAGCATGTCACAATTCGTTCAAGAATTTGAACGAATTTCAAATAAACCATCTAACGTTCGTACGTCCACGTGGTCTGATGGAAGAAGGCATTTGCTGCGACGTAGTTAGCGTTGTTCCATAAGGCAATTAATTGACCAATTAACCACAACCGAGGGACCCTGGGTTCGACTCCCATTCCTGGGCATCAAAAATAAGCTGGACGGATCCATCGATTTCGCGTTTGCGTTGCGGAATTCAATGAGCCCAAGTGTGACAGCCCATCCGTTTGTTAAGTGATTAATGAGGCAAAGGCGGCTACTGCCGGCACAAAATGTCCAAGAGACTTCGTTGGGATTACATTCATCAAGAGGGCTTATCCTCTATCAGTCGATGGCAGCACGACCAGAATATGAGAGATGAAACAACATTTTAAAGCATGCCTCTTTCATTGAATGATTAATTTGATTTTTATTGGTACCGGTGGTAAAACTGCTTTGGACAATCAGCCCATCTAATGCTACCAAGCTCACAGCGCCTTAATCCGTTTATATATGTATAGATATAACCTTAAAACAATGCATCGTAAGTACATTATACATGTTGCACATTATTATAGATGAATAGAGTTAATATGGATGTACGGAGCGGTCGGCGAATCCGCAGTTTGAATGCTCGTATCGAGTTTTCTTTAGCACAAATGTTTACACGAGAAACGGAATGATTACCTTTCATTCAAATTCTACAATGCAGCGTAACATAGGTGTGATAGTATTGTATATAGGGTAGAATAAACCCTGAATGGATAATAGACGGAATGTCTGTAATACCGGTGCAACTCTGAAAGCCAACCGAGACCCTTGACGAATAGAACACGTGCAGCAACGATAATTAGTATTCAGAAGTGTAACGTACGATATACGTTAATATAGTAAAACACAATTAATAATAAGAGTTAGCAATCACCACATCCACCTGGGTGCAGCAGCTTCGATGGCATGCGGTAGTTGACCGGCGATTTCAAACCCAAACGCTCCGAGCGCCGAGGTAGAACTTGCGAGCTTTGGTCTGGAACGGATGGAGTCGTATTAGCCGGATCAGCTGGTTCAGACGAATGGAAATCAGTAGCGGGCACGTCTGGTTCAGAAGGATGGGAATCGATGACGGGCATAGCTGGTTCATCGAATCGGATTTGATCGACATGCCGACGATGACTTGATAAATCAGTGACGTCGAGGATGGTAACCATACGATTCCCACTTCTTCCAAGAATAAGACCTCGAGACGGTCGAAAATCATTCCCTCTGAAGAAAGTAACTTCTCCCGATTTAAGGCATTGGAACGATGTATTGAGTTTGCGCCCCTTGAATAACACAACCGGACTTTTACCAGTGGTAGCTTGATCAGCATTACGGTACTGCATTAGGAAATTGTCGATAGACCGATCTAAATCTGTAAATGTACTTGGTTTCATCGATGATATAGCCGCCTTAAGGGTCTTGACGAAGTTCTCTGCTAAGCCATTCGACTGAGGATGTCTGGGAGCCGTGAGCAAATGCCGGCATCCGAGACCTTTGACCCAAGTGACCAAATGGTCGGCGGTGAAATGTGTACCATTGTCCGTAACCAAAACGAGCGGAATGCCTTCACGGCTGAATAACTTCCGAAACACCGCTTTGGTGAAGTCAGCATTGGCACTGGTCGTCAAAAATACTTCAGGCCAACGTGAAAATGAATCGATAACGACAAGAGCATAGTATTTGCCTAGAAATGGTCCACAATAATCAGCATGTATTCGTTGCCATGCCTCACAGGACCCTGGCCATGGAGACCATTTTGAAGGCCTTGAGGGCAACTTATGCAAGCAGCCATCACACCGGGCAGCCGTTCGCCGGATATCGGCTTCAAGTTCCGGCCACCAACATGAATTTCTTGCCAATGACTTCATTTTATCAACACCAAGATGACTGGAGTGCAGATCGTCAAGAACAGGTTTGCGCAGCACTGGTGGTACCACAATACGGTCTTGATAACAAAGTAGACCTTCTGGAGTGGAACCCAAATCGTCCCTCCGAGAGTAGAATTGTGGGAACTTCTTTTTATCAGCATTATTCCAGCCCTTTCTGAGTGCCGTTAGAATTCTCTTAAATGCCAATCGCGTCTCGGAGATGAGATCATCGCGACTCACAGGCAGTGGTTGCAGCAGGAGAGAAGAGCCTTCCGTAATCTCCTCTGTAGTGGCAGTTCTGGATAAGTAATCGACATGCTGGATATGTTTGGCAGGCCGATTAACCACGTCATAAGTATAGGCGCTCAAAGCGAGACGCCACCGTTGCACCATAGCTACAGAAGCCTTTGACAATGAATGACTTGGATTGTAAATGAATTTCAAAGGTTCATGGTCAGACACAATCGTGAATCGTCTGCCGAATAAGTATTTATGCAACCGCATCACAGCCCAGAAAACCGCTAAGGCTTCGCGATGCGTTTGGGCGTATCCACGTTCAGCTGTGGACAACCGCCGTGATATGCAGACAACAGGTCGGCCCTCTTTCTCCAACACGGCAGCTATGCCGGAGGGCGACGCATCAGTTATCAGTGTTGAATGTAATCTTGGTGCAAACGGTTGTAGGATAGCTTCTGAATTCAAAAAGGCGAGCAACTTCCGTAACGTCTGCTCATGCAGAGAATTCCATTGGAAGGTTGGCGCATTCTGAAGCTCGAATAAGCAATCAGCGATACCAGCAAAATTCGGTATAAATCGCGAATAGTATTGAATGGCTCCCATGATCGAGCGTAATTGGCTGCAATTCGACGGGGACTGCATTTCCACCAAAGAATTCAGTCTTTTCTTGTCTGGGTAAAAACCAGACTTATCAACAGTAAATCCAAGGCAATCAAACCTTTGGACAGCAAATTTGCATTTCGACGGATTAACCGCCACATTATACTTGACAAAGCGTCGGAATAGCTGGAGGAGTCTCTCGTCATGATCATGCCTGCTGATACCATGGACAAAAATGTCATCTTGGTAAACTTCAATACCATTAAGGCAATCACCACAATAGGTTTCAAACACGAAGTCGTTACGCCAGGAATCCAAATTACGATTATATACCTTAAGGCGATTCTATATTAAAATTTCTTGAGGGATGATTCTCTACCCTCAATATTAAAAATCGTTTTAAAAAACTGACTTAAAATTCAAAATAAATTAACAGTTAAGCTTTTAACCGATAAAATAGAAAATTCATATTGATGGTTTGACTGACCTAATTTTGATTGAGAAACTTTACGTCGGTAATTTGATCTATTTTATGCGGTTTGCGTTATCATGTTACTGGACAAGAAGTCCACATCATGCTCAGCAAATCAAATGAAGAAGGTTTGCGTTCTTGGTTGTGGGGCAATGGGAACAGTGCTTGCTAACTTGGTCGCGAAAAATGTAGTTAATTCTACTGAATATGAACACTCAGTAACAGAGCACGCTATCCTCGATTACAGTTTATAGGTTTTGTGGCATATTCGAGATGAAGATCACGAAGGAGTAAAGCTGTCGGAAGTTTTGAAAAAACATCGAGAAAATCGAAAATATGCACCCGGGATTCCGATTGCCACTAACGTGATTATTTCCGCAGATGCCAGTGAGGTTGCTTCTATGGCCGACGTGCTCTTATTCGCATTTGCTACCCGACATGTTAATGAGATTCTCGAACTTATTCAGCCACATTTAAAAGCGGACGTCTTGTTCGTTACGTTTTCCAAGGTTAGTCGTTTCCCCCGAAATGTATGCACTTACATTTACCATAAAATAATGTTATGTTTAATTAACAAAAGCTTGTCGCGGTTTAATTTAAAAATGTTTGAGTAAAATTTACATTGAGCAAACATGACACTCTTAACCATCTTCTGGGCATTTGTCATGATCTCGATTTATGGATATTCTAGCCTCCCGCGCCCATTGATGTTTACATTTTTATATTATTATTATTTCAGGGATTGATGGTAACAGAGCCTAATTCATACGTGCGAACAAAGGAAATTCGATTGGTCAGCGAAGAGATTCGTCGCGTAACTGGCAAAGATGCGGTTGTTGTGAGTGGAGCTATTACAGCAAAGGGTCTTGCACGCGAGGAACTAGCCGAGGTGACCATTGGTTCCAAGAATAGAGAAGCAGGAATGGCAGTTAAGCGTCTTCTTGAGGTGAATGATTTTTTCATATGATTTTTTCCGCTTGTAACACACCAGCAAGTTTATACAAAATGCGTAACAAATGCGGGTCAAATGAGACCATTGATTACTCCGCACAACCGAGTACCCTTTGAGTGCGGCTCTCTTGCACTATTGGTAAACCACCTTTTTTGTTTTCTTCGGCCGTTTTGAGCATTTAAAATAGCTATCCGCTGTTGCGTATTGCGAGGGGTCCTCGTTCGGCTATGTTATCAGTATAGATTTAAATATTGGCTACTACTTCTAGAACTCGATATAACTTGTCAGAACACTAAGCGTCTGCATTGACGGGCTGTAAATTTAGTAGATCAAATTAATCATGCACGTGGTAGAGTATTCTCGGTTTCGATTGCGCTTTTCAAATTGCTTCTACCTAAACAGGTTAACACGCTTCGGTGATTTGTGTGTTAATTTCGAGAAGTATATCGAATGTGAGGGCATTTAAAAGACGATACCTAATCAGTTTGATCTCTTTAACAATGGGATCCCCGGGATGTGTCTTGTTTGTCTAAATGAGGTGAGTGTCGCTCAACGCCACTGCGCTTCCCGTACACTAAAGCTCCCTTCCCCCTGTTGACTCAATCGAACTTCCCCGTTCTGCTTTCGGCGTACAAGACCGACGTCCTCATGCTGACCTACACGGAAGACGTGACCTCGGTGGAGATCTGTGGAGCCCTCAAGAACATCCTTTGCGTGGCAGCCGGCCTTGTTGATGGGCTAAAATTGGGCGCCAACACAAAGTCGGCCATTATTCGTCTAGGCCTGTACGAGATGGGGCAGTACTGTCGTTTCATGTATGCTAAGTATGGTGCGTTCCTCTGTTTTAATCAATTGAGCCGCCTTATCTCACCGTAGCCCATCTGCTATTGCCACCATTTTTGGTCTCTTAGCCTACCCCTATTCTTGTTGCTTTCATTTAATCCACCACCCCATTCAGCTTCGTCTCAAGAGGAGAACGTTAGTCCCTCACACCATGTGCACTATGATATCCTATCATAATTATGCACGAATTCAATTTGGGTGAAAAAACACTTTGCATTTATCACACCCCTCGTTAATTCCGGGAGGTGGACTGAAACTCCTCCCATACCCAATGCGAGTAAACTAGTTTGGATGGGCACTTTTTTTATAATTGTTTGACCAATTATACGTCTTCTCGTTGCTCTAGATACCAAGACCACAACACTTCTTCAAAGCTGTGGTGTCTCAGAACTATTCATGTGTACGTTTTGTCCGTATTTACATGGCCGTTGGCCACGAATGTTCATTTGTTTATTCGTATATCTGCGCCATATTGGTTATTTATGAGGAAGATCGAAATAGGGGTCAGGTCATAAAATCTAATGCTGATTCCTCGCAATGGATGTAAAACACGTGTCGGTGGAATACATTAGCGTTTTAGGCGACCATCGTGTTTATTTGTTCATTCATATGTCAGCGCCGCTGTGTATTTATGAGGAAGATCGAAAATCGGGTCAGGTCATCAAGCCGAAGCCTCGTAACATGGAGAAAGCAAATTTCCGTTTTATGCGATCGCACGGCGGCTTACACAAACGCATTATCTGTCAGTGAGAATTTGCAAATAGAGCACGTTGTTGACTACTAAAAACACGTGACTGTTGTTTGGTACTTGCGACATGCGTGATCCGCTAGCACGTCTTTTCAAACGTGTTTAAGCGCGACCTGGCGCAGACGCCTATTCTGAATGCACGTAGGCATTTAAGCCTCGCAGAAATCGCTCGCTCTGTTACGTGACCCGACGGGGTCCAATTTCCAACCAGCAGCAGCAGACGGTTTTGTGGCGGTCGTCTCTATGCCGCTCTAGGTTGCTCCTTGCGTGGACTTGCCCTCCGAAGGTGGACCCCAGGACCTCGAAGATGCTGGAATAATGCCGCAGGCCAGGGCGCTGACTGGCAGCTATCATAAAAGTTTTTTCAACCCACATCTGCATAGCACTACTACTAATACTGCCTGGCGATTGCTCCTATATAAGGCGGTGCCTTTTTCTGTTCCCCGTGCCATTTGAAGCAGACTAGCCAATATTCTCTTCGTACCATTTCATAGACGCTGACCGTCAAAAAACACCCCTACCGGCTTTAGGGTGGTGATAAAGTTTGATGGCAGATTGTTTTGCCAAGACGAGCCGCATTTCTGTCCGGGTTTGCCACATGTCAGGCATTTCCCGGGCGGTGTCTAGGTCTCATAAATCCCAACCCTTTGGTACACACTCCTCCCTACTTGGGTATCCTGATTCGCGCGTGTGTGGGGTGATTGGGAGTGGGATTGCAAAAGCACAATTGAATAGTCTGCGTACGTGATCTAGAACTTGGTCAGAGTGAACATTTGAAAGGGCTACGTTGTTTTATTCAATTTCGTCTGTCAATCCGTCCAATGTCTATTGTTAAATTATCCTGCACTCTGTGATTATGAATATTCGATTTACGAGTCTATTACCAGAACGAAAAGTATTCTGGTTCCTTTTGCGTAGCTTTCGTCTTCGTCATTTTTCGATTAACCGTCTTCCGTTTAACCATTTGGCGAACAACGGTTGGGCAACTCAGTAATTCTTTACTTTTCTTTCCCGAGTACTACGAAGTTGACTACGATTATCAAGAATATTTATACTCATTTGTAATTCGACTTCGAGGGTTCTACTCGTGATGTTTCAGTAGTGCGGGTTTTTTGGTACTTTAGGCATGCTGAGACAGAGCGACCTTATGCCCAAAGTTGGCGACGACTGGGACTTCTTTAACCTGCTGATTGGTCGAATGCTGTCAGACGAAAAGTACTCATCGATGTCTCTGGAGGAAATTGAAAAATCCCTGCACCCCGATTACGTCGCCAGTGGTCCCGATACGGCGAAGAAGGTTTGTGGAAACACATTTGGCGCATTTTTTTGATGAATTTGGTTTTTAATCCTTTCTCGATCTGTGTAGATCTACGCTCAGCTGTCGGAGATGCATTTGTGCGAACGCTACCCTCTCTTCACGGCGGTCCACCTCATTTGCATTCGCACTCTGCCCTCGACAATGCTTATCCCGATGCTGCGACACCACCCTGCTCACGCCTAGCAACCAGACACCCAGACTCCTGACCGAACCCCCCACCTCTTACCCGCGACACCTCCTCTACCGGGGTTGTCGTACTCCATGCTTGCCCTTGCTTTGTTGTTGATACTTTCGATTTGGTGCGGTTGGTTTTACTCCACCTAATTTCAGAGGATAAAATATATATTCACTGTTATATTTAACTTATTGTGCACTTCCTTGACTTTTCAAGTGTCGAAAGTATTGAGTAAACTGTCGCTGGATACCGAGAAATTTCTAAGCTGTTTCCTTGGAGTGTATTTCAGCGCGATAATTAGCAGTACTAGTTGCTGTTGTTTCAGGCGCTTATGATTTCGGTTATTTTATTTTTTGCTTTCTATTGCTTAAATAACTGCGACCGAATGCTTCTCACTATAAGGTTACACAAAACGGAGAATAACACGATTTTGAGAAAATTGCTTAGTTCCCCTTATTTTCGGAAGAAAATAAAATGCATTTTTAAAATCTACTTAAATATTTCTAGCTCCGATCAGTGTTTCAACCCATTGTAGGCGTCATTTGAAGCTCCCGCCATCCATAAAATACATCTTTGTAAACTATATTTCTAAATAGATCAATTCGAGTGGAGTCAGAAAAACACGTTATCCCGGACAATCGCTTACTAATGTTTCGACGGTAAACACGAAGGGAATTCGGTTATTTGAAAATATGTTAAAACTCTGTTCATCATTGTGTCCATGAAAATGAACACGCATGATAAAATAAGCCGACCAGTTCCATAACTACTACATGCGATGATCTAAAATATTCAAATTTAAAACTCTTGCTAATCAAATGAAATAAGTAGCATGAATTGTTTTATTACCAAAACGAAACATTTCATATGATATTTCGATAACTATGTATAAACTTCTACCATTATCATATGGAGGGGTCTTTGAACCTTCGTCAATAATTTTACAAGCCCCAGCAGTGATTAAGGGATGTAAGGTTCCTTGGCTCGGCACACGTTCAAAATGTGTATCATACTTATGAGTAGCATTTATCGGCAGCAACCCTGTTTCACATAAACATAACTATGGTTTATGTTTTTCAGCTCAAGATCTTGATTATGATGAATCGGTAATCTCGTGTTACCAACATTGAAGCAGACAAACATATATATATAATTGCGTAATTTGTTTTATTTTTTATGCAATTTCGGGGTTATCGATTAACACGTCGCAATCCAAACTTTTTGCTAGTCCTTTTTATGAAAACACAAAATAATTTGAGATAGTCAATGGATGAATGCCCTAGGATTAACGAGGCGGTGTTTTTTGTGCCCATCGTCCCAATTCCAAAACGTGGGAAAGTCTCTAAGACAGTGGTTCTCAAACTGTGTGTCGCGAGAGATTCACAGGTGTGTCGCGAGATTTTGAAAAATATTCAAAAATGCTGGGGTTTTTGAACTCCGACATTTCTTTTTAAACTTATAATTCTGCTTGTATTAAAAGAAAATCAATAAAGTTCCTTTGTCAAATGACACAATGTCTCGCCGAATCGAAGATTTATCATCCGATTTAAAAGATCAAATTCGTGAAAATTTCGAAACTGAAGTCGAATCAAGGATACTGTGGTCTCTTCAAGTCGATGAATCTACTGATATCTGCGGAAAAGCTCAGCTACTAGCGTTCATTCGCTTCATTAAAAATGATAAATTCATAAATGAATTCCTTTTTTGCGATGAAACATTTTTTTCTTAAGGTGTGTCGCGAAACTTTTCAGATATCCCAAGTGTGTCACGAGTGGAAAAAGTTTGAGAAACACTGCTCTAAGACGTCGGCGAACGCAAAAAGCTTTGGGGATGTGTCGAGCAGTTGGGAATTCTTGAGCTCCAGGCTTCTCAACCGATGATAGAATTTCCATGGTTTAATCAACTAAGCAACCTCCAAGTCGCTGGATTTAACAGTCCGCATCCCAATTAGTCTTTTGTTTCTCACCAATATTCAAAAGCATCGGCAATCGTCTCGTCGTCGGCTATCATCAAGTTACCGCCTCCTGCCACCCATTGTTTTGATGTTTGGGGTAATAGGAGGAACAGCACCTATGCAATTGCGCGACGTGGTGCCACTATCGTGGTAATTCATCGCTATTTGTTCTCAACCCCCAGCTCAAGTCTATCAAGTGGTTCTGAGAGGCTGCTTGTTCGCGCCAATAACGACACACCGTGGCGAACCGCTTGACAGGCGAGCTAAACAACGTGGGAGCTGTACCCATGGGCTACAACTGCCGACGGGTAACCCGTTCCGCCAAGCAAGTGTGCGGGCAGATCCCGGTAGGAGGCTGGTAGGCGGAGAGAAGAAGATCTACTCCAAGATTCACTGACCAGAAAGGAGGCGGGTCGTTTCAACCTCCTGGAGTCGCGTTTTATCTAAAGACGAATTTGAGTGGACAAAGGCTAGGTGCTTTGAAAGCTGCATGGCGCTGTGTACACCAACTGCTACTGATACATGCTTAACATACCACTAACTGTGACATTAACGACAGCGGATCTTCGTTTCGCCGCATAACGACGAAACGCCGACGAGCGATGGCTGCATGAATACCAGATCGCCCTGCCACCTCAATAATTTAAGTATGCGTCAGTTTAAATTATTTGAACCATCGAAAGCTGAGGAGGAACACCAATGCTGTCATCTTTCTCACATAACGTGATGCGGTGATCAATAAAATGTGTCCACACTTACGGGAATCTTATGATTGCGTCGCCATAATAACACAAATTTCCTTAATATTGATTATCGATCATTAAATTTGCCTGTGTGGACATCACAACTATATCCAACCTTAAACCAATTACTGGACCGTCTAGTTCGTCACTAAGCAACAATTCGGACAACTTAGATTAATTTTCCATCCTACATCTGCCACGAATTTTCTTCTGGATACAATTATTAGATCCGTATAAATAGATTTTGTGTCCAAGAGGCGCGTTCACTCCCACACATTCTCATGCGATTGTTGTTCTTCTATAGCAGAAGTGTAAACCCTGACCACTTTCTTTATACACAGCAAAGTTCGTGTGTTCTGAGCTCCGTCGACGATTTGACTTTTTTTGACCTTTAGCCATTCTTCTTTGAATATCCCTTGGACATGCAGGTCGCAATGAATATTAGATGCTGAAAGACATAATTCACGACGGTTTTATTGCCCAGAAATGTCATGCGCGGAGCAAATCTTCGGATCTACGATGATCAGAGTAATTTTCAAACATACTGTAGAGGGGAGGAGACGCATTACGAGAGCGGGAAGTACAGCATGCGTGGCAGGGGCCGGGGGTAACGGAGTTTGGGGAGCGGTGTTGCGGGAAGGTAACCTGGGTACTCAGTGTCGTTTCTGGCTCTACCACGGGGGTACTCGAAGAGTCTTCGTTGTTCTGACTCGAGCTTTGTTCCTTAGCCATAAGCTTCTCTACAACTAACGTCAGTTGGCGAACTTGCTCCTCCAATGACTTCTGTCTGTCTTCTTCTGTATTCTCGCGCGAAGAAGATACCGGTCGACCTTTGATCGTCGACTTTCTCGTAGACACGTCCATTACTGGCAGGAGCTTCATAGTAGTCTTTGTCGCCGATTTCGTCATTTTCTTAATGTAAATATAGAAAGGGATTAACGACAACCTAAACGCACTGCACGTCACTCGATGATACTAGAAGTCCTAGATTCAGCCCGGCTCAAGTTCCATTAAAACAAAAACCCAATAATCGATATTAAAAACGACCATTAAAAAAAACGACTAGAATTCGTGTGAAAGTTTATTAAAAACCTTAATTATAATTAAATAAGGCTGTTTTCTTCCAAACATACTCTACTCATTTTTCCATTTTTAACCCTTTCTAACAATCTCGTGTTGTGAAAAATCACAGCCCACCATGAAGACAACGTTTTTACTAAAATCTATTTCCATCAACCATCTGCGACCGAAAAAGGATTATATTTATCTGCGAGCCTCTATTATCACTACTTACTCTCTTCGGTGATTTTGTGTAAACCCGACCGCCAGCCATACTACGACGCATACGACTCGCATCGGTAGACACGAAAACTGTAAATTGACTCCCTTCATCTTCTATTACAATTTAACGGTTTTTGTGATCTTTCATCTTTCTCCATTGACTATACCTGTGATTTACTTTTTCAAGAAATATTGGGTGCGGAAACGCATAATTAACGACTGCTTTAGGACGATTGATACATTGGCTTCACAATTATTTATCCAACCGAAAGATTCGGAAACGAAGCCTCCTCCTCCTCCTTACCCAATAACGGAGATGAGCTACAAGTCACAATGCGTCCTCCCTTCCTTTTCTACGATTACACATCTAACCTTTGGTTCTCCAATGGTGTTACTCATCAAATGCGCGGACGACCTTACTTATGCCGTGCCTGCAAGACAAATGAAGATTCTCAAGAGCTCGGGGTTGCTGCGATGATTGAGGTACTAAAGCGGTCTTCAAAGAATTGCCTTCTGCTGAACGCGTCACAATGCATCCCCATTACGTTTTCCCTGACAGCAGATGTTGACACTTCGGAAATCGCCTCAATCCATAATTTCGCCTCGAGCTCAAAATAAAAATTCCTCGGCGCTATTTTCAATGGTCGGTTATCTTGGTGTGATCACTTGGATGCCGTGGTTCGGTAAATGACGTCGCCTTTGTTTCTTAGTTCGCCTTTTCAGGAGACATGGGCTGAATTAAAACCTCACAAAAACCTTTTCAAGGTCAGAATAATTCCTCTTATTGCATATTTTCTCCAACAATTTTCTTTGATCTCAAATGTTCTGACTTTTTCACTCTTCGCAGACTTTTAAAAATATACTCGTTCTCCAGTGGCGTGTCGATGCTCTCAATCCAAGAGATTATCGCTACAACCCTGTATCACTAGTTGTACACTCTTTGCTGCTCGTATATTGGATGACCACTCCCATTCCCTCGATTCAAGTTTATCTAAATTTAAATCTCTCTGACCAATGCGTAGGCAATACCGGTAATTACCTCCAAGAACGGCGGCATATCGCAATTCGGTCATTCCTTATGTGTCCCGATTTTTAGTTTCACCAGAGCAGGTGAAGAAGCAGGAACAAAAAGAAAGTTTTAGGAAATAGTATTTTTATATTGTTATTTTTATGATGAATTTTTTGAATCCTATTGACCTCAATAAATCGCTTACAATTATTATTGTAAATAGCAATGGCGAAAATCGATAATTGTCACAAAAGACTAAACGATAGAAGTCTGTCTCTCATTGGCTTAATATCGGTACTGGATTTTTTCCTGTCGTCGGGGGCAACATATTTCGAGTTTCATTTTTATAGATCACTGATAGATAACACGAAAGCCTCTAAAAAATTCCCCAAACCAATCCCATCACGTTGAAACCTAATTATTTGCTCAGAAATGCTGACGCAGAACGCCACGCCCAGTTTATTACGGCCGACTTTATCTGGCACAAACCAACCACCAGGCAACCAATACGCATTTCTCTAACTTTAAATAATTTCACAATGACACCAAACACAAAAAACCCGCCCCAAAATCAGCGCCTGCCATTGGACGACGAGCAGTGCTGGCAACCCCTCAAGGTCAACCGGGGCATTTGCGTCTGCCAAGGCCACGTGGAGTGGAGCAAGATTATAATTTTTTCTCGGGGAACAATCAAAAGTGTACAAGATAGGTTTTGGGCTCGGCGGGTGTTATCGAAATAGGGCGAGAAATTTCACGCTGTAAGCAAAGTATTGGAAACTTGTATGTCTTCTGCTATTGTAGTTTAATGTAAAATATGAACAAGTGAACACATGTGTTAAGTAGGGGCAGGCAAATCTGGTTTTCTAAAAGTCAAAATAGAGTTGTTCATATCAGGAGGGAAGTTGTTAATTACTCAGAGGTGGGGGCGTAGGGCGCATAAAGAATCAGTTGATCTTAGGGATAGGAGTGTGAGAGAAATCATTCTCTAAGGCATATAACCCAAGGTGTTATTTTCTTATTGATGTTGTTGTTCGTGGCGCCAATTCCTCGTTGGATCAGTGTTGATTGAAAGACGAACGGCACTGAAATATATAAAAAAGCATTCACAGCAAACCTAGATTGCTTTCACACCGCCGGGTGTTGTCAAAACCCGCCAATTGACTGCTCCTAACTATCCAGCGGTGTTTAATTGATTACAGGCGTCTCCGGGTAATGCTATTAGTCGGTAAAATGTGTGCTTAGAAAAAATGCCAGACCAGGTCGTAATTGGAGAAAGTGAAAATGAAAAAAACACGTCGCGCACACCATGGTGAATTCTGTTCTTCCGCACTGGACAAAAGGGCACGCGTTTTTGTTTTAATACGTGATGCACCATCTATGGAATAAGCCAACCGAGTGGATTCGGCTGTGAATGGACTATGTTACAGGCTGCGAGATTCCCGCCATTGAGGGGATGGACATTTTTTGACCTCGAATCAGCCGCCACCCTCCAAATTCGAACTTTAGTCGCGTGTGTTGCTGTGGAATGACAAATACTGGGAAAAGAGATACACAAGGAAGACACACAAAAAAGCGGAGGAGAAATATGAGCTATTGGTGCATTTTTTATTGCTAAATCGACTAACGAGAAAGGAGGACTGATGAAATGGACCAATCCGAGAAAAGTCAAAGGCTGGGAAAAACCGTTGACGGTCTTCCCTTATCATTTAAGGCCTCTAAAGGTCCATTGGCTCATTAAACTACAACCACACGTATAAAAGAACTCTCGATACTCCATCGAATTCGCGTTTACACATTTTCGGTGACTTCCGTTTGGTATGGTTGCCTATCACTATTAACATAGACAGAGCCGCAACAGACTGCTAATATGTAAGAAATATCATGTTAATTTCAACAAAAAACGGTCAAGTAAGGTCTCTGAAAACCAGGAAATTGACATTGAAGTCTAAAGAGTAGACCGTTGGCCTCTACTGATGTCAGCATATCGGTTATTCTCACGTTTGAAATGTCAATGGACTCCTACCCACAGAGACAAGTTTAAAGGTCTACGGAGCGATTGCGTTGGTTTCAAAATTCTGAAACGATTGGAAATCGAATCGACGCAACAACGGAATACACTGGTTATTGTGAGAGATTTTCGAATAGACTCCACAAAATGCCCGCTTAAAAGTCCATAACCGCAATCCAAATATCGTGCTTTTTGCATGGACGTTTTGTCGTCAGCCAATGCTGGTGAGTCTGAACTCAACGTTCCCGATTCAAGGCCATCCAAGGAGCCACCAATAGTCGCAAGCTGATTGGTTGGCCAACGAGATCGCTTTGTGTGGGCAATCGATAGTGTAGAGATTTCTCAGAGGGCAGAGTGAAGCCACACGTCGCACTACAATGTCGACCTTCGGGGAACTTGACAATTAAATCAGATACGTTTGCATTAGCCAGTCGAGAAAAAAACGCGCCCAAAACGAGTTTTGGGAAAATTGCTTTGAACATTTCGACTCGCAGTTTGATGAGGATTCGCAGGGGTCAGGGCGTGAGAAACGCCGGTTTTTTGGGAAAATAAGGATAATAAAGCGGGGTTCCGGCACCCAACGGCCTCAAAGTCTCTCGATTAGAACAGGCGGGCATATTTTCGGTGGCACGGCTGGCAGGGCCAGGGAGTGAGGATGCCGACCGCACATTATCTTATTATTATTATTATTATCATCATCATCATCAACATTCCACTTACGTTTGCGCGGTTCCTTGTGTCGAACATGGGCGCCGGACTGGTCTGAATGTCGGCGTAGACCAGCTGAGAAGGGGCCCGGTGAGCGTTGGGCGACACAGGTCGGAGGCTGGTACTTCGGAATTTGTGGCGCTGGTAGAATTGCGATTGATTAATCGCCGGCGCCGGTGAGGCCTGACGAGCAGCGGCTTTGTTGTTGCTGATGCCTTGCGAAATGGAATTCCGGAAGCCCGGACCTCCAGTGGCTGAGTTCGAGTTGTACTTGCTAAGGAGAAAATGGCGTGGAGTTTATTCAAAAATGATGCGACCGAAGCTTCGTTGCTCTTTGTGTGGATGCCATTAGCCCGACGTGTCATGGGAATAGGGTACAGGTTGGTTTTGGTCGAGAGAGCGGCACCTCTAGCATTTGTACACTCTAGTGCACACGGAAAGGCAGTCGTTGAACCTCATTGTAGACCTCGCCTGTCGGGATCTGTGAGCGACACACTGCGAGTTGGCCGGTGTACAAGCGGAGCGTTACTCTGAGACACGGCGAGAGTAAAATGCAAGGCCCACGCCAATAAAGACGGATCAAAAGTCAAGGGTGCGCTGTTGAAGCGAGTAACAAACCCGACCGGAACAAGGCGGAATCACCTACTTGGTAGCTTGGCAGTCGGAGCTGTCGTAGCTGCGGAGGGGATATCCGCCCACAGTGGGCTCCCCGTCGTAGTCTCTCGGTCGCAAAGACAGCGGATAGAAGCCCGAACGCGTCTTCGTGGGCATTGTGTACGAGGCCAGGGGGGGACTTGGCGCAAACTCGACGTGTTTTCGGCCCGTCGAGTTGCTCACGGAGGAAGTGCTGTCTGAAATGTTGCCGGGCGTCGAGACGTCTGGGTAATTCATGCGAAAGAGACCGTCATATGGTTTTTCAGTGGCGTTTACTGGAAGTCTGAAAGGTGGGAGGAGGATATAAGTGTCTAGTTTCCCCACTCATGCGAAAGAGACCGCCATATGCGCCGTCGTGACGCTTAATGGGAGTCCGACCGGGGAGGAGATTAATCCGCCTATTCGATCGCTCAGTATTTGGAAATGGCTGATGACCGTGGTTCTGGCAATCTGTCAGCGCAAGATTTCTCCTATTGTCACCTAATGTGTCTATTGTTCATCGAAATGGACAAATGTTGGCATATAACCTATTCTATTGTTCCACGGGACCGATTAAGTATAGAAATATCACAAACTCATTTGTGTGATTAAAAGTAATTGAGATTTTGAAATTCGCAATAATTAGTAAGTTTTTAAATGAGCCATTTAACCGTATAGTCGAATGCTTGGCATTTTACCAAGTGTGAATTGTACTCATGTCATCGATTGATTGTGGTGAACCTGTCATTGACTGCTGGAAAAACAGTATATTGCTCGGTTTCTCATTCCCTGAAGGACAATTTGTGATAGATCTTGTGTTCTTTTCCTACTTCCGTTTTTAAGAAAGATTCAACTTCCGGGCTTGGCATTATGCACATTGGAAAACGACATAAATAGGTTAGTAAAGCTTGTTTTGACAACAGAAAATGGATTTGTAATAGTCTGGCTTCCTAAACAAACAATGGACAATTGGAAATTGTTATGTGTCGGTATGACAAGAGCGTTTGAACTTTTAGATCCGAATTTCAGTATCGACAGGAAATATTAACACAAAATCAGTCGTAAAACACATTTCGCGAAAACACAGCCATTTTTTAGCAATTTTCCAAATTCCCACGCTCAAAGCGTTAATCCGAGACTGACAAGGAAGTTATCGATTTTTCACATTGAAAATCGCGACGATAATTTCCGGAGAGAATAAAATAACCGAGACGAATATATATGTCTTGCATCACCTAAAGCCTCGTGCACATATCCAATTGCACAACATGTTTTGCAGAGATTTCTAAAAAATTACAGGTCTCGAGCGATGTTTCCGAAATAATCTCAATTGATAGGTTGTCATCTTTCAATAAAATGACGAATGTCACCTTCATTAATCGAACTAGCCAAATAGTTGGTTCGCAATGAGACTCTGGGAGGTGGCAGTGACGTTTTTCTGCCTGCAACATTAACTCTAGGAGACAACATGTAGAGAATAGTTCACTATCACAACTTGTGATGCTGCTGTTCTCATGATCTTGACACAACACTCACGACAGTACGCAATAGGCATCACAAAACTTCCAGAGTAAAAACAACTGAAGCACAAGGCCATCCCAGTGCTCCGACGCAACCGCCTCTATCAAACCGAGACTCGGCAACAACGCATCATAAAATTTTCGCGCAATCGCCTCGTCGAACTCCTTATCCCCGCCTTCCTCCTCTGCTAAAATTCATCCTGTTACGTCTCTTCCTACCCCCTTGCGACAATTCCACCACCACCACCACCAACTGCTGCTCCTCTCCCCCTGCACATATTCATTCACGTGTAACAACATCTTTTGGAAATAGGGAACAAGGAGATGTCCTTTGGCAAAAGAACACCATCTTCACGACCTCCACGAGCAGTCGTTCCGTGCTTCCAAAACAAGCGTATTTTATACTACACCAATGCAGTAAACATGAAACCGAGTTTAATTTCTTAAGTAGAAAGTAGTCCCCAGAGGGTACCCTACTCAGCGTCCTGACGAGATCAATTCCCAACGCCCTTTGCCCCCGAGACACCATTGGCCAGGCGAAGCCTGCCACACACACACACACACACACACACACACACACACACACACACACACACACACACACACACACACACACACACACACACACAATTACCAGTCTGATCGCAGGAAAATCAAACGCTACACGTCCTAACGACATTCCAAGGGTTGCCATGGACCGATTGGTGGAATTTGGTTCGCCGTGGAATAAATTCCCATTTAGGAAGACGTGTGCAGCGGGTTGGGATTTTTTCAGTACGGGAAAGCGGAAACATACTTTCGACGCAGGATGTTTTCGTAAGGAAAACACACTCATTAATTATAAGGCTGACAACTGTCTGAATGTTTCGACATCTTCTTTTGTCTCGCGTTTCCTTGTCCAGGCCAGGGTTTAGCAGTCATAGCCCAACCACCCACCCAGCCGCGCATCAGAAGACCCAACAAAAACCAAATGCATGAACCAGGTTCACATTTTCCCGTGTGGTCTGAAATGCAAATCTCGTGGTAATTTCACGGTATCTCGTCGCTACCGACACTTCACTCTCAAACGTGGCTCCAAATAGCTGAAATTGTGCGGGAGGAAGTGAGGACGCCGTCACGTGTGAACATCTTCCCGATAAACGTCATTGCAAAACCCCATGAAGCCGATTTATCCTCTAGTAGGAGATAGTCGCCAAATTTGGATTGTTGGATCGAAATCTCGCGACTGGGGTATGTACCGACCTAATGCGAGTTACCGCCATGAAGCGTGTCGGGAATATGTTTACAGGTGATGGCGTCACCAGAACCATTCGGGAGTGGAACCCAGCATAACAAGGAGGCTGACCGTAACACCATCGTGCTGGTTGTAGGTGGAACTCAAACTCCAGGCGAGTCTCCTGTTCTGTTCTACGGCACCCGGAAATCGATTTTACTGGGGGGCCCTCGATGATCAAGCGTGGTGAAGCTGGAGACTTCACCCACGACTTTTTTATGAGAATATCGTCTACGTCGCGACATCAACTAATTTTCGATTGATCCTCTCGCTGGAAGAGTATGATTTCAAATTATGGTGTGGAAATGGTACCAGAAGCCGAACTCCGATATCATAAATCGGTTGTCGAAGAAATAAGGGTAACAGATGGCGTACCAGTCAAACGCCTCTTATCTCGAAAATGACTATAGCGCCTTCCAAAAAAACAGGAGCATCAATCATTTTACCCAACCCCCGCATTTTTCTGGTAGGGTTCTACATTTTTAAATCATTTAGTTCTTTCACAAAAAGAAAATTTCATATATAATATTCTAGAAGTTGATATAAAGTGGGCAAGTAATTTAACGTTTTAAAATCTAAATTTTAGCCAAATTCGACTAAAAACGCAAAGAAAAAACATTATAAAAAGGACCAGAAAAATCACCCATGCCACCCCAGATGTGACACGACAGGGCCAAATCGTTGCAGTAGGCGTTTAGAAAAAAAGATAATTGGCACAATGTCGCGATTGGTCTCACATAGCAGCCTCTCGTGGAGGCCGTGAGTCATCGGAAACACAAACTCCTCCGATGCACGCGTCAGAAGGACCCATTTAACATTTGGCGTATTATCAGTTGCGGTTTTCTGTCATGTAACCAACAGAAATAACTACGCGAGCAACGAATTTCGCACAATTAGGAGAAGACAAATTCTATTGAGCATCTCATGTTTGGATTGCCGTCTTTTCTTCCAATCAGTTCGAACTCCTGACAAAATTTAGGAAATTTCGAATTTTATTGGCATAATTAATTAAAATAAACTTATTTATATATATTGGCTTGAAAATAAACTATCAGCCAATGAGCTTTAGGGATGATAAATAAATAGCTGATCTTTACCACCACCGAACAGCAAATGGCCAATTAATTTTGCAATAGAGTATTTGACTACACAGAGAGTTCCTAAAGCAGGAGTACGTCGCGATCAATGCACTAGGAGTTCCATGCTCTTCCGAAACTCCTAACATGCTCGATTCTTTCTAAATCAATTCGACCACGATATGAAGACTGACTGGATGTAGTCGCCCCTTTTAAAAAGTAAAAGCACCTTGGCGATTGTGGCGCAACTCGATGGGGCTGCTTCGATCCAGGAAGAGGCAGGGAGGACGCGGAGGAGGTGATGAGGGGTCGACCATTGCTGTCACCGCCAGGGGTCAGTTGGGGGTTCTTCTGGGGTCGTCTGTAGGGTTCCGGGGGCATCCCGAGGGAGACGAGTCGTTGAGGATCCGGGGGCACGGGTGGGAGCTCCTGGACAGCGATACTTCGACGGACTCCCGTGGGGCTAAAGGAGGCCGGAAACTGTTAGCTGTTTTACGCGGGCGATTTAAAAAAAAGACAAGATGGCGCGTGCCATAGAATTGGTCGTCCAATGGACGCAATGTTGTGTTTTGCCTTAGTCTTTCCAACAGTCGTACATATTATTATGTCCACTTTGGCTACACAGCACAACGCTACCAGTTATGGGAAGCATCAATGCGCGCTTGTAATTTGATACCCAATTTGGGCTATCGACACGCACACGACGTTCTGATTGGTCGAAGGATACGCTGTCAACAATTTTTGCTACTGATTGTTCCTCTGACAATAGGAACCAACGTCCTAAAAAAGGATAATCAAAATCACAGCGGTGATTCTGGAGACGTAAACTTCGATCTCAAAGCCTTTTACACAATGAGGCTCTTGTGTATCTATTTCATGCTATAAGTTAGAAAAACGATCCCCCGACGACAAAAGCAAATACCCTACAACAATCAATCCCTTATCCTCAATTATCTATATGTTTTTAAAGATAGCCATCCAGCCACCTTTATAAACTAATCACAGTGATTTATTGCACTAAATAAGCAAAAATCAATAAATCCGATAGTTTTGCGGGAGTCAGCTCATTTATTAGTTTTTCGAAACAAATTCATCCTTAGTTCTTGCTTTTACAATGCATAGTAATACACTGAATTGAATTCAAATATTTTTTATCATCATAAGGGGCGTCATACGACAAATCTTGAAAATTCTGTCGAGCAGAAGAACGTTCAATAATATTATAGAGCTTCAAAGTATAAAATATGTATGAATGGACGCGGTGTAGAGAATGGATGTTTACAAAAGGAAATGGCTATTCCCAGGGGTTGGAAGGAGCTGTTTTACTGTGAAATTCGACAAAAGCGAGTGCACGAAAGGACACGAAATCGTGCAAATAGTCTTCTTGATTTCTCTATTGCTGAGAAAACGAATTTAGTATTCAGATCAGGGCGATTGATAAAATGTATTAGTGTGATTGTGATGGCAGCCGTTGCCATCAATCGATAATCATGAGCACTTCTTTATAGAATCTACTATGCAAACTTCTACCACGAGGCTATATTCCAAGACTCTCGGTCAATCCAAATGCGTCATCCTTTTGCAGTAGCCATCCATCCGAAGGGACGATAAACATCGCTTCAAGCAGGGAATCACTTTGGAGTGAGAACACCCATATTCGACTGTTGTAGACTTGACCACGCGGGTTTATTTGCATTCTGTGGGTAAATTCCAGTAATCAGTGTCACCAAACAAATAATAATTCCCAATCGAATGACAGTCTGCCAATAATCCATTAAATTACCGATTTGCAGACGTCTAACTATGCCTCTGACCGAATGAATGGATATTCCATAACGTGAGACGCTGGGAACGTCACTTGTACAGAAGAATTCGTGCAAATTTCATTAACGTGAAGCCATACAGAGAGCGCCGTGAAATATATCCTCACAAATGACCACACACCATGAGACATAATTTCATGTACCCTGGGAGTTTAAATTCAATCCTATGCACGGAAACCTTCACCCAGGATTACTTCACAGATAATTATGATTGCCTAATTAATTCCGAATCTTCAAATGTTCTAGTTCGAATATAACTGATTCCTGTAAATGCATTCAATTCCCCAATTGGCTAGAGGACAGGTATCTCAGCGCGCGTGCAATAATTGGTCTGTTTCGGCTATCGACCGACAATCGACATTATGATTGGTTGAGGAGCAGATCGGTAAAAATAGGGGCGAAAACTGGTTCTTCTGAATATGTTGATGCTATTTTTTTACCAGAGACAAGAGGAGACACTAAACAACAAATTTGCCGACAAGAATGTCCCGACAATAGCTTTATTGTACACACATAAAAGATTGCAGACGCTGTCGGAACTTCAGTGTAGATTTCGGTTTTACACAAATATTAAATCCAAATAAAAAGAGTATCTTTAATCTCCGCATGAATACCGATCGTATGCTGACAGAGCCTTGATCCCTTGTGACAAAAATCAAACCATTTAAATTATTATTATTGGTTAGCAAAAGGACACTTATTATTGGCTGGTAGGCGACCTACCATAGAACCTCTGCCCCTTCGATGATTTGTAACGTGGTAAGATTTAAATAAGAAGTATGCATGACTATGCTTCAAAAGTCTTGAAAAGCCAAACTTAATTGAACGAGGACTGTGATCGCATTTAATTAACGACCAAATACCACAGCGGTGAATTGAAATCACGGCGTAGCAGCTGTGCGTCGATGGGATGGCTCACTCCTGGAGACTTCCATGGCCTACAGTTGTGAAGTAGTAGCATTCGCGGCAAATTGCCACTCATGCTCATCAGGCAAAAGAGTGATTGCCTATGCGTGGTTAATTAACATTAATATGTCAGTTCGTCAAGTGGAAGATTCACGAGCTTTAAAGTCACAGATTAGTCACAGAAAACGGCAATTTCAAGGACCTGGGGTGTCAAGGGGGATTAGCCCCTCAAGTTGTGGGGTGTTTCACGCCACGACCACCGCTGTTGGTAAACCACTTCAAAAATTCCAACTGGTCGCATTTTTAAAAAAAAATACATAAAATTGGTGCTTGATATGAAAAGAGGAAAACTGACCAGCACTTTTGGCATTCAAATTTGAAATAAAAAAAAAACCAATAATTGGCGCAAATTACTAAATAAATATCAGGTTGCTGCAAAAATATCGTTTTTTTGTCATGTTAAACATTTTCTAATTGCATTGATTCGTGTTTGGGAAGCGTTCAGTGTAGCGATACCGATGTGTTACTGCAGTCTCCGATAGACCCTAAGTTGCTCCTTTCGTCCAACCACAAAAACCACACCAAACCACCAATCGATCCATGTTTAAACCGATCAGCTGATATTACAGCCTCCTTTCTGCACAAACTCTAGGAAACCATTCTTACTTCTGTCCGGCTCCTTTAAATCCATTAACATAATTAACTGCCACCGTCCTCGTGTTCAGCCCAGGTCTAGACGCTCCGAGAGCCAGAGGTGGAGAAGGCATCTCCTCCGTCTCGTAGCAGAAGTTGTTGTAGGCGCTGCTATCATTGACTGCTCCGCGGGTCCCTTCGGCGAGGTTGTAGATCTCCGAAACATCGAGGGTTCCAGTGGACGTCCTCGTGTTGAAGCCCATATCAACGTTTCCTCCTGACGCAACTGGATGGAGATGCGAGTTGTTGAGAGGAGGCTGCTGGGAGGAGGCGCGAGGCTGGTGTCCAGAAGGATCGCTGTGGACACCACCAACACCACCGGCGTCGTTCTTCTTATCGATGGAGAGTCGACGTCGCGTTGAGCGCTTGCGAATGAGTTTGATGCGGTTGAGTTGGTCGCCTTGAGTCAATTCGGTCGAGGATTTCTGCTTTATGTCCATGGCTAGAGGGTGGATAAAATGGGTATTTCAAGTTTGGGTAAAAGCTTACGGTGTGGGTGAAACGGTGGCATTCTAAGTCGTTCGAAGGCGTATAGGTGGACAGCTGAAATAGCGGGCTCAAAGTGGATTCACCAAATTCCTTTGGGTCAAGCGTTTTAGGTAAGACTAACATCATTTGCCGTTGTTCTGTACAGTTATTTACTTGGTTTTTTAAGCCAACGAAGGATACACATCATATTGCATTGGTCATATTAATCACACGGATTAAATTGGTATTGCCCCAATACTAGTTGTAGCCGAGTCGGAATGTTGGCGGTAGGATTCCCAGTTTCATGAACATTCCTGAAAATATCGCACAGGTGGCGGCATCTCCAATCCACAATTCAACATTCAAGCTCCCCAGAAGAGATGACACACGTGGAACGCCAGCCAGCCTCCAAGTCGCTAGATTACACGTGAATGTCGTTACGCTCCAGAAATCCGACAAGATTGGTGAAATTTGTTTGCTTTCTTTTTGGAGTGTTTTGGCTTGGAAGAAGTTAACGGCGAAGGGGGAGGTTGAAATGAACAGCCTCCAAAGTGTGGATGAATTTAAAAAGCAATAACCGAAGATGTGGGAGAGAGATAATCCACCTTTGAATAAAATTAACTTGGAGCAACAGCCGAGCAAGAATAAAAAAAGAGGTTTTTTTCCACGGAATGACTCACTATCGAATTGATTTGAATATGAAGTAGGAACCCTGGAAAAACTGCTTTCTGCAACTAAAAACGTCAATTCTTACGAAAAATAATTGGGGAAAGAATTGTACGGCTGTTTCCCCTCCGCAGATTACGCACTTTAAGACGCAATTCGAACGGCAGACAAAGGCAGTATCTTAGTAATGCAAAGCGTTTAAGCATGAAGGCCATAAATGCGCCACTATTTAGACGAGAATGGTGTATCGTCGACTGTATCCGACAAATATCTACGCCGGTGGATGGCAAAACAGAATTCATAGAAGACGGACAACGCACATCGACTGTTTGGAATTCCATTGGTCTTCTTGGTGACGTCATCGCGAAGCGTAGGGGGCATTCCCATGTAGGCCGTCGAGGAAGAGGCATCGCTGAGGACATCGTCGCCGCCTCGGTAGGCCGGATTCCCCGCCACCTGGATCTTGTGATGGTATATCCGTGAACCATCTGCCAGAGCACCATTGAACGCGACTCGTGTGTCGGCGGCATCGTTTTCACGGTCACGGCTCTTGGAACGGCTGCGTCGAGGTGAAGATTTCGTGGGGTCCCCAACGCTTTCGTGTGGTGATATACTAAAACAGACATCGAAACATTTTGGATAGAGCATGTCCGAACAGTTGTAATTGTTTTCATGAGGCTGTGAAACGGCTTGAAAAGGATTTTCACGCTTTATGGGATCCGGATCCGAATGCGGTACAGGCGACGTTCAAAAGGCATCCATCAAGGGTTTTATCTGGGGATTGCCAGCACTAATCATTGAAAAATTAAGTGCGTCCTGTGAGGCAGCATACATTAGATGGCGGTAGACAGGAACCGTCTTTATTAGGGTCGATGAATCTAAGGCTATTTGTCGCCCGACGAGTCTGTTGTCGGATCTATATTTGGGAGTGGCGAACTCTCAGAGAGATCGGGTTTAGTGCTCGCCTTGAAACGTTTGGTTCACGCATAAAAACGGTCATTATTTTGCAGCAGCCGAATAGTTGGAAACAACGCTTAAGGAACCAACTTACGGTCCGATATCACCATTTATGCGTTTTGATGACCCAGAGGCTTCGCGAGGTCGATCCGCCGTCACGTAGATCACGTTGCCATTGCTTTCTCCCCTCGTGGACACCCTTTTCTGGGACTGACGCCGTTGAAGGTGTTCGGGGGAGGGCGACCTCCTGGAGGTGCGTCGACGAAGTCGCGAGAGGGAGTCACCCTCGGCCCAGCACCAGGCCTCGTGGTCCTCCAGCCAGGTCTGCTGCTGCCCGATGATGGAGCCGGGCCGACAGATGCGGGTCCAGGCGATAGATTCGGCCGCAGTCAGGCGATGGTGTTTCATGAGGTAGCAACCAATCAGCGTGCCAGTGCGACCGAGACCAGCTAAAACGGGAAGGAGTGTGGTGGATTATGTGGGTCCAAACCGCAAAGCACGATACCCCGTATGACGCCTGTCTTCTTCTATTCGGGCGTACTGCGGGTAGCTTGAAAAAAATCCACGGGCGAGCACCAGAAAAAGGCTCCAACAAGAGTCACCACGGCATCAAGAACAGCAGCGACCACTCCGCGTTGCGTCTGTCTCCTCCTATTCGGGGTACCGAAGGTTTCCTGAGCGCAAATAACCACGGAATAGCACCAGAAAGGCGCCATCAAGAGTCACAACGGTATCTACTAGAGCAAGGACCACCCGTATGGCGATAACCTCCTCTTCGACGAAATGGGTACAGCCTTGAATCAGTCTCTCACGGAATGACCCATTAAAAACACGCCTTCAACGACTTAGCTAAAACAACAAAAGCCACGCCGTGTGATTTAACCGGGTAGGGAGAACTAGGACTGTTTCCGATCATTTCTCACGCTGCCAGACAACTATATTTGCGTTAGAATACAAAAACAACAGATGAGGATTTACGAAAATTCTAAGGCGCAACGGTTTTATAGACCTGGTCGGTGTAACCAGATTCGTCTGACCGACACTTTCATCGTCATCATCATCACCAGCAGCATCATCATCTTCTTCTTCTTCACCAAATCTATAATTGCCATTGTCACAATGATAGTAACGTGGCAGCTGGCTTCACTTCCTGACAAGCCACTTCCACAACTTCGGGTGGGGCTGTGGACGCAGTCATCCCCAGAATCTTTACGTAAACACATATTAAGTCGGTTTAGCGAATAGAAACAGATGTTGGAGCCCTTAATGGGGTGTGGTAGATGCGGTGAACAAATAAGGCGCCTATGAAGAAAAAATAATCACTGTGTTGACGAGTGTGTTTGCATGCGCAATGCGGCAATGTTGTGGAAAGGTATTTTGATAGACATTAAAAATGAACATCCGGTTTACTTAATGAACTACTACAATTTCAATTGGCCCCATTCATTCATTCATTCACTTAATTAATAATTTATGCCAATATTACCCGCAATATTTCAAACATTGAAAATATTCGAAAGGTAACAACATTAAACATTTGTGATTGATGGTGCATAACAGAAAAAAGCATTCAAATTGATGTTTCGATGTTTCAGCATTTGCAAAACCCTATATACCTGCCAATATATGATTCGTTACCGCAAAGCTCGTAGCTAACTTCGGAATCAGTAAATCTTATCGATCCGGCGCGATTCCACACATCCACCAGAACACACCAATTCAGTTGGGAGTGGTTATGCATTGATTTCCCCAAGGAGACGTTATTTTTAAATACTCTTCAAGCATTCCCGTTAACTAACATGTACTTTTCCTTAAGAAAACACAACGTTTTACAGGTTTTATATCTTTGTTATGATTAAGCAAACATTTTATATTTATCAGAATCCTCTCTCATTGGTTACCAATTTTGTTCTAACTCCTACAGGATTGATCAATTCTTGATACTTGACCTTCTTTCGACCGGGAAGCCCTAAAACAGGTACAACCCCTCCCCCGTGTGAAGGCGACTTTAATCGACATTTCTGAGCCTACAAACGTCTCTTTCCGTGGCAGTTCAGCCTGCTGTTCTCTGTGCATTGAAGCAGCAAGATTTAAGTAATTTATTGTCACGAAAAAAAGACGACGCAAAACATTCACCAATTTCCCGACCCAACATCACGTGGAGATGGATGTGAATCTAGAAGTGCATGTGTCCTTGTGGCGAGGGTGGTGAGGGGGGGGGTAGGTGGAATGCATTTCAAGTTGGCGTGACCTCGAAAATCGTATCCATGGGAAATCAAGGTCATGTGCAAAGCGGTGGGTATTTCGAAGTATATGGCGACCAACGTTAAAAAAGTTAGAAAGTATTTCAAAATGTACGAATTTAGTTGTCGAGCACGAAGCAACGCCGAAAAGAGTAAATCATGTGTAAAGAGGGAGGCATGTGCGGTAGGCCTTTTCATCTCGCTGACGTTTTATAATATCCACGAGAAACACGATATTCACCATTTTGAATCTTCATGGCAAACCTCCATGACGCCGGTTTATCGTGACGTTTGAAAGTAAAACATATTTGTGGACTCTTTTTTTCTGGTGTGAATACATCATTCTCAAAGATATCTGTTTATCGATCTCCGTCGCAGCAACTGCAATAATTGTATTTAGGTTCCAGCGCAGTTTGGATGGTAAGAATTGAACAAAAAGAGAGCACTGTGCGTTGGACAATGAGGACGTATTAACACGCACACACCGAGTGAGAACATAGCCAAGAGTGCTTATATTTAGTTGATAAGCAAACTGGAAAAGAAAATCAGAAGATTTCGGTGTGATCTCTTATTTGAGGAGGTTCTTCCCAATAACCTTCAGATCCGCCAGAACCTCAACAACACGCACCCCCCCGAAGGAATCTACACATTGGCTGCTGGAAATTGAGACACAGGAAGCGAATGCATCTCCGAAGTTCTTCTACTGCTTCCACCCTAGTGGGTCCACGGAAAACTCCGGCCTCTACGGTGTAGCATTCGCAGGTGGAGCCAGGGATAACAAAGACTTGCTCGCATGGGAACAAATATCCCCACGACTGGTCCTCATTCGCTGTCTCGGCAGACACTTCAACATCTTCGCCATTGCCGTGTACGAACTCGCAATGGAAGCAGAGGCCACGGCGAAGGACGAATTTTACGGCGAGTTAAAGGAGTCAGTAAATAAAATCACAAAACACACATTCCTACTCGTAGCGGGAGACTGAAACGCACGTACTGGCCCATCGGATCAGACCAGGCGTCATATCATCGAAAAAGTCGTCCTCGGGCAAGGATGCGAAAACGGAGAATGGCTGTTACGCTTAGCTCCCCAACACCCTTAATAACATCCGGCCGCAGTACACTTTACCTCAACTATATCCTATTACGATCGCGTTGGGTGCGGAGACAGGAAACAAGAACGGATATGGCCATACTCTTGTCCGGGCGCGCTTTAGGATACGCCTGGAAACGTAAGCTGAAAATTCGCAAGTCATCAGGGGAAGACGGTATTCCACCCGAATAGTTCAAGGTCTGCCTGACGATCTGGAAAAGCGAGGAGTTTCCAGACGGCTGGAGTACGTCCATCTGCCGCCTGCTTGCCATGAAGGGCGACAAAACCATTTGTTACGACTACCGTGGCATCAGTCTTACCGAAATTGCCGCAAAGATCTTCTCGATACTACGCTTCAACCGCTTCACAGCATCACGAGACGCCCCTACCCGACCCAATCAAGGAGGCTTTCGACGCGTAGACAGACCTACATCGTCCGCCGAACAATTGAGCATCGCTACAAACACCACCACCACCCAACAACAGTATTCTTTATTTACGTCTACGTAGCTTTCGCCTCCGTCAACAGGGAGTCGCTCTGGGTAATAATGGAAGCGGACGGTATGCCCGGCTAACCTTTTAATCTCCTGAAATCGTACTGTGCATCCGCCTGAGCAACAGCCCGTGTCTACGGCGAAGAATCGGCAGAATTTCCATAAAACGCTGGCGTCAGACAAGTCTGATCCCTGTCCCCGGTGCTGTTGTTAATTTGCGAGACCCCCGCTGACTACAAAGTGTCCATGTGGCCCCGATTTTTCTATTGGCGACCTGGAATTCACGGACGACATCGTGGTCATGTGAGACTACCCCACTACTTTGTAACCGGTTCTCAGCCGTTTAAATGACTTTACAAAGGCAATCGAGCTGGAGATCAACATATGGACAACCAAAGTCTTCTCTGTGTGCATTGAACACTTCTCACCGCCCATCCACCTTAATGGTGGGTCAGTCGAATAGGCAAATGCAGACTAGCGTGACCTGATCTCCAATTACGATATAATACGCCGTAGTGCAGACACACAGAGAAGCTGT
This sequence comes from Proteocephalus fallax, assembly GCA_028672205.1. Classification (NCBI taxonomy): domain Eukaryota; kingdom Metazoa; phylum Platyhelminthes; class Cestoda; order Proteocephalidea; family Proteocephalidae; genus Proteocephalus; species Proteocephalus fallax. Next base: position 330,506 of record JAPUBX010003993.1, on the reverse strand, counting down.
CAACGCCAACGGCTGCCAGGGCAGACACGATCCAAGTCGACATGGAACGCCTGGGCTTGCAGTCCGTCTACAGAGTTCGCCGTTTGAGTCAGAACAACTAGACGACAACTATCTGCGCCGACCTGGCAGACGCTGATCGCCGCGCATGGACGGCCAAGGTTCGCAAAAGATCCTCTCGCATGAGATAGTCACAAAGAAGAAGAAAACCGAGACGTTTGCGATGGGTCGAAACATTTGATGCTATAGAAATTGGCGTTTCTAGAACGTAGACAGCTTCGACCGAGTTGAACAGGACAGACGTTTTTGGTAAAATATACAGAGAACAATAATTCAACATTAACTAGTGCATTGCGGCAAAGATCAAACAATTGCGGGATCGACAGAATTTCAGAAGGAGAGACCGTGAAAATATGTTGTGCCTTAAGGCCACGTCCCTTAATATTGATTTATTAAAAGACAGGAATCGCTTTATGTGCAAAGTTAGGCAAACGTCTAGCAACTCGTGTAAAAAACACTAAAACATTCAAAAATCCCACAATAGGCCAAATGTACCACCTATGTTCATTCACGCTGGGACGGAATCTAAATCTCAGTCAAAGTTACTTATTTGTAGATTCTGAAACTAAATAGTCTACCCGAGTATGGAATGTTTTGGCGATGGAAAGATCCCCCACCAAGACATCAGATGATGAAGTGAATCCGGAGGGGAGTAGAGTAAGAGGAGGAGGAGGATTAGGAGGCGACGGTGGACATGGAGGAGAGCTTGAGGAGGCTGAGGTGAAGCAGGAGAGGAGTAGGGGGAGGGGGGGTTAGAAGTAAACAAACACGATGAGTAAAAATGATAGGATTTACCTTTGCAGTGAACGGCGATAACACCGTCGGCATTTTCGCAAATTTCAAGAAACTTTCTCGTGATGGCATCTGTGGGCACAGAACCGTCGGGGAAGAAGAGATCGTGGTGTCGGATGCCTGCACGTGTGAATCGCGAGGCTTCGTACATCTTCTGGTTGAGGCGAACCACGTCGGTGACATTGTGCTTCCGAAAATAGGGCAGGTAGAATTCCGGCGCCCGGAGGGGATATCCTGTGCAGAGGGACAAAACGGACGTGACTTTGGAGAGCCTAGATTTTCAAGGCCACCCAAATTACCCGCCCCGTTTTTAGGATAGCGCGATCCAAAGATAACCGAATTAAGGAGGGAGTCATGCCAACATTCTAATTGGCGTCAACGTTCCTCTCGGTTGCAGAAGGAGGAACAGAGTTTCTTTCTATCCGTAAATTATTTATAGAATGACAAAGCGCATGTCACAGTCCTAAAAATATCCTATTGGGGCGAAATTCGTTAAATCCACTTAAGCTATTCAGACGACGGAATCAGCAGTACTCTTATAGTTTTGCCAATCAACCACGTCAAAGGATTGATAAAATGTTTGTTTTTAACAGAAACCAGTAAATGTGTATCCAGTCGAAATGAAGATAGCATAAGTAAAGTCCAGCCGAAAAACAGTGAATAATGTTGTACTTTACTCAAACGATGTATCGACAACGTCTCCTAGAGGTTCCGTCCTGAGGTAATAGACCTCAGACTGCAAATCATCACGACGGTGCTGCCTTGCACCTTATACAATATAAATAAAACAAACCCCACAGAGTAGAGAAAAAGAATGAAATCTTGGCATGCAGGTTTCTGTAAAATGCCTGCATGAGTAGGGCTCAATATGCGTGCAGTAACGCACGCACACGCACACGCACACGCACACACGCACGCACGCACGCACGCACGCACGCACGCACCAGCGACAATTGGAGCCACCACTGCACGAATTGTGTCTAAATGTGTTCAAGAGAAGTGAAAACAGATCGAACTACAACAGGTTGACAAGTTCTAGAAGACGCAGAGGTGGAGGTTGATATTGAAAAGACTGAGAAGCTCTAGAAGAGGCATCGACCGAGATGGAAGCGATTGAGCTTATTTAAGAGGTCAAAGATGAGATGGAAGCGATTGAGAAGATTTGGAAGAGGCGTAGGAGGGTATTTTCGTTCATTAATTAAACAAAATTAAGCCGGACTAGAAGAGTAATGGAAGACCTAATCACTGTCTGTAAAACAATCAGATTTTTGTTTGAAAAAAAACGATTTGAGGGCCACTTATGTGGAGAATAATGTACTCCGCCAACGAAACCGAAATCGTTAAGGAAAAAGAAATGAAAACTCACCATTTTCCATTATGGTTTGCGAATGTGGCCCCGAGAAGGCGATAAATTTGTTTGGCACAATCCAACTAAGGTCGCCGTTCTGGACTTTCTATAAAAAAGATAATTACACAAAACCGGTCTGCAAACATTATCACTAACCTCATTATACTCGTAGTCATCAAGATCAAAGTTTTCGAAGTCCAGGAAACCCAACTGAACAGCCTGAAAGCAATAAAAAAACAAGCACCCGTGTTACCAAGGCAACGATATTCATTGTATTTGCACCTCTTGTTGTTGAAACACGTTTTTGTCTCAACTGAGTTCCCTACTAAATAAATTGGATTACTGAAGTCTTGCTAGTGAAACATGTGTACGCACCCGGGAATATGCTGTTAAATCTTGGGGAACATTATTTAATTCAATATTATATCATCTAGCCAACATTCAACACTTTCGACAACGATGAACTCGGTTTCTGAATTTTTCGATGGAGTTTAATAGAGGTAGCCCAGGATGTTTCAAAGGATATTTTAATAGTTTTATAAGTACCGTTTAAATATGGCTTTATTACACAACGCGGCAATCTTAGAAGTCCCGAGCAATCGAGATGAAAAGGCCTGGAATATTATTGTGACATTAACTACGATTTACTGGCTCATAATTGAAGAGGGTTGCGTGTTGATTGATTTCAAGGGACATTGAGCTCAAACCTTCGGGGATGCCTAAATTATTTTCCTTATTGTGTAATGTTACCCGTTGTTTTTTTGGAATGGCCAATGCGCCGGATATACGCTATCTGTAGTCGCACAAGTAAAGTAATTTGGAGAATTTGTTTGTAAGTAGTATTGTAGTACAGTTATCGTAAACAGCATTGCGATTTTTTTAAAGCGGTAAATTTGATCCTCGTGACCTTTAACTATTGTTGTTGTTATAAGCCGCTGCAGCTTCACGGTATCAAATGACAACGTTTGAAAATTTAGTGATATGATGTCATCACGAGTGGTAATGAATTCACGAAAACTGCAAAAATGGCATCCGCAACGTCCTGTATGGGCGTTACGCGACGTACCAGGCGCCCACCTATATTGACCAATGAAATCCGACTCCCACCCGCCCACGCACCAATGAAATTCAATTTCCAGATTGGTAGTTTGGTTCGCTATTACTTGGGGAATTGGTTGACTACTGAAGAGCAAGTTCCTTCACCCCTCATCCTGAAATATAAAAAAACTGAAATTCTATTTTAAACAGACAGTGATTTGATGATCAATTAGCTATTCAATCGCATGAAATATTCCCTCGTGCATATTTTAAGTAGTCCCTAAATAAATGATGTCGCAATTCTCCTTTTAGTTTGGAAGATACTCGAGAACAGTAATTCTGCCTTAAGAGAACAGGTATCACATACATTTACAACCGGAATCAGAATCCGTTTATGTTTGGACGCCGAGATGTTATTCGATCTTCTGAAAGGGCTGGCGAAATTGTGAGAGCCTTAGCATTATATTAGGTCGACTAAAGTAACCGATCTGAAGGTGTATTTTTTAATATCTTTTTATCTCTTCTGTTGTCATCAAACAACAACAACAACAAAAATAAATCTTCCCGTCGAGATCGGCTGCTTGTTGCCCCAATGGAATAAGTGGACGTCATCACCCTTGATACTCCCTATTCCCAAGACTCAATTTTATGCTAATTTCATTAATCTGAAGAGCCATCTCATTATCTGGCGGGAGAAGATTTGCAGCACACGACGAGGACGACGAAAATTGGTGCAGTGTGTAAATTTGATGCGAGGAAACTAACTTTCTCAATAGCTTGGAGACAGTCGAGGATGGTTAGGTGATAGCAGGAGTGACCGAACGCGGCATCTCTGAAAAACGACGATGAAGCTGTATTAAAAAGGTGTTGCATGTTTTCAGGAAAAAAACGATCCACTGCAAAATCGCAATTAGCGTCTCGAAAAAAATGGATTTCGATTGATGATGGGGCATTATCGAAAGATATTTTTGTGACTGAAATCATTATTAGGGTAAATTGCGTTTTTCTTATTTTCAGACGAAGTTTTATTTACAAAAAACAGATTGATTAACGAGGTCGCGTGTGACATAGATTTGATTAAGGTGGACGTTTTAAGTGGCCTTTGGAGTTGTAATTAATCAGTTGCGATTGGTCACATAACTCACATTTCTCTCAGAAAACAGAGCCTATGGACCCATACTCGCTCAAACCATGTCTAACGTTACCCAGATATTACACTTATATATACCATCCGAAAGCTCACATTAATTCTTCTGGAAAGCGAATATCGTGGGGACAAATCATGAGTCAGAAGTAACTGATATAAATCCTCATTTTAAAACTGAACTAACCAGAAACGATTCTCTGTCTGACTAGAATTGGGAAGGAATAGAATCCGATATAAAATGCATTATTTAATGTCGATGAGGGGGAGAGAAAACATTTCCACCTGCTGACGATGTCCACGGAACTGGTTTATAAACACCCGTCTCTCTTCTTATTCCATTATAATCTACAGCTCAGCCGAATAGTTTGAGTCGATTGATTGTTCAAATGGATGTTGGGTAAACCTGGCGATGATTTAATTTAAACCTAATCAAATCGTTCCACCGATCTTTTTCGCTAAAAGAAATCACTATTTTTGCGCCGATTCGAATTAGGAGATTTGGATACATTTTTATGATTCAAAAGCTTGCAACATTTAAATTTTTCATTTGCCGACTCGTTAAAAGGGAGAATCGTTCGATCTCACACTTATGGCTGTCAATCTAGCGATCCGAGGGTGTAGCTGTTGGCATTCGCGCTCTGTTAGTGAGATACCCGGGTTCGACTCCTGGGTGGATGCACCACCTGGAAAAATATTCCGGAGAATCCTCGCGGTATATCCTATAGTAATTATTTTATTATTATTATTTCATCGTCTTTTTTTATATCTAGTTCATTTTATTCCGACATATGGTGATTATCTCTAGAACAGCTGCAAGTGATGGAAAACGACGAATATTTATTTGTCTTTTGATTGCCGTTGTGGGCAACGTTTATAAATGAGGCATGCTTGCATTCGAAATGACAAATAGCTTCATTGCGTGTTAATTTCTCTTTGGCTAATACTTGTGATGCCTATTATTGACAGTCAACGGAGGCTGAACTAATGCGTGTTGGAAGACTGTGGGCTGCTTTAAGAGCCATAAAACGGTGTAGGAATTGTGGCACGCAATAGTGGACCCCTTGCCGGAAGATTGATAACACAAAATGCAATTTTTTTCAAAAAGCAGCACACCTCTTGTCATCTTCTCTGTTTAATCAGCCTTAGTCATCGTTTGCGTTACAGCATTCTCACGCAAGAGGATAAACATCATCAAGGTTTCCGTGTCGGGACATAGGAAATTTTACAGTTTGCGGCGTCGCCGGTGTTACTCAAACAGGCTGACGTGACCGCTGCTGCAGCATTATCCAAAACCTCACCAACACAGGGGAACACACGTGGCTGGTTAAATTACAGATGATGCAGCTAGTTTCCATAACCTAGACACCAATGCCGCTGAATTACACGTGCATAACGTTTCGCGAGGATAATATTTGTTGGCCTGACATGGGAGTCGAACCCAGGATTCCAAACGCTACAGCCATCTCTTACTAGAGGATGAGACGGATGTGGGTGTAAACGATATCGATTTACGATTGCGTAAAGGATTTGGGACAAATCAAGGTACTCGTCCCCAACAAAAAACTTTAGGGAATCAATAATTTAGATAATCGTGGAGGGCTCGTATTGGTCCCTTCAATTTGTATCGATTCCATTGACCGCGCGCTGTGGTAACTGATTACAATTAGCGTCTCAATTGCGACAATCTACCCAATGAGACTGAATACAGCTCACAACAACACAATTATTTTGACTGTTCCTTGACCTGGTGGTATTTTCTTTTGACGGAACAGCAATTACGCCATTTATTGTTACTATTCAGAACGTTTAATTGTTTGAACAATTGGAAAGTACAGCGAAATAACTACTAATACTAAGATTTTAGATAAAAGATGAAATATATAAAAATGAAGATAGTTAATGATATGTTATTTCGAAATACAAAGCGAAAATGTTTACTCACCTATATGGTACAAATGCTCGACAATTGTTTGTGAGAAGATTTGTATAAGCTTCTTCGGCACTACGCTTAAGGTATATAACCTGATAACATCCAACAAGAAAAGCGGAATTCGTTCGTTTTCGCGGTTCCGGTGATGTACAGTGAATAATTTGTCGTTTGGATAACAGCGAGGTCTGCTAATCACATCATGATAACTGAACAAAAGACCAACGAACCCTCAACTTTTTGTTAACCTTCCGACAGTACCGAAACACTTGAGCGAGATTGAAGGGACCAAAGTCGGCGTAAAAACTAAATATTTTATGGAATTAACAAGAAAGAAAGTCAATCCAGAAATCATACTTTTCATAAATAAGTTGCTCATCAATTGAAAAAATATAGACATTTATAGATGAGGGCGGAACTGAGGCGCAGGTACCAAAATAAAAGCGATCTAAAATAGAGAAATTCTTATATAGATGCCGACACATCCTTTTAGGTTTGGTTCGTAAAAAATTGGCATTCATACAGGTTATGCAACATGTACCGTAATTTGTGCACTGGCTACGTTTTATCCTCTGCGATTGAAAATAAAGTACGTAGATATAGAAAGAGCGTTATTTATTGATGTATAAGTGTGTCGATGGGATATGGAAAACTCTTGGGGCTTACAAAGAGGCACAGCTATCATGTTCAGGGATCGTGAATCAGCATGATTTGGAGATAGTCACGGGCAGTGGGCATAAGACCAAGAGAAATTCCGCTAGACGTTTTCGAACATAATTATGGAAGAAGGAGACCTAACTATATCCTTTCTTTCATTTTAGCCGAATAAATCCCATCAGTGATGCAACCATACCGAAGACGAGGTCCGCCAAAGAAGTATCCAAACGAAAACGCTAAGTATTTAAGACCGAAATAAGTCTAGATAGAATTGTAAACCCCTTTCAACATAGAAAACAGAATTTGTGAGTGAAAGAATAAAACTGCGTATTAATCATTTCAAATTTTCTTTGTTTGGGTGCATTAAACACAAGAAGAAAGGCGGGTGGCTTTGATTAGTCGACATGCGATGTGGGCAGCAAATACTATGAATTTGAACCGCGTCTGCCATGGCGAACAATATACTAGAAGTTGATAAAAAACTGGTTCGGAAATATATACGCCGGCAACACGACAAAACAGTCATGAGATGGACAATCTACGTTTCTTACAACGAAATAACAATGAGGAATATGCAAATATAAATTCGAACAGATATAAATGAAATACTTTTCGAGCAAATTTCCTTAAACAATACGCAAAATCTAAAGTATTGAGTGCTAATAGATTTCAAAATAATATTACAAAAAATTATATCACAGGAAATCAAAACATTAAAATTATCAGAACGTTAAAATACTCCGAAATACGCACCTTTTACTATACAAGAAACATTATCCAAAATCCCCAAGCCATTCTCGGCAACCCTGTCTTTGCCTTTCATCACACCATCTGCAAGTGAACCAATGGAAACAAACGGGTTGATGCTTCCGTTGGCATTAGCAACAAAGGTCAAGCACACAAAATTTCGTAGCTTAAATATCAAGCCAATATTCATTAAAAATCGTCGTTATTATTATGCATAAACGCTTAAAATATCGTGGAAATTTATTTTTTGCTTAGTAATTTACAGAATAATTCTATGATTTTTGCATATTTCGGCGGATCAATTTGGGTAATATTTAGTGAAATAAAATTATGTTTTTTTAGACTTGTGCGCTAGATTGAATTATAGCAGCTTGACTGTCTTTGACGATCTGATATCAAGCTTCGCAGTAGGAATCGGTTTACGAAGATTGCTATTGTCATCGAAGGATTCCTTGGTAAGGGCCATGTAGCATCAATTTGTACATAATTAGTGAGAAGAATCTACATGAAACATATGCCATGATTCATTTTAGTCAGTTCCGTTTAATCAGTGCGTTTTATATTCAAACGTTTAAGCACCCACACAATTGCGTTCGTGCCAAAGGTTTTTTCGTTGTTGCTTATTAGCTTAGATATGAAAACGACGGGCGTCACTCGTGCTCTCGGGCAGATTCTGACCGACTTCCGTGGTTTCTAGAATTTAAACCATGTATGGTATCTAATAAAAATGAAAAAGCTAAAAACATGCAGTTACGAGAACGCGTAATTTATGGTATCGGTAAAACTGGAATGGGTCAATAGTACGCTAACACAATTTTAAAAATATATTTACATTCAATGATGTCACAGAGACGTGAAAGCTGGTGGTAAGAAAACAAAATTGAGCCAAATATATAAAAAATATAGAGAAGATTAAAGCAGCTTCAAGAAATTAAAGGAAAATAAACGTTTATTGGGGTAATTCACATAGTCACCATTCAACATTGTACGGCAGGACATCGGACCACGCTTGGATGTCCTTAAACTCCTCTGCCTTGCCCAATACCCATTAAGTGTTCAAAATGATTTTTCGGTATTTACGACCAAATATATCAACATATTATATTCGATTTGGAGGTCTTAGAGAAAACTTAAACTACTCTGACGGTGCTTTTGGTAATTTGAAGAAACACATTTATAAAAATTCTTCTGCTATAATTTTTTTTTCATTTGGAAATCTTGAGAAGTAACTGCCCAAGAATATGCAACTAGCTAACGTTCTCGTCAATTTGGACGGAGTCAAACAACGACATAGGCCCCGTTTGCATAAACTATGAAGCAAAATATTCACAGCAAATATCAACACAAGTTGACGCAATGTAGTTTCCAAGGGGTATGTGATTTAGGTAAATAATATAAAAAATGATGATTGTATTTAACAGAGGCAACCTACCAGTTTAATAAAATAAATTAACCTGATTAAAAGTATGTTCTTTAATATTCATTTTTTTAATTTTTTTTTATGCTGTTTTTTTACTGATTCTTTTATTTTCCTGAGACTTGATTTGAATTATGCGCATATAAGAAGAAATTTTGGACGCCGTGGCTACGTTTTAATACACACTCCACTCTTCACTTGAAACCGGAACGAAAGCCGTCAAAGGAGTTTTCTTGGACTTCTCCTCTGCTTTCAACACTATCTCACGCTCCCGCATTCTTTCTCAAGTATGTAAAGATGTTGTTCAAAAATGGTTGATAAATTGACTGGAAAACTATTTTTTAATCGAAATCAACATGTAAGCGTCGGAAATTGAAGCCTAACCCTCAGCCTCCTGGCCAAATACTTGCGGTGAACTACTAGGCGCAGTGGTATCTCCTTACCTTTTTGGAACATTTACACGTCTTGCCTTCGGTCCCCTAACGACGTGACACGAATAAATACGCGGATGACCTAACATATGCAATGCATAAAAGACGAATACTGATTCTAAACAGCTCGTGCAAACGGTCACTGCGGTAGTCGAGTTTTCTTCGGAGAATGGTCTTCTCTTGAATGCATCAAAATGATTGGCTATTAAATTTTCACTGACAGCGGCTGTTGACTCTCCACTCCATAATTTCGCCTCGAGCTCAAAATCGAAATTCATCGGCGTTATATAAACCAGTCGGTCATCATGGAAGGATCATGTGGATGCTGTCTTCGATAAATTTTGTCGCCTCCGTTACTTAGTTTGCCGATTCAGGAGACTCGGCTCAAGCTCTGGCCGTATAACAACATTTGTCCATGCCTTTATCATTCCCCTTATTGTATATTGTTACCTAGCAATTTTAACCGGCCTTAAATGTTCTGACTTTTAAACCTTTCGTAGGCTTTTTAAAATAATCTTGTTTTTAAGGGCCCTTCATATGCTCTCCATTCAAGAAATCATCGTTCAACGCCACTTCAATAGTTGTTCACTAATCGCTGCTCGTATTTTAAGCGACGCCTCCCATCCACTCTTTTCAAGTTTATCTAAGTGTAAATCTCGTCGACCAATGCGTAGGCTATACCGTTCAATGCCCACAAGAACGGCGGAATATCACAATTCGGTCATTTCACAGTTGTCCCGATTTTTAATTTCACTTGTGCAGGTGAAGCAGGAACTAAACGACAATTTTAACTAAATTTTTTATTATCAGTAGTAATAGTATTCTTATTCATATGTAGTACTTTTCATACTGCCTTGTTTTATACTGAAAGTTATGGTCCGCGTGACCTCAAGAAAGCCACGACAATTATTTTTATTATTATCATTATTATGTAAGCGTAACCCTTAGTCCAGTGTGACCACGTGATTTTCGTGTGTCTACCGTTAATATATGGCAAGAACAATCAAAGCTATTCATGTTTTCCGTTACCTTATAAAATATCGCATCCAATCGCACTGTCCCCAGAACCAATGCAATTTAAGGGATGATGTTGCAATAACACCCATCCCCAAACCGGCAAATGTTTCTGCAGCACCTGGTAATGATAGACCAATAGACAACTCAACAAAGTTGTTTAAAGTGGTGTAGAAGTACCCCGTCTCGAAATTGGACGGTACGCAAGAAACTTCAGATACCCTGTTCCAGCTTGCCTATAAACCCATATCGAAGCACTCTCGACGCCATGGGCAGGTTCTCACACACCGTCCACTTTTCACTTGATGCTTAGCGAAAACCGTAAGGGGTATATTTTTTGCACTTCAGCTCGGAATCCAACACTACTTATATCTTAATTGTTTGAAGAAGGGTTGATACACTAGATTCAACAATAGATATGCACCAAGTCAGAGTAGCAAACGAAGCCTATTCCTGCATTTTCCTAGAATTTTCTTTCGAACCATAATTATTTAGCAAATGTCATTTCTGGTCATTTTATAGAGTTTGGGAATATTGTTGAAGCAAACATTGATATTACAGACAAGGATCGATTTAGTGATTATTTCTTTGTCCGAATCAGTGATACACTATGTTTCCACACGTATGTCCTTGACACCAGTTACTAATTTCGACGTACTTACCGCGTAATGAATTTTCTCGAGTCAAAGGATCCGTTTTATGGAATATCTGTATTGCAGTGGGTATGTCACAATTTTAAGTACAATAACCTCCTCTGTATTCTTGTATTGTAGCTTATTCGCATAAATTATTTTTGCGCATCTAATTTTCACTTTAAATTCTTGCCGTTCCCGCAAACAAGATCTAAGGCATCCCCTAAGGTTCGCCGATTTTATGGCCGCGATTCTGAGTGGAATGATACCCCAAAGGTATTCTTCTGTCGTTTTTCGATTAATTTCTTAGGAACATGACGAGTTTGAGAGCTGTGTCGTCAAAAGACATCCAACATCTCCCTACTTACTTGAATTCGAAGACACAGTTACACGATGCGCTCCTCTCTCTGATTTAAGCATAAAGGACACCCTTTATTTCCGCATTACTAAAAGGAGCTCTACCAATGCTTGCTACAAATCACTCCTTTCTTCGGATCATTTACATCCTCTTTTAACCAATGTAAATTGTTCGTGCAGCATAACAACTCCATCAATGCGGACGATTAATATTGACCTGTCAGTATCAGACAAAGAGTTCATGTCGCCTTATTCATGCGATGAAAAATGGAATTTTGAACACACGGCAAGAAATATCCACGCCGATGGAAAGGTTGGAAACTTTAATTTCAATCTATTCAAAACTCCGGTTTGCACCAACGATGAAGAACCATTGGAGCTTTTAGAGAGCATTAAAACCAGCCTACCAGTACCCATACGCACATCAACTAGAGATGCAGAGTGTATGACAGAAGAATACGCATTAATACCGAAGATTCTCACTAAAGATTTCGGGTGTATGTTTAGCAGCAGCAGTATAGCGCCACCTACCAGCCTTCAACCGCCACCTCCTCCTCCTCCGCCGCCACCTCCTCCACCGCCGCCACCGCCAACCGGTCCTTCCGACTGGAAGATCAAGTTGATGCGCCACACCGTACATTCAATAGCTGCTGATAAAATGTTCTTATTTGTCATAGGTTCGTATATTTATCGTTTTTTTCACTCGATAGGGTCGAAAACCAACGGAACTGAGCCCAGTTGATGATATAATAGCTGAGCTCAGATCTGGCAACATTCGCCTGCAGCCACTAAAACGTGAACCGAAGGAGGAATTTAAAGAACAAACCTCGTGCGTTGTCCTTCTCAATATTTCAGTGAGACAAATTCACTTTGCGTTTTGTGACAGAAACGCGTGCCATGTAAATGTTGCTAACTATTGCCTTTTGTTTCGAATTTCTAAAAAGCCAAGAGCTGCATTTATCAACTTAGCCTGGACATCATTTCATTCAATTGCTTTATTCTGGAACAAAAGACCCCATCTTCACAGCCTATTCAGTTCGTTCTTAGCCTTCGAAAGGTCACAAAAATGCAAAAAAACAATTAAATCACAGCTAAATTCCCTTCCGGAAGGTTGGAGTGACCTTAATTGTGTTTATTTATTTCCCACACATGAAATCCATTATACTGGCTCCAATTGGCAAACGCACACAACAAAGAATGCTGTGACCCTAACGTGGATAAATTAAGGCAACATCGAAGACACTTGGCCGGCCCTCACCTTTTACCACGACGTCACAGGTGTGTCCAGAAAGCTGCCTGCAGCGGGCGCTAAGCATCGCGCCTTGTCGGCGTTTTCGGCCCTGGTCGAGCCCTCACTATTGTACAGCAACTTCGTCTGGTGAGCTGTATTCGACGTTTTCAGTGCCTAGATTGGAGCACTTTATGGTACCCAAATGCTGATGATTCGATTTACCATTACAGATATCCTTGTAAAGCATGAAGGGATTACCGGTCTCAATCTGGTTCTCAATGATTGCATGCCATAGGTCCTGGGTAGGCATAGTATTGCGTCCACGACCCTCGGCTTCATATTGAGCATAAAGGTCCTCAAATACCGAAGTGGGTGGGCAATTAAAGACCTAGTCAATGTATCGCGCGCGTTGTGACGGGCCTTTATGCCGGCGTGCCTACACATGAGTTGGACGCACTTGCTGCTGAAACCTGTGCCAGCATGACAACTAAGCATTACGACTACGGCACACTTGCTGCCCGTGTTTTCACATCCAATCTTCACAAGGAAACCCGTCCCAATTTCTCAGATATCATGGAAGACTTGTACACATATATCAATCCCAAAACAAAGCAACTTACACCAATGGTATCCGGGGAATTGATCAACGTTGTGAGGAATAACCGCGATCTCAACGACAACACAGTTGATCATAAGCGGGATTTTACGCTCAACTATTTTGTTTTGAAGAGCCAGAACGATCTTATCTTATCAAGCGAAACGGGACAGTCTGGAGAGGCCCCAGCATTTAGGGCACTAATAGTGAATCCAACGATCTCGTACCGATGCTTCGTGTGTAACATAATACGGCGCGATACGTTAACCAGGGAGGGCAATTAAAGACCTTTTGCTTTTGCAATCTTCTTGCAGCCATGGCATCTTGATGTATTAGAGTTTTAGGAGCCACATAGAAACACGGGCACAGAGGAGGCTCGAGCAAGATATTTTTTGCCACGCATTGTGGATCCCTGATCTTTTTATGAAGCGCGTGGAGAATAATGAGATGTGGACGCTTCTTGATCCACACGAATGCCCGGGACTCTCCGACTGCTGGGGGTCGGTATTTGAGGACCTTAATGCTCAATATGAAGCCGAGGGTCGTGGACGCAAGACTATGCCTGCAATCATTGAGAACCAGATTGCAGACTGGTCACATACTATCCTTCGACCGCTTTACGACGATGCCAGTAATAGGCAATATCGTTCATTCAACCTCCGCCTATGGCCATCAGGCCATTCATATTTTTGGGCCACGAAGTCTTCGAATTACCATATTGGCGAACATGCCAGGATCTGAGCCGTTGAAGCCGTTGGCATGAGGGCTAGCAAAAGGCTGTTGCGCACACCAAAGGATTTGATGCGTCCACGAAGGCCTTTCCAGTCTAGACCCGATATCTTTGAACATTCTTCGGTGTCCACACTCCACATGTCAGGCTGAAGGATTCCCTTGCAAACCGGGCAACCCAGGTAGAAATCGAAATAACCGTCCCTCTCGGCCAACTTGAAGGAGGCATTCAATGTGGCGATGTATATGGTTTCAAAAATGCGCCAGTAAAGGGCTGTTGCCTCCGGGCTATCGAAAAGGTATCTCATGAGCACGAAGGCTCCATAGAGGCCCTGGACGCCGAATACCAACAGGGCGATGACGCATGTTTGACTTTCTTGCCTCGGGGATGAGATAGCAGTTTTTGTCAATGACTTTATTCAGATTCCTAGTAATGACTTCAGTGACCTCCTCTAACCGCTCAAAATCAAATATCTTCTTTTCGGCATCCACGAAATTTGGGAGGGATATTGAAGCGAGATTGCAGACAGCAACTTCGTCTGGTGAGCTGTATTCGACGATTTCAGTGCATAGATTGGAGCACTTTATGGTACCCAAATGCTGATGATTCGATTTACCATTACAGGCATCCTTGTAAAGCATGAAGGGATTACCGGTCTCAATCTGGTTCTCAATGATTGCATGCCATAGGTCCTGGGCAGGCATAGTCTTGCGTCCACGACCCTCGGCTTCATATTGAGCATAAAGGTCCTCAAATACCGACGCCCAGCAGTCGGAGAGTCCCGGGCATTCGTGTGGATCCATTAGCGTCCACATCTCATTATTCTCCACGCCTTTCATAAAAAGATCAGGGATCCACAATGCGTGGCAAAAAATATCTTGCTCGAGCCTCCTCTGTGCCCGTGTTTCTACGTGGCTCCAAAAACTCGAATACATCAGGATGCCATGGCTCCAAGAAGATTGCAAAAGCAACAGGTCTTTAATTGCCCTCCCTGGTCAACGTATCGCGCCGTATTGTGTTACACACGAAGCATCGGAACGAGACCGTTGGATTCACCGATTAGTGCCCCCGATGCTGAGGCCTCTCCACTGTCCTGTTTCGCTTGATAAGATAAGATCGTTCTGGCGTCTTCAAACCAAAATAGTTGAGCGTAAAATCCCGCTTATGATCAACTGTGTTGTCGATGAGATCGCGGTTATTCCTCACAACGTTGATCAATTCCTCGGATACCATTGGTGTAAGTTGCTTTGTTTTGGGATTGATATATGTGTACATGTCTTCCATGACATCTGAGAAATTGGGACGGGTTTCCTTGTGAAGATTGGATGTGAAAACACGGGCAGCAAGTGTGCCGTAGTCGTAATGCTTAGTTGTCATGCTGGCACAGGTTTCAGCAGCAAGTGCGTCCAACTCATGTGTAGGCACGCCGGCATAAAGGCCCGTCACAACGCGCGCGATACATTGACCATGGAGGGGCAATCAAAGACCTGGTGCTTTTGCACATCTTACTTGGAGCCATGGCATCCTGATGTATTCGGGTTTTTGGAGCCACGTAGAAACACGGGCACAGAGGAGGCTCGAGCAAGATATTTATTTGCCACGCATTGTGGATCCCTGATCTTTTTATGAAAGGCGTGGAGAATGATGAGATGTGGACGCTAATGGATCCACACGAATGCTCGGGACTCTCCGACTGCTGGGGGTCGGTATTTGAGGACCTTTATGCTCAATATGAAGCCGAGGGTCGTGGACGCAAGACTATCCCTGCCTAGGACCTATGGCATGCAATCATTGAGAACCAGATTGAGACTGGTAATCCCTTCATGCTTTACAAGGATGCCTGTAATGGTAAATCGAATCATCAGCATTTGGGTACCATAAAGTGCTCCAATCTATGCACTGAAATCGTCGAATACAGCTCACCAGACGAAGTTGCTGTCTGCAATCTCGCTTCAATATGCCTCTCAAATTTCGTGGATGCCGAAAAGACAACATCGACGACCCTTGGCCGGCCCTCACTTTTTAAAACGACGTCCCACGTGTGTCCAGACAGGATTCGCCTGCAGCGGGCGCAAAGCATCGCGCATTGTCGGAGTTTTCGGCACTGACTATTGTTTGAATAATAAACAATATTATTCATTCCCAACCTCCGTCTATGGCCATCAAGCCATTCATATTTTTGGGCCACGAAGTCTTCGAATTACCATATTGGCGAACATGCCAGGATCTGAGCCGTTGAAGCCGTTGGCATGAGGGCTAGCAAAAGGCTGTTGCGCACATCAAAGGATTTGATGCGTCCACGAAGGCCTTTCCAGTCTAGACCCGATATCTTTGAACATTCTTCGGTGTCCACACTCCACATGTCAGGCTGAAGGATTCCCTTGCAAACCGGGCAACCCAGGTAGAAATCGAAATAACCGTCCCTCTCGGCCAACTTGCAGGAGGCATTCAATGCGGCGATGTAGATGGTTTCAAAAATTCGCCAGTTAAGGGCTGTTGCTTCCGGGCTAAACGAAAGGGTATCTCATGAGCACGAAGGCTCCATAGAGGCCCTGGACGCCGAAACCAACAGGGCGATGACACATGTTTGACTTTCTTGCCTCGGGGATGAGATAGAGGTTTTTGTCAATGACTTTATTCAAATTCTTAGTAATGACTTCAGTGACCTCCTCTAACCGCTCGAAATCAAATTTCTTCTTTTCGGCATGCACAAAATTTTGGAGGGATATTGAAGCGAGATTGCAGACAGCAACTTCGTCTGGTGAGCTGTATTCGACGATTTCAGTGCATTGATTGGAGCACTTTATTGTACCCAAATGCTGATGATTCGATTTACCATTACAGACATCCTTGTAAAGCATGAAAGGATTGCCGGTCTCAATCTGGTTCTCAATGATTGCATGCCATAGGTCCTGGGTAGGCATATTATTGCGTCCACGACCCTCGGCTTCATATTGAGCATAAAGGTCCTCAAATACCGACCCCCAGCAGTCAGAGAGTCCCGGGCATTCGTATGGATCCATTAGCGTCCACATCTCATTATTCTCCACGCCTTTCATAAAAAGATCAGGGATCCACAATGCGTGGCAAAGCAATATTTTGCTCGAGCCTCCTCTGTGCCCGTGTTTCTACGAGGCTCGAAATACTCTAATACATCAGGATGTCATAGCTCCAAGAAGATTGCAAAACCACCAGGTCTTTGATTGTTCCTGTGGTCAATGTATCGCAAGTTGTGACGGGCCTTTATGCCGGCGTGCCTACTCATGAGTTGGACGCACTTGCTGCTAAAACCTGTGCTAGCGTGACAACTAAGCATTACGACTACGGCACATCTCTGCCCGTGTTTTCACATCCAATCTTTGCAAGGCAACCCGTCCTAATTTCTCAGATGTCATGCAAGACTTGTACACATATATCAATCCCAAAACAAAGCAACCTTCACACATAGTATCCGAAGAATTGATCAACGTTGTTAGGAATAACCGCGATCTCAACGTCAACACAGTTGATCATAAGCGAGATTTTACGCTCAAATATTTTGGTTTGAAGACGCCAGAACGATCTTATCTTATCAAGCGAAACGGGTGAGGCCTAAGCATTTGGGGCACTAATGTTGAATACAACGCTTTGTTCCGATGCTTCGTGTGTAACACAATACGGCGCGTTACGCTAACCAGGGAGGGCAATTAAAGACCTGTTGCTTTTGCAATCTTCTTGGAGCCATGGCATCCTGATGTATCAGAGTTTTTGGAGCCACATAGAAACACGGGCACAGAGGAGGCTCGAGCAAGATATTTTTGCCACGCATTGTGGATCCCTGATCTTTTTATGAAACGCGTGGAGAATAATGAGATGTGGACGCTTCTGGATACACACGAATGCCCGGGACTCTCCGACTGCTGGGGGTCGGTATTTGAGGACCTTTACGCTCAATATGAAGCCGAGGGTCGTGGACGCAAGACTATGCCTGCAATCATTGAGAACCAGATTGAGACTGGTAATCCCTTCATGCTTTACAACGATGCCTGTCATGGTAAATCGAATCATCAGCATTTGGGTACCATAAAGTGCTCCAATCAATGCACTGAAATCGTCGAATACAGCTCACCAGACGAAGTTGCTCTCTGCAATCTCGCTTCAATATCCCTCCAAAATTTCGTGGATGCCGAAAAGAAGATATTTGATTTTGAGCGGTTAAAGGAGGTCATTGTAATCATTGCTAGGAATCTTAATAAAGTCATTGACAAAAACTGCTATCTCATCCCCGAGGCAAGAAAGTCAAACATGCGTCATCGCTCTTTTTGGTATCGGCGTCCAGGGCCTCTATGGAGCCTTCGTGATCATGAGATACCCTTTCGATAGCCCGGAGGCAACAGCTCTTTACTGGCGACTTTTTGAAACTATATACTTAGCCACATTGAATGCCTCCTTCAAGTTGGCCGAGAGGGACGGTTATTTCGATTTCTACCTGGGTGGCCCGGTTAGCAAGGGAATCCTTCAGCCTGACATGTGGAGTGTGGACACCGAAGAATGTTCAAAGATATCGGGTCTAGACTGGAAAGGCCTTCGTGGACGCATCAAATCCTTTGGTGTGCGCAACAGCCTTTTGCTAGCCCTCATGCCAACGGCTTCAACGGCTCAGATCCTGGCATGTTCGCCAATATGGTAATTCGAAGACTTCGTGGCCCAAAAATATGAATGGCTTGATGGCCATAGACGGCAGGTCTGGGAATGAATAATATTGTTTATTATTCAAACAATAGTGAGGGCCGAAAATGCCGACAATGCGCGATGCTTAGCGCCCGCTGCAGGCGAGTCCTGTCTGGACACACGTGGGACGTCGTTTTAAAAAGTGAGGGCCGGCCAAGGGTCGTCGATGTTGTCTTTTCGGCATCCACGAAATTTGGGAGGGATATTGAAGCGAGATTGCAGACAGCAACTTCGTCTGGTGAGCTGTATTCGACGATTTCAGTGCATAGATTGGAGCACTTTATGGTTCCCAAATGCTGATGATTCGATTTACCATTACAGGCATCCTTGTAAAGCATGAAGGGATTACCAGTCTCAATCTGGTTCTCAATGATTGCATGCCATAGGTCCTGGGCAGAGATAGTCTTGCGTCCACGACCCTCGGCTTCATATTGAGCATAAAGGTCCTCAAATACCGACCCCCAGCAGTCGGAGAGTCCCGAGCATTCGTGTGGATCCATTAGCGTCCACATCTCATCATTCTCCACGCCTTTCATAAAAAGATCAGGGATCCACAATGAGTGGCAAAAATATCTTGCTCGAGCCTCCTCTGTGCCCGTGTTTCTATGTGGCTCAAAAAACACTGATACATCAGGATGCCATGGCTCCAAGAAGATTGCAAAAGCAACAGGTCTTTAATTGCCCTCCCTGGTCAACGTATCGCGCCGTATTGTGTTACACACGAAGCATCGGAACGAGACCGTTGGATTCCCGATTAGTGCCTTCGATGCTGAGGCCTCTCCAGACTGTCCCGTTTCGCTTGATAAGATAAGATCTTTCTGGCGTCTTCAAACCAGAATAGTTGAGCGTAAAATCCCGCTTATGATCAACTGTGTTGTCGATGAGATCGCGGTAATTCCTCACAACGTTGATCAATTCCTCGGATACCATTGGTGTAAGTTGCTTTGTTTTGGGATTGATATATGTGTACATGTCTTCCATGACATCTGAGAAATTGGGACGGGTTTCCTTGTGAAGATTGGATGTGAAAACACGGGCAGCAAGTGTGCCGTAGTCGTAATGCTTAGTTGTCATGCTGGCACAGGTTTCAGCAGCAAGTGCGTCCAACTCATGTGTAGGCACGCCGGCATAAAGGCCCGTCACAACGCGCGCGATACATTGACCATAGGGGCAATCAAAGACCTGGTGCTTTTGACATTTACTTGGAGCCATGGCATCCTGATGAATTCGAGTTTTTTGAGCGACGTAGAAACACGGGCACAGAGGAGGCTCGAGTAAGAGATCTTTTCAGCGTATTGTGGATCCCTGATCTTTTTATGAAATTGTGATTTATGAGATGTCGACGCTAATGGATCCACACGAATGCTCGGGACTCTCCGACTGCTGGGGGTCGGTATTTGAGGACCTTTATGCTCAATATGAAGCCGAGGGTCGTGGACGCAAGACTATGCCTGCCCAGGACCTATGGCATGCAATCATTGAGAACCAGATTTCAAACAATCGCATACTATCCTCGACCGCTTTATGTCAATCCCAATGCCAACCAGGCCACGACGCATACGACTCGCATCGATCGACTCGAAAGCCAGCAACAGAAGTCGTTTTCAAAGAATAACATACTATCCTCGACCGCTTTATGTCAATCCTAATACCAACCATGCTAAGACACATACGACTTGCATCGATTGACGCGAATTCCACGTGAAGGGACACTCTTCATCGTACGAAAGGACGAATTCTGCGTAGATATCCCTACAGCGATAGAAGCTTCTTTTTCCTCAATTACATTCTCCCATTAACCACGTTTTGTTAATCCGAACGCCAACCATGCTACGACGCATACGACTCGCATCTGTGGACACAAAAACCAGGCTTTCATCTTCAACTCAGACAACGAAAGAAAAACGTTTTACAATAGTGTGCCATCCTTGCCCGATTTCGGTCAATCCGTATTCAACCCTGCTACAATGTTATGGACTCGCATCGGACGACACGAACGTTCCTGAACGTGTTGCAAGTTCTTTAGCACCATTTGTTTTCGTCAATTTCGCGAGATAATATCCAATCCATTTACCGTCTTCCGCGAGGCCTTACATCAGTCTCCTTTCCTGAACCTCGCTGAAGTCGCCACCATGTACTGTTTATTGTATCTCTTCCCCTATCGACAAAGAGTCTAAGGAGCGAGCCATGTAGTGACCTTAAATTGTATATATTTATGTCCATCGCAAGGCATACATTAAACTGGGACGCAATTTATCAAACGCACACCACACCGCATGCTATGACCTTAAAGTTGATAAATCGACGACCCTTGGCCGGCCCTCACTTTTTTACCACGACGTCAAACGTGTGTCTAAACAGGACTCGCCTGCAGCGGGCGCTAAGCATCGCGACTTGTGGGCGTTTTCGGCCCAGGTCAGGCCCTCACTAATGTTTGAAGATAAAACAATATTAATCATTCCCAAACTTTGTCTTTAGCCATCATGCCATTCTGATATTTGGGCCACGAAAACACAAAAATTCAAAAGACAATTAAAACACAGAGAAATTCCCTGCCGGTATGTTTTCCCGCACCCGATACTTCGAACACACTGCTTAAACGTTTCACATTTACTCTTTGTAGGCCTTTGGACAACATTTACTGAAGGCGGTGGGGAAAATCAAAAATTCTTCACCAAAACCTCCTTCCCTACAATGAATTCAATTGTCCTTTTCTTTTCTTTCCCTCACCAGTATCATGCGGTCCTAGTCGATCAGAGTCCGATTTACTAATGTGCTCGGCCATCTCAAAAACGGAACACATTCCATTGTCATGCGTGTTAGGTACTTCCTTTCAGACGCTACATGTCATCGTTCTCTAAAGGCTATTGGAATAGGTAGTAGGCTATCTCTTCAGCCAATGTATAGTGATTTTCGGAGGTAAGGCTGAATACGGAGCACTAAAAGTGCCCCAAAACGTTCTTTTTGTAATGTCTCAACATATTCCAAAATGGAAGGAACCAGTGTGTTCTCTTGTATTGTCACTGCCATCAAAAAACCCATGGGAATCCGTGTCATGGTTGTTTGTCAGAAAGGAAGTATCTACGTCGATGGCAGTTGAATTGTTGCCGTTTTTGAGTTGTGCGTTAATGACTCGGACCTGCTTGACGAAGACTGTCTTGTGCTGCGTAGGGTTCAGATTAACAAAACTACCCCTCCAACATCCGCCCCCACATCCACCACATCCTTCGATCCAGCTAGACTGTCGAGACTGTCCCGTCAATTGCTATAACGCCTTGCCCTAGTGCCCCAGAATACCTGACGTCTTTCAACTGTAAGATTACCTATATTCTGCACATTGTAATTGACTAGAAGTAAATAAATATAGCATTTCGGTTGCAAGTTTTTTGATTTACAAAATCTGTGTTCTCACGGCATGGGAGGATTCATGTTTAACAGAAACGGCAGAGGTGCTATGGTCTTCGTGGCCTTCGATTGGGCCAGAAACGGGATAAGCGACTGTGGTGATTGCTAACTCTAATTATTAATTTTGTTTTACTATATTAACGTATATCGTACGTTACACTCTTTAATACGAATTATCGTTGCTGCACGTGTTGTATTCGTCAAGGGTCTCGGTTGGCTTATAGAGTTATGCCGGTATTGCAGGCAATCCGTCTATTATCCATTTAGGGTTTATTCTACACTCCATACAATACTATCACAGCGACGTTTGTCTGATTTCCAATGGAAATTATCCTTTCCTGGTTAACTGTACCGGAATTTGATCGTAATACATAATAAGTGTAAACTCTGGCTTCTGTGGAACCGTTATAAATAACTCATTTTTGATCAATTTCACGAGGAGTAGATTGATATGGAGTTGCGTATGTTGAATATTGAAGATTAAATTTGGGCAGTTGAGGTTTTGCAATTCGCAAATAGAGTCTCGTGACCCAAATGGGATGGAAAATGGGGCTTCCCGTATCTACAAATTCGGGCAATTACTGAACAGTGTTTTCAAAATCGACGACTCCCTCCCTCTGGCTAATCGTCCTTTATTGCCAAACATTCCAGGCTGTATTCAAACGCGTCGGAGCTGTCTATCTGTCCGTCTGCCTAGCTAAAACCTATCTTCTACAAATCAATCTGGACCATAGATTTATACTATACAATTGGACGTACTTTCGTCAGGTGAGGGAACGCGGAGCTAAGAAGAAGGGTTGTGACGTATCGACGACCATCAATTTCAGCTAGTCGCAGTCGGAGAGAAAGTCTGCAAACGCTTTCGAGTGTGCGGTAGTCATATTTTATCCACGGTCTCTTCTAAACTGTAAGTTCGTTATAGTATGTGACGATTATATTACCCCACCATGAACCACGGCTGATTCTTCTAAGTTCTCCAATTCCTTAAAAGCTTTAATTTCTACAATTATAGACTATTCTTTTATTTTACTGCGCGTTCATTTCAATTCTGCGCATATAAGCCCACTTCTAACACCATATCTAAATAGCACATTCAATTTTCGAATGCGTCAAGTCAATGTTCTTGAACACATATTTGTGTCACATTCTTCTCAGTATACTTGATGTTTACACTCATAGATCTCTTCAATCCATAATTTGGCATCAAGCTCAAAATCGAAATTACTTGACATTATTTTTAA
>JAPUBX010003993.1:0-306930 GCA_028672205.1 Proteocephalus fallax | reverse complement strand
CGGTCATCATAGAGTGATCATGTGGATGCCGTCTATGGTAAATTAAGTCGCCTCTGTTACTTAGTTTGCCGGTTCAGGAGACTCGCTTTAAGCTCTAGCCGTATAAAAACCGTTGTCCATGCCTGTATAATTGCCCTTATGTTATATTGTTCCCCAGCAATTTTCTCCGGCCTTAAATGTTCCGACTGTTTAACCCTTCCTTGGCTTGTTAAAATAATCTCGTTGTCTAGTGGCCATGCTATGCTCTCCATTCAAGAAATCATCGTTCAACGCCACTTCAATAGTTGTTCACTAATCGCTGCTCGTATTTTAAGCGACGCCTCCCATCCACTCTTTTCAAGTTTATCTAAGTGTAAATCTCGTCAACCAATGTGTAGGCTATACCGTTCAATGCCCACAAGAACGGCGGCATATCACAATTCTGTCATTCCATAGTTGTCCCAATTTTTAGTTTCACTTGAGCAGGAACTAAAAGACAATTTTCATTACAATTGTTATTAGTAGTAATAGTATTCTTATTCATATGTAGTACTTTTCATACTGCCTCGTTTTATACTGAAAGTTATGGTCCGCGTGACCTCAAGAAAGCCACGACAATTATTTTTATTCTTATCATTATTATGTAAGCGTAACCCTTAGTCCAGTGTGACCACGTTATTTTCGTGTGTCTACCGTTAATATATGGCAAGAACAATCAAAGCTATTCATGTTTTCCGTTACCTTATAAAATATCGCATCCAATCGCACTGTCCCCAGAACCAATGCAATTTAAGTGATGATGTTGCAATAACACCCATACCCAAACCGGCAAATGTTTCCGCAGCACCTGGTAATGATAGACCAATAGACAACTCAACAAAGTTGTTTAAAGTGGTGTAGAAGTACTCCGTCTCGAAATTGGACGGTACGCAAGAAACTTCAGATACCCTGTTCCAGCTTGCCTATAAACCCATATAGAAGCACTCTCGACGCCATGGGCAGGTTCTCACACACCGTCCACTTTTCACTTGATGCTTAGCGAAAACCGTAGGGGGTATATTTTTTGCACTTCAGCTCGGAATCCAACACTACTTATATCTTAATTGTTTGAAGAAGGGTTGATACACTAGATTCAACAATAGATATGCACCAAGTCAGAGTAGCAAACGAAGCCTATTCCTGCATTTTCCTAGAATTTTCTTTCGAACCATAATTATTTAGCAAATGTCATTTCTGGTCATTTTATAGAGTTTGGGAATATTGATAAAGCAAACATTGATATTACAGACAAGGATCGATTTAGTGATTATTTCTTTGTCCGAATCAGTGATACACTATGTTTCCACACGTATGTCCTTGACACCAGTTACTAATTTCGACGTACTTACCGCGTAATGAATTTTCTCGAGTCAAAGGATCCGTTTTATGGAATATCTGTATTGCAGTGGGTATGTCACAATTTTAAGTACAATAACCTCCTCTGTATTCTTGTATTGTAGCTTATTCGCATAAATTATTTTTGCGCATCTAATTTTGACTTTAAATTCTTGCCGTTCCCGCAAACAAGATCTAAGGCATCCCCTAAGGTTCGCCGATTTTATGGCCGCGATTCTGAGTGGAATGATACCCCAAAGGTATTCTTCTGTCGTTTTTCGATTAATTTCTTAGGAACATGACGAGTTTGAGAGCTGTGTCGTCAAAAGACATCCAACATCTCCCTACTTACTTGAATTCGAAGACACAGTTACACGATGCGCTCCTCTCTCTGATTTAAGCATAAAGGACACCCTTTATTTCCGCATTACTAAAAGGAGCTCTACCAATGCTTGCTACAAATCACTCCTTTCTTCGGATCATTTACATCCTCTTTTAACCAATGTAAATTGTTCGTGCAGCATAACAACTCCATCAATGCGGACGATTAATAATGACCTGTCAGTATCAGACAAAGAGTTCATGTCGCCTTATTCATGCGATGAAAAATGGAATTTTGAACACACGGCAAGAAATATCCACGCCGATGGAAAGGTTGGAAACTTTAATTTCAATCTATTCAAAACTCCCGTTTGCACCACCGATGAACAACCATTGGAGCTTTTAGAGAGCATTAAAACCAGCCTACCAGTACCCATACGCACATCAACTAGAGATGCAGAGTGTATGACAGAAGAATACGCATTAATACCGAAGATTCTCACTAAAGATTTCGGGTGTATGTTTAGCAGCAGCAGTATAGCGCCACCTACCAGCCTTCAACCGCAACCTCCTCCTCCTCCGCCGCCACCTCCTCCTCCGCCGCCGCCACCTCCTCCACCGCCGCCACCGCCAACCGGTCCTTCCGACTGGAAGATCAAGTTGATGCGCCACACCGTACATTCAATAGCTGCTGATAACATGTTCTTATTTGTCATAGGTTCGTATATTTATTGTTTTTTGCACTCGATAGGGTCAAAAACCAACGGAACTGAGCCCAGTTGATGATATAATAGCTGAGCTCAGATCTGGCAACATTCGTCTGCAACCACTTAAACGTGAACCGAAGGAGGAATTTAAAGAACAAACCTCGTGCGTTGTCCTTCTCATTATTATGTTAAGGCTTTACAAATCTCACTTTTACAATATCCCTCAATATTTCAGTGAGGAAATCACGTCGAAATTCACTTTGCGTCCTGTGACAGAAACGCGTGCCATGTAAATGTTACTAACTATTGCCTTGTCGTTCGAATTCCTAAAAAGCCAAGAGCTGCATTTATCGACATTGCCTGGACATCATTTCATTCAATTGCTTTAGTCTGGAACAAAAGACCCCATCTCCACAGCCTATTCAGTTCGTTCTTGGCCTTCGGAAGGTCAAAGAAATGCAAAAAACAATTAAAACACAGAGAAATTCCCTGCCGGTATGTTTTCCCGCACCCGATACTTCGAACACACTGCTTAAACGTTTCACATTTACTCTTTGTAGGCCTTTGGACAACATTTACTGAAGGCGGTGGGGAAAATCAAAAATTCTTCACCAAAACCTCCTTCCCTACAATGAATTCAATTGTCCTTTTCTTTTCTTTCCCTCACCAGTATCATGCGGTCCTAGTCGATCAGAGTCCGATTTACTAATGTGCTCGGCCATCTCAAAAACGGAACACATTCCATTGTCATGCGTGTTAGGTACTTCCTTTCAGACGCTACATGTCATCGTTCTCTAAAGGCTATTGGAATAGGTAGTAGGCTATCTCTTCAGCCAATGTATAGTGATTTTCGGAGGTAAGGCTGAATACCGAGCACTAAAAGTGTCCCAAAACGTTTTTTTTGTAATGTCTCAACATATTCCAAAATGGAAGGAACCAGTGTGTTCTCTTGTATTGTCACTGCCATCAAAAAACCCATGGGAATCCGTGTCATGGTTGTTTGTCAGAAAGGAAGTATCTACGTCGATGGCAGTTGAATTGTTGCCGTTTTTGAGTTGTGCGTTAATGACTCGGACCTGCTTGACGAAGACTGTCTTGTGCTGCGTAGGGTTCAGATTAACAAAACTACCCCTCCAACATCCGCCCCCACATCCACCACATCCTTCGATCCAGCTAGACTGTCGAGACTGTCCCGTCAATTGCTATAACGCCTTGCCCTAGTGCCCCAGAATACCTGACGTCTTTCAACTGTAAGATTACCTATATTCTGCACATTGTAATTGACTAGAAGTAAATAAATATAGCATTTCGGTTGCAAGTTTTTTGATTTACAAAATCTGTGTTCTCACGGCATGGGAGGATTCATGTTTAACAGAAACGGCAGAGGTGCTATGGTCTTCGTGGCCTTCGATTGGGCCAGAAACGGGATAAGCGACTGTGGTGATTGCTAACTCTAATTATTAATTTTGTTTTACTATATTAACGTATATCGTACGTTACACTCTTTAATACGAATTATCGTTGCTGCACGTGTTGTATTCGTCAAGGGTCTCGGTTGGCTTATAGAGTTATGCCGGTATTGCAGGCAATCCGTCTATTATCCATTTAGGGTTTATTCTACACTCCATACAATACTATCACAGCGACGTTTGTCTGATTTCCAATGGAAATTATCCTTTCCTGGTTAACTGTACCGGAATTTGATCGTAATACATAATAAGTGTAAACTCTGGCTTCTGTGGAACCGTTATAAATAACTCATTTTTGATCAATTTCACGAGGAGTAGATTGATATGGAGTTGCGTATGTTGAATATTGAAGATTAAATTTGGGCAGTTGAGGTTTTGCAATTCGCAAATAGAGTCTCGTGACCCAAATGGGATGGAAAATGGGGCTTCCCGTATCTACAAATTCGGGCAATTACTGAACAGTGTTTTCAAAATCGACGACTCCCTCCCTCTGGCTAATCGTCCTTTATTGCCAAACATTCCAGGCTGTATTCAAACGCGTCGGAGCTGTCTATCTGTCCGTCTGCCTAGCTAAAACCTATCTTCTACAAATCAATCTGGACCATAGATTTATACTATACAATTGGACGTACTTTCGTCAGGTGAGGGAACGCGGAGCTAAGAAGAAGGGTTGTGACGTATCGACGACCATCAATTTCAGCTAGTCGCAGTCGGAGAGAAAGTCTGCAAACGCTTTCGAGTGTGCGGTAGTCATATTTTATCCACGGTCTCTTCTAAACTGTAAGTTCGTTATAGTATGTGACGATTATATTACCCCACCATGAACCACGGCTGATTCTTCTAAGTTCTCCAATTCCTTAAAAGCTTTAATTTCTACAATTATAGACTATTCTTTTATTTTACTGCGCGTTCATTTCAATTCTGCGCATATAAGCCCACTTCTAACACCATATCTAAATAGCACATTCAATTTTCGAATGCGTCAAGTCAATGTTCTTGAACACATATTTGTGTCACATTCTTCTCAGTATACTTGATGTTTACACTCATAGATCTCTTCAATCCATAATTTGGCATCAAGCTCAAAATCGAAATTACTTGACATTATTTTTAACAGTCGGTCATCATAGAGTGATCATGTGGATGCCGTCTATGGTAAATTAAGTCGCCTCTGTTACTTAGTTTGCCGGTTCAGGAGACTCGCTTTAAGCTCTAGCCGTATAAAAACCGTTGTCCATGCCTGTATAATTGCCCTTATGTTATATTGTTCCCCAGCAATTTTCTCCGGCCTTAAATGTTCCGACTGTTTAACCCTTCCTTGGCTTGTTAAAATAATCTCGTTGTCTAGTGGCCATGCTATGCTCTCCATTCAAGAAATCATCGTTCAACGCCACTTCAATAGTTGTTCACTAATCGCTGCTCGTATTTTAAGCGACGCCTCCCATCCACTCTTTTCAAGTTTATCTAAGTGTAAATCTCGTCAACCAATGTGTAGGCTATACCGTTCAATGCCCACAAGAACGGCGGCATATCACAATTCTGTCATTCCATAGTTGTCCCAATTTTTAGTTTCACTTGAGCAGGAACTAAAAGACAATTTTCATTACAATTGTTATTAGTAGTAATAGTATTCTTATTCATATGTAGTACTTTTCATACTGCCTCGTTTTATACTGAAAGTTATGGTCCGCGTGACCTCAAGAAAGCCACGACAATTATTTTTATTCTTATCATTATTATGTAAGCGTAACCCTTAGTCCAGTGTGACCACGTTATTTTCGTGTGTCTACCGTTAATATATGGCAAGAACAATCAAAGCTATTCATGTTTTCCGTTACCTTATAAAATATCGCATCCAATCGCACTGTCCCCAGAACCAATGCAATTTAAGTGATGATGTTGCAATAACACCCATACCCAAACCGGCAAATGTTTCCGCAGCACCTGGTAATGATAGACCAATAGACAACTCAACAAAGTTGTTTAAAGTGGTGTAGAAGTACCCCGTCTCGAAATTGGACGGTACGCAAGAAACTTCAGATACCCTGTTCCAGCTTGCCTATAAACCCATATAGAAGCACTCTCGACGCCATGGGCAGGTTCTCACACACCGTCCACTTTTCACTTGATGCTTAGCGAAAACCGTAGGGGGTATATTTTTTGCACTTCAGCTCGGAATCCAACACTACTTATATCTTAATTGTTTGAAGAAGGGTTGATACACTAGATTCAACAATAGATATGCACCAAGTCAGAGTAGCAAACGAAGCCTATTCCTGCATTTTCCTAGAATTTTCTTTCGAACCATAATTATTTTGCAAATGTCATTTCTGGTCATTTTATAGAGTTTGGGAATATTGATAAAGCAAACATTGATATTACAGACAAGGATCGATTTAGTGATTATTTCTTTGTCCGAATCAGTGATACACTATGTTTCCACACGTATGTCCTTGACACCAGTTACTAATTTCGACGTACTTACCGCGTAATGAATTTTCTCGAGTCAAAGGATCCGTTTTATGGAATATCTGTATTGCAGTGGGTATGTCACAATTTTAAGTACAATAACCTCCTCTGTATTCTTGTATTGTAGCTTATTCGCATAAATTATTTTTGCGCATCTAATTTTGACTTTAAATTCTTGCCGTTCCCGCAAACAAGATCTAAGGCATCCCCTAAGGTTCGCCGATTTTATGGCCGCGATTCTGAGTGGAATGATACCCCAAAGGTATTCTTCTGTCGTTTTTCGATTAATTTCTTAGGAACATGACGAGTTTGAGAGCTGTGTCGTCAAAAGACATCCAACATCTCCCTACTTACTTGAATTCGAAGACACAGTTACACGATGCGCTCCTCTCTCTGATTTAAGCATAAAGGACACCCTTTATTTCCGCATTACTAAAAGGAGCTCTACCAATGCTTGCTACAAATCACTCCTTTCTTCGGATCATTTACATCCTCTTTTAACCAATGTAAATTGTTCGTGCAGCATAACAACTCCATCAATGCGGACGATTAATAATGACCTGTCAGTATCAGACAAAGAGTTCATGTCGCCTTATTCATGCGATGAAAAATGGAATTTTGAACACACGGCAAGAAATATCCACGCCGATGGAAAGGTTGGAAACTTTAATTTCAATCTATTCAAAACTCCCGTTTGCACCACCGATGAACAACCATTGGAGCTTTTAGAGAGCATTAAAACCAGCCTACCAGTACCCATACGCACATCAACTAGAGATGCAGAGTGTATGACAGAAGAATACGCATTAATACCGAAGATTCTCACTAAAGATTTCGGGTGTATGTTTAGCAGCAGCAGTATAGCGCCACCTACCAGCCTTCAACCGCAACCTCCTCCTCCTCCGCCGCCACCTCCTCCACCGCCGCCACCGCCAACCGGTCCTTCCGACTGGAAGATCAAGTTGATGCGCCACACCGTACATTCAATAGCTGCTGATAACATGTTCTTATTTGTCATAGGTTCGTATATTTATTGTTTTTTGCACTCGATAGGGTCAAAAACCAACGGAACTGAGCCCAGTTGATGATATAATAGCTGAGCTCAGATCTGGCAACATTCGTCTGCAACCACTTAAACGTGAACCGAAGGAGGAATTTAAAGAACAAACCTCGTGCGTTGTCCTTCTCATTATTATGTTAAGGCTTTACAAATCTCACTTTTACAATATCCCTCAATATTTCAGTGAGGAAATCACGTCGAAATTCACTTTGCGTCCTGTGACAGAAACGCGTGCCATGTAAATGTTACTAACTATTGCCTTGTCGTTCGAATTCCTAAAAAGCCAAGAGCTGCATTTATCGACATTGCCTGGACATCATTTCATTCAATTGCTTTAGTCTGGAACAAAAGACCCCATCTCCACAGCCTATTCAGTTCGTTCTTGGCCTTCGGAAGGTCAAAGAAATGCAAAAAACAATTAAAACACAGAGAAATTCCCTGCCGGTATGTTTTCCCGCACCCGATACTTCGAACACACTGCTTAAACGTTTCACATTTACTCTTTGTAGGCCTTTGGACAACATTTACTGAAGGCGGTGGGGAAAATCAAAAATTCTTCACCAAAACCTCCTTCCCTACAATGAATTCAATTGTCCTTTTCTTTTCTTTCCCTCACCAGTATCATGCGGTCCTAGTCGATCAGAGTCCGATTTACTAATGTGCTCGGCCATCTCAAAAACGGAACACATTCCATTGTCATGCGTGTTAGGTACTTCCTTTCAGACGCTACATGTCATCGTTCTCTAAAGGCTATTGGAATAGGTAGTAGGCTATCTCTTCAGCCAATGTATAGTGATTTTCGGAGGTAAGGCTGAATACCGAGCACTAAAAGTGTCCCAAAACGTTTTTTTTGTAATGTCTCAACATATTCCAAAATGGAAGGAACCAGTGTGTTCTCTTGTATTGTCACTGCCATCAAAAAACCCATGGGAATCCGTGTCATGGTTGTTTGTCAGAAAGGAAGTATCTACGTCGATGGCAGTTGAATTGTTGCCGTTTTTGAGTTGTGCGTTAATGACTCGGACCTGCTTGACGAAGACTGTCTTGTGCTGCGTAGGGTTCAGATTAACAAAACTACCCCTCCAACATCCGCCCCCACATCCACCACATCCTTCGATCCAGCTAGACTGTCGAGACTGTCCCGTCAATTGCTATAACGCCTTGCCCTAGTGCCCCAGAATACCTGACGTCTTTCAACTGTAAGATTACCTATATTCTGCACATTGTAATTGACTAGAAGTAAATAAATATAGCATTTCGGTTGCAAGTTTTTTGATTTACAAAATCTGTGTTCTCACGGCATGGGAGGATTCATGTTTAACAGAAACGGCAGAGGTGCTATGGTCTTCGTGGCCTTCGATTGGGCCAGAAACGGGATAAGCGACTGTGGTGATTGCTAACTCTAATTATTAATTTTGTTTTACTATATTAACGTATATCGTACGTTACACTCTTTAATACGAATTATCGTTGCTGCACGTGTTGTATTCGTCAAGGGTCTCGGTTGGCTTATAGAGTTATGCCGGTATTGCAGGCAATCCGTCTATTATCCATTTAGGGTTTATTCTACACTCCATACAATACTATCACAGCGACGTTTGTCTGATTTCCAATGGAAATTATCCTTTCCTGGTTAACTGTACCGGAATTTGATCGTAATACATAATAAGTGTAAACTCTGGCTTCTGTGGAACCGTTATAAATAACTCATTTTTGATCAATTTCACGAGGAGTAGATTGATATGGAGTTGCGTATGTTGAATATTGAAGATTAAATTTGGGCAGTTGAGGTTTTGCAATTCGCAAATAGAGTCTCGTGACCCAAATGGGATGGAAAATGGGGCTTCCCGTATCTACAAATTCGGGCAATTACTGAACAGTGTTTTCAAAATCGACGACTCCCTCCCTCTGGCTAATCGTCCTTTATTGCCAAACATTCCAGGCTGTATTCAAACGCGTCGGAGCTGTCTATCTGTCCGTCTGCCTAGCTAAAACCTATCTTCTACAAATCAATCTGGACCATAGATTTATACTATACAATTGGACGTACTTTCGTCAGGTGAGGGAACGCGGAGCTAAGAAGAAGGGTTGTGACGTATCGACGACCATCAATTTCAGCTAGTCGCAGTCGGAGAGAAAGTCTGCAAACGCTTTCGAGTGTGCGGTAGTCATATTTTATCCACGGTCTCTTCTAAACTGTAAGTTCGTTATAGTATGTGACGATTATATTACCCCACCATGAACCACGGCTGATTCTTCTAAGTTCTCCAATTCCTTAAAAGCTTTAATTTCTACAATTATAGACTATTCTTTTATTTTACTGCGCGTTCATTTCAATTCTGCGCATATAAGCCCACTTCTAACACCATATCTAAATAGCACATTCAATTTTCGAATGCGTCAAGTCAATGTTCTTGAACACATATTTGTGTCACATTCTTCTCAGTATACTTGATGTTTACACTCATAGATCTCTTCAATCCATAATTTGGCATCAAGCTCAAAATCGAAATTACTTGACATTATTTTTAACAGTCGGTCATCATAGAGTGATCATGTGGATGCCGTCTATGGTAAATTAAGTCGCCTCTGTTACTTAGTTTGCCGGTTCAGGAGACTCGCTTTAAGCTCTAGCCGTATAAAAACCGTTGTCCATGCCTGTATAATTGCCCTTATGTTATATTGTTCCCCAGCAATTTTCTCCGGCCTTAAATGTTCCGACTGTTTAACCCTTCCTTGGCTTGTTAAAATAATCTCGTTGTCTAGTGGCCATGCTATGCTCTCCATTCAAGAAATCATCGTTCAACGCCACTTCAATAGTTGTTCACTAATCGCTGCTCGTATTTTAAGCGACGCCTCCCATCCACTCTTTTCAAGTTTATCTAAGTGTAAATCTCGTCAACCAATGTGTAGGCTATACCGTTCAATGCCCACAAGAACGGCGGCATATCACAATTCTGTCATTCCATAGTTGTCCCAATTTTTAGTTTCACTTGAGCAGGAACTAAAAGACAATTTTCATTACAATTGTTATTAGTAGTAATAGTATTCTTATTCATATGTAGTACTTTTCATACTGCCTCGTTTTATACTGAAAGTTATGGTCCGCGTGACCTCAAGAAAGCCACGACAATTATTTTTATTCTTATCATTATTATGTAAGCGTAACCCTTAGTCCAGTGTGACCACGTTATTTTCGTGTGTCTACCGTTAATATATGGCAAGAACAATCAAAGCTATTCATGTTTTCCGTTACCTTATAAAATATCGCATCCAATCGCACTGTCCCCAGAACCAATGCAATTTAAGTGATGATGTTGCAATAACACCCATACCCAAACCGGCAAATGTTTCCGCAGCACCTGGTAATGATAGACCAATAGACAACTCAACAAAGTTGTTTAAAGTGGTGTAGAAGTACCCCGTCTCGAAATTGGACGGTACGCAAGAAACTTCAGATACCCTGTTCCAGCTTGCCTATAAACCCATATAGAAGCACTCTCGACGCCATGGGCAGGTTCTCACACACCGTCCACTTTTCACTTGATGCTTAGCGAAAACCGTAGGGGGTATATTTTTTGCACTTCAGCTCGGAATCCAACACTACTTATATCTTAATTGTTTGAAGAAGGGTTGATACACTAGATTCAACAATAGATATGCACCAAGTCAGAGTAGCAAACGAAGCCTATTCCTGCATTTTCCTAGAATTTTCTTTCGAACCATAATTATTTTGCAAATGTCATTTCTGGTCATTTTATAGAGTTTGGGAATATTGTTAAAGCAAACATTGATATTACAGACAAGGATCGATTTAGTGATTATTTCTTTGTCCGAATCAGTGATACACTATGTTTCCACACGTATGTCCTTGACACCAGTTACTAATTTCGACGTACTTACCGCGTAATGAATTTTCTCGAGTCAAAGGATCCGTTTTATGGAATATCTGTATTGCAGTGGGTATGTCACAATTTTAAGTACAATAACCTCCTCTGTATTCTTGTATTGTAGCTTATTCGCATAAATTATTTTTGCGCATCTAATTTTGACTTTAAATTCTTGCCGTTCCCGCAAACAAGATCTAAGGCATCCCCTAAGGTTCGCCGATTTTATGGCCGCGATTCTGAGTGGAATGATACCCCAAAGGTATTCTTCTGTCGTTTTTCGATTAATTTCTTAGGAACATGACGAGTTTGAGAGCTGTGTCGTCAAAAGACATCCAACATCTCCCTACTTACTTGAATTCGAAGACACAGTTACACGATGCGCTCCTCTCTCTGATTTAAGCATAAAGGACACCCTTTATTTCCGCATTACTAAAAGGAGCTCTACCAATGCTTGCTACAAATCACTCCTTTCTTCGGATCATTTACATCCTCTTTTAACCAATGTAAATTGTTCGTGCAGCATAACAACTCCATCAATGCGGACGATTAATAATGACCTGTCAGTATCAGACAAAGAGTTCATGTCGCCTTATTCATGCGATGAAAAATGGAATTTTGAACACACGGAAAGAAATATCCACGCTGATGGAAAGGTTGGAAACTTTAATTTCAATCTATTCAAAACTCCGGTTTGCACCACCGATGAACAACCATTGGAGCTTTTAGAGAGCATTAAAACCAGCCTACCAGTACCCATACGCACATCAACTAGAGATGCAGAGTGTATGACAGAAGAATACGCATTAATACCGAAGATTCTCACTAAAGATTTCGGGTGTATGTTTAGCAGCAGTAAAAAGCGCCACCATTTCGGCCATCTATCCAAACACGAACCACATTCGAATTGTCACGCGTGCTTGGCATACTTCCTTTCATATTCTGCTTGTCATCGTTCTCCAAAGGTGGGATTCGATCCCTCTAGCTGAGTATTCGGGTCAGTCGGGCGTTTGGCGGAAAATTTGAATTTTCTAAACACAGATGCCAACGTAATTGTCTTCTCTCTTGAAGAGGTTTCAAGTCACTTGTGACTTGTTTTTGGATACCTCTTGGAGGACAATTTTTATTGTGCTCCTGCAAGTACGTTGCATGCGTTGTTCGTTCGTGAATTTGCTTTTCTAGGTCGATGTTTGCTGCAGATTTCAGAGCTTCCTGTTCTGTGGAACCGCGGCCTCCGTCAAATGTCCCAGAGAACCGTACGCCACCTGCTTATCTTAAAAACCAAATTAAACGTAACGTTGAGGATCGTCAATTGCACAGCGTCGATTTAATTTGAATTCAAATCACAAAAATCAATATCCACGCGGACGCTTGCAGATGGAATTTATAACACTCTGAGAGCTCCCATGTCGCATCAACCAGCCTTATTCCCTACATGTGGCCCCTGGGTTTGTTATGGGTTGGATGATGCAGCGGCGACTTCCACCCCACCGAGTCGCCCAGGGGACACCACTTTTAAAAATATTGATGGTGAGGTTAGAAAAAGAGCATGAC
Organism: Proteocephalus fallax; assembly: GCA_028672205.1. NCBI lineage: Eukaryota > Metazoa > Platyhelminthes > Cestoda > Proteocephalidea > Proteocephalidae > Proteocephalus > Proteocephalus fallax. The sequence continues at coordinate 294,110 of JAPUBX010003993.1, read as the reverse complement.
AAAAAGTTATATTGGTATTACTGTTACTACAACCACGACCGCGACAACAGATATCACATCAAGCGGCGCCGTTATATGCTTCTCCAATTGCATCCACGACTTAATAATGTAGAATTCTATAACGGATTCCATGGCTCCAACAGTTGCCACTACCGCTTCGAGATATTCTGTAAATGCAATCCAGGCATTAACGAGTTTATCCCATTAATAAGCTAATACCAGCGCCCACGATTCTTCTGTCCTCAACAGTGTGGCTGGTTTCAAGATCTCAATGTAAGATGCTCGGCATTCAACACTATTCCACGCTCGCGCTACCTTTCTCAACGGTGTGAAGATGGAGTGGAAGTAGGGTTGATAAACTAGATTTAAAAATAGATCTACAACACGTAAGAGTAGCAAACCAATGCGTAGGCACATCGCAATTCGGTCATTACTTATTTGTCCGGATTTTGGGTTTCACCAGAGCAGGTGAAGCAGGAACTAAAAAATAATTTTCAATATCTAGTACTTTTTATACTTTCTTGTTTTATGCTGACAGTGGTCCTCGCGACCTTAATAAAGACGCTACAATTATTATTATTATTGGCCTAGAATTTTATTTTCGAACCATTATTATTCTCAAAATGTCATTTATGATAATTTTATAGTAGTTGTGAATATTGTTTAACCCAACATCAATATTACAGACAAAGATCGATTTTGTGATTATTTATTTGGTCGAATCATTTAAATATGATGTTTCCACACCAATGTCTTTGACAAAAGTTACTAACGTCGAAGTACATAACACGTAATTAATTTTCTCGAGTCGAAGGAACCGTTTTTACTCGCCGATTTGATGGCAGCGATTCTGAGTGGAATGATGTCCAATAGGTATTCCTCTTTCGTTTTTCAATTAATTTCTTAGGAATTGAGAGCTGTGTCGTCAAAATACATCCAACATCTCCCTACTTACTTGAATTCGAAGACACAGTTACACGCTGCGCTCCTCTCTCTGATTTAAGCATCACCATGACAATGCTTGCGACAAATCACTCCTTTCTTCGGCTCTTTTAACCAATGTAAATTGTTCGTGCAGCATAACAACTCCATCAATGCGGACGATTAATAATGACCTGTCAGTATCAGACAAAGAGTTCATGTCGCCTTATTCATGCGATGAAAAATGGAATTTTGAACACACGGCAAGAAATATCCACGCCGATGAAAAGGTTGGAAACTTTAATTTCAATCTATTCAAAACTCCGGTTTGCACCAACGATGAAGAACCATTGGAGCTTTTAGAGAGCATTAAAACCAGTCTACCAGTACCCATACGCACATCAACTAGAGATGCAGAGTATATGACGGAAGAATACGCATTGATCCCAAAGATACTCACTAAATATTTCGGATGTATGTTTAGCAGCAGTAAAGCGCCATTTCGGCCATCTCAAAAACGAACCACATTCAATTGTCACGCGTGTTAGCTACTTCCTTTCATATGCTGCTTGTAATCGTTCTCCAAAGGTGGGATTCGATCCCTCTAGCTGAGTATTCGGGTCAGTCGGGCGTTTGGCGGAAAATTTGAATTTCTAAACATAGATGCCAACGTAATTGTCTTCTCTCTTGAAGAGGGTTTCAGTCACTTGTGACTTGTTTTTGGATACCTCTTGGAGGACAATTTTTATTTGTACCCTGAATACGTTGCATGCGTTGTTCGTTCGTGAATTTGCTTTTCTAGGTCGATGTTTGCTGCAGATTTCGAGCTTCCTGTTCTATGGAACCACAGCCTCCGTAAATGTCCCAGAGAACCGTACGCCACCTGCTTATCTTAAAAACCAAATTAAACGTAACGTTGAGAATAATCAATTGCACAGCGTCGATTTAATTTGAATTCAAATCACAAAAATCAATATCCACGCGGACGCTTGCAGATGGAATTTATAACACTCTGAGAGCTCCCATGTCGCATCAACCAGCCTTATTCCCTACATGTGGCCCCTGGGTTTGTTATGGGTTGGATGATGCAGCGGCGACTTCCACCCCACCGAGTCGCCCAGGGGACACCACTTTTAAAAATATTGATGGTGAGGTTAGAAAAAGAGCATGACAAAAAGTTATATTGGTATTACTGTTACTACAACCACGACCGCGACAACAGATATCACATCAAGCGGCGCCGTTATATGCTTCTCCAATTGCATCCACGACTTAATAATGTAGAATTCTATAACGGATTCCATGGCTCCAACAGTTGCCACTACCGCTTCGAGATATTCTGTAAATGCAATCCAGGCATTAACGAGTTTATCCCATTAATAAGCTAATACCAGCGCCCACGATTCTTCTGTCCTCAACAGTGTGGCTGGTTTCAAGATCTCAATGTAAGATGCTCGGCATTCAACACTATTCCACGCTCGCGCTACCTTTCTCAACGGTGTGAAGATGGAGTGGAAGTAGGGTTGATAAACTAGATTTAAAAATAGATCTACAACACGTAAGAGTAGCAAACCAATGCGTAGGCACATCGCAATTCGGTCATTACTTATTTGTCCGGATTTTGGGTTTCACCAGAGCAGGTGAAGCAGGAACTAAAAAATAATTTTCAATATCTAGTACTTTTTATACTTTCTTGTTTTATGCTGACAGTGGTCCTCGCGACCTTAATAAAGACGCTACAATTATTATTATTATTGGCCTAGAATTTTATTTTCGAACCATTATTATTCTCAAAATGTCATTTATGATAATTTTATAGTAGTTGTGAATATTGTTTAACCCAACATCAATATTACAGACAAAGATCGATTTTGTGATTATTTATTTGGTCGAATCATTTAAATATGATGTTTCCACACCAATGTCTTTGACAAAAGTTACTAACGTCGAAGTACATAACACGTAATTAATTTTCTCGAGTCGAAGGAACCGTTTTTACTCGCCGATTTGATGGCAGCGATTCTGAGTGGAATGATGTCCAATAGGTATTCCTCTTTCGTTTTTCAATTAATTTCTTAGGAATTGAGAGCTGTGTCGTCAAAATACATCCAACATCTCCCTACTTACTTGAATTCGAAGACACAGTTACACGCTGCGCTCCTCTCTCTGATTTAAGCATCACCATGACAATGCTTGCGACAAATCACTCCTTTCTTCGGCTCTTTTAACCAATGTAAATTGTTCGTGCAGCATAACAACTCCATCAATGCGGACGATTAATAATGACCTGTCAGTATCAGACAAAGAGTTCATGTCGCCTTATTCATGCGATGAAAAATGGAATTTTGAACACACGGCAAGAAATATCCACGCCGATGAAAAGGTTGGAAACTTTAATTTCAATCTATTCAAAACTCCGGTTTGCACCAACGATGAAGAACCATTGGAGCTTTTAGAGAGCATTAAAACCAGTCTACCAGTACCCATACGCACATCAACTAGAGATGCAGAGTATATGACGGAAGAATACGCATTGATCCCAAAGATACTCACTAAATATTTCGGATGTATGTTTAGCAGCAGTAAAGCGCCATCTCGGCCATCTCAAAAACGAACCACATTCAATTGTCACGCGTGTTAGCTACTTCCTTTCATATGCTGCTTGTAATCGTTCTCCAAAGGTGGGATTCGATCCCTCTAGCTGAGTATTCGGGTCAGTCGGGCGTTTGGCGGAAAATTTGAATTTCTAAACATAGATGCCAACGTAATTGTCTTCGCTCTTGAAGAGGGTTTCAGTCACTTGTGACTTGTTTTTGGATACCTCTTGGAGGACAATTTTTATTTGTACCCTGAATACGTTGCATGCGTTGTTCGTTCGTGAATTTGCTTTTCTAGGTCGATGTTTGCGGCAGATTTCGAGCTTCCTGTTCTATGGAACCACAGCCTCCGCAAATGTCCCAGAGAACCGCACGTCACTCGCTTATCTTAAAAACTTAATGAAACGTAACGTTGAGTATAATCAATTGCACAACGTCGATTTAATTTGAATTCAAATCACAAATCAATAGCCACGCGGACGCTCGCAGATGAAATTTATAACACTCCCATAACAGCTCCCATGTCACATCAACAAGGAAGTACTTAAACATTATTTTGTCCGAAGATGGAATCTGTGTTGCGATTTTTCATGCAATTTCAGAATCTCATAAAATAAATAACTCTACTTTATCGGATAGATTTGGTTATATATATTCTCAATTTGCAGCGGTGGATCCTTATTTTTCGGACATGTGCCTTAAGGGTCCCCGACATCTTATCAGCTTGGTATTCTTCATCCTGTTAGGACTAAATAAAATAAATCGTTGGGGCATTATTTCGAGGTAGTTTAACCGTATTCTAAAAACGACCGATTATATTAAAAGCAACAGATTTTCCATAAAAGCGACATTTGGGGAGATTTTGGGTTACTCAGCACATCACTTATTTTCATCGATTGCCTAAGGCATTTATCGAAAAATAGGTGAATATTTTCTAATTACTGTTTACATTAAGCACGTAAATAAATTGCTTATCCGTTTCATAAGTATTGGTATTCTTGAATAAATTGCTTTACTGAATCCTTTTCCGGTACGGTACTTTTGATATCGCCGGGCGCAGTGCCTCACCGTTTTTGTTATTGTCGCGTATAAAACCGCGGAGGCTAAGAATTCCGCAACTAGAATCTCAACTGACACAAAGACGTCCACAGGGAAGGTTCTACCCCTTTTTCATACGTATATTGATGCCGTGGGATAGTCTGAAGACGAATCATCGATCGCCATGTAGCTTTACGAACTGACCGAGCCCGTTGCGGTACTAATGGCCGACCGTCGGGCAATGTCGTCAATAAATGACGATTTCAAGATTGTTCAGCCTCACAAAAATCGGTACCCGATCATTACTTTACTCCTAAAAGGTATCTCTACTTCAACAACTATTGACTTACAGATTATCGGAAACGGAAAATATTGCGGTTAAATACGTAATTTACATCAATAATTCCTGAATTAGGCTAAATCAAACCAAAATGACTTTTTAACGCCGATTTTATCATTCTCAACGGCGGTTTCACATTAGAGTAAATTGTATAACTACCAATTGTGCATGGCATATGTTGTGACACTGTTCCAATTGTGGGGTTCTGACCTAAAAATATTAGACCTTGGGGTTTTGTTACGGTTATCGCAGCCATAATGAGGAGACGCATTGAAATGAAAGGAATGGATATGATGAGGTAATCAGTTGTAAATGGATGGCGTGGTTATATAGACTTTGGGTAAAAATTGGATGGGTCTTTATAACGGGAAATCTACGATGCTGGTCCATGATTTTGGGAAGGGAGGAAGCCGCTCAAGTCTCGGCGACTGTGGATGAAAGGAGCTGTGTGGTCTCACTCTAGATGAACCAGATAGCAGTCTTCGCCATCATAGAAGACGGCGGCCCCGTCTAATGGTGGTTGACACAAGATGGCCTCATATTGGCGCGCAGTCGACATTGTGTGTCCTTCAAATCCCGCGCGATATCCTGGTAAAACACCGGGGCGTTGCAATGTCGAAACTTAGTTGTGTCCAACCAAAACGCACTTCCAGTGGGAGGATTCTGTTTTGGATATCGTAATCGTCATTCACATGGAACCTTCGAATAAAACTGATAAAGGTTGAAATAATAAGAATTCATTAAGGTTCCGAATGAGTAGTCGATACATTTCATGCTTCGATTTTAGAAGCAGACAGCGAAGAGTAACTTAAATTCGTTTGAAAACTAACTTTGGGGACAGGCTATTTGAAGGTACCAACATTTCAAGGCGCAAATGCGAATTCTTTCAATACCCGCATTGAATTTCGAAAAGGCTAACAGGACCGAACGGAAACACATTGCTAATTGATTCTCTTGTGTAAGATTTCACTAGTCCTTGGGACGCCACGGTTTAAGTAGTTAAGAAACATTCAGACTGTTTTTTACCAGAAGTTCGTTCTGTTAGTCCATTTAAATCGTGGTGATCATCAACTGACAAATGTTTATTTTACAGTTCCCAAGAGGGCATTTGCAAACTGGAACAAGTTAACTCAAGGTCATGGTTTGAACCGATAATAATAATAATAATAATAATAATAATAATAATAATAGGAAGCATACCGCCAGTATAATCAGTCTTTGTATTCACATTCGGCTAATCTTAACTGCGTCGATGCAATAAAATCTAGTATCGAACACATGTTAACCTGTTAGCGCGGCTGCACATACTTCCAAAACATTTGCTTACAGAACTTATTTCTACGTTTGTTGCTGGAAGAGTATAATATTGAGATTAATACGATGTGGGGGTCGATTTGGGCATAAATATGTGCCATTCCTTCCAAAAGATACACACGATAACCTCTGACTTTCACTTAAATTTGGTTTTAAACGCATGTTTTAATGGACACCAATAATCTAAACTGTTTTTTTATCCGCATGCCCGCGGTTGATATCTTTCGCACGGTTCCGTGAGCGTGTTGTCTGTAGCGTTGTTCAATCCGGACTGTTCCATGTGGCACCCGTGTCAGACCCATCGAGTTTCTCCTGTCGCTGTGTAATTTTTTTGATAGCCGATTTTGACCATTAAAATATTACGTTTAGTATAACATGTTTATAATAATTTCATGCCCTCGCGGATATTTTCAAATTCGTCGCGTTATCGCTGAATGACGCCCGAGAGAAGATAAATCTAATAAAAATACATTAAATTCATCAATAAACCGTGTGCTGAGTTAAGTGAAGATGTAGCTAGATGGTTGTGTATTTATGGGTGACGTCGTAACTCTCTTTTAGAACTCCAACACAGCTAATTTTCGTTTACCCCATGTCTGAAAACCTCCCGGAAATGGTGTTTCCGAATGGTTTATGATTATTATTATTATTAATCTTCGATGCTCTCATTATACATTATGCCGTTTGACGACTGGAGAAAAAACTTGCTTAACGTGCAGTTTCCTATTGGTATCTGAAAGAGTGTAGTGAAATCGTGGCCAAACAAGTCAGAATTTCACGATGACCAAACATTAAGGTTGGGATTAAATGATATTGTTTATTATAGGAAAAAACATTTGAGCCAAACCTGTTCCGAAAACTCCTGCAAGACGCGATACCTTTGCCTGTCGTTGTGAGTCCTCTCTGGACACCTGCGCGTGTGTCGTGGAAATGGGGGCGGCCAAAATGTCTTCATCGTTGTCTTAATTTATACACGTTAAGGATGTAATATGCTTTTGTCGGCGTTTGCCAATAAGGTGCCAATAGAATAAATTTCCATGCGTTATCTCCAACTAATGACCTCGTGTAATAAAATTGATAAAAAAAGAATGGTAAATCGAAAGCACACTGTTACATGAATCGATCACAATGCATAATTATCTATGACTTCGCTTCTTCGTAATCAGCTAACCAAAATATTATATTTATACCCACCAATGGAGTTCCCCAACCCGAAAATGCTTTCATTAAGTTTGATTGCAGCATTCAAAAACTTAAAGAAATATGCTTGGCGCGCCATCGTACGCCTGTAATACTGCGATCTGAAGGCGGTTTGGCGAAAATTGGCTGCATTACCATCTCAAATTTAACCCGCCAGACTACTGTATGTATTTTGCTTGATTGATCCAATTCTGTAAATTAAATGTAGGAAAAATGTTTACTCTGATCTTTTATGCAATTTTTAATCTGAAATTTGCATTTATTCTAATTCTTTAGGGGTATTAAGCTGTTTAATTTACTGACATTTTCGTGATGATGATGATGATGATGATGATGGTGATGATGATACTCGTGATTATCTGGACGCTATCTGTGTGTCTGTAAAATTACCATTGGTTGCACGCTATGGATACAGTAATGAAATTTACCTCGTTCTATCCTTTTTAGAGTGGTCTTCCTACTAGATTCCATCGCAAAAAAGCTATTCAGCAGTTTCGAAAGTCCACATTTGCTACAAAGCAGGCATCGAAAGTTGTGTCTAACAACCCCGAGCGAGAAGGGTAATAGCGATTGTTTCTATATTTTCAATTCAGATTAATCGAAAAAACTGATGACGAGGTTCCAACTCAGGATGCCATTCGTCAGCATGTCGATCTTGGATCTGCTTCTAAGGTAAGATCTCTATTTTCTACTATTCTTTTTTTAGCAATTCGAATTAAACCTTAAATCGGGGCCGTATTCAATCGACTATTCCAGAAACGGGCGGTTTGTCAACGTTACCTCTATATTTTAATAACAGATATCTCGCCTTGTGTGGCAAACGTGGACACGTTGCAGCTTTTGATTGGATGACGAAGAGGTTGTTGTTTGAAACTAATGTGAATGAGGATTGCTCTGATGTAAAGTATGGTTAGGTTTCTTCGCTTTAACACACAGTCAGATTCCTTCATCAAGAGACCTTCATCGCTGTCGCTCAAAAGGGTTACACATATATATATGACAATCAAGGAATTGAGCTACATTGCCTCAAACGGATGGCAGGAATTGTCCGTCTTGAATTTCTCCCCTTCCACTTTATCCTTGCCGGAATGGTTCGAGTGTTCTTTTGATCCTAACATTATTTTATGCCAAGGCCAGTAATGGTTTCATTTATTATCTCGATTCATCTGTCGGGGAGATCGTAGCCTCTTACCCCACTCATATGGGAGCTCTCAACGTTGCCTGTCAGAATCCATCAAATGGTGCCATTTTGACGGGGCATTCTAGTGGTGCTGTATCTATGTGGATCCCTACAGAAAAAACTCCTGTCGTGAAACTCTTGTGTCACAACTCGGCAGTCAGATCGATGGCTGTTCACCGGTCTGGGATGTAAGTTGTTCGGTTAATGAAAACAGTGCATTGGTCCACATGAACTGCTTTACCCCAATCTGTTTTCGTTTAGGTATTTGGCCACGAGTGGGTTGGACAGATATCTGAAAATTTGGGATCTCCGATCAACCTATAACTGTCTCAGTGAAACTTCACTTCCGTCGCCTGCGTATTCATTAGACTACAGCCAGACAGGAATGCTAGCATTGGGTTCTTCGACAACAGTACAGGTAATTTTTTATCAGTAATAATAATAATAATATTCGCTTTATTAAGGTCACAGGACTAAAACTTTCAGCATTAAAATTTACAATAAACAAAAATGTTACAGGAAGTGACGATTATACGTAGAAAATGCAGAATAAGTTAATAAGAATAAAAGAAGTAACATCAGGGTAAATTAGCAAGAAAGGCCAATTTAACCTACGAAGTATAAAAAGTTTCGCAAACGGGAAATGGCGTCCATTGAAAGGCCCTATCCAAAACGCGCGCCAGCATGTTTATTTGTTATTATTATTGTTTCAGATCCTCAAAGATCCCTCAGGATCATTTGGCGGAGCAGAGGCGCTTCATGTAAACGTAGAACAGAGTCTCGTTCAGCGACGAGTCCTACAATCGGCCTACCTAACCCACAATTCAAGGCGCCCAGTTCATCGTCTGCGCTTCTGCCCCTATGAGGACATTCTGGGTGTGGGCACCGCTGCGGGTTTCCAGTCGCTGTTGTGTCCGGGTAGCGCAGAACCGAATTACGACGCCTTGGAGGAGAACCCTTTCGCGAACCGACGGCATCGCCAGGAACGCGAAGTTAAACGCCTTCTGGACAAGGTGAGGACAACTCTCGTTTCATATACGTGAATAATCGCGGTTATATTGCATGGGCCCATACTCGGCTATCGAGTTCCATGTCAAAGCAGGTTTCGGTCCAGTTGTGATCCCGGCGATGCAACGTAAGCGCCAACCTGGGTGTAGACGTTTTTCTGTCCGTTTTAGAATTTTGTCAAATTATTGCAGACAACAGCGTTGTAGAATGAATGGCAGCTGCGCAGCGTCTGATTTCATTATTCTGTCAGTAGGTTTAATAATCTCTCCTTCAATTAGAGACGCTCAAAATTGACATTTTTGTTGGGATTCTACTCGTTGAGCTAGAAGTGAACTTCGAGCAAGAGATGCTCTTTTAATCACTCTATGAAATACATTTTGAGATTGAAACCGTATGAAATAATCATTGGTTTTATCAATCAGTTCGCCATAACTATATTGATGCTACCGAACGGCAAATGTATTTACTCCAGGAAATTGGCCTAGGTATCGACCCAAGTGATTTCGTAGACGATGGGAAAGACATTTTGGCGTTTCCATATGCTGATTTACACCCATGCGTCACATAAACGTGCAATTAATATTTTAGATCCCGTATACCATGATTTCGATTGACTCAATGCTGAGCAAGGTCAGGAGAGAGGATATCGCGGACGAATGGGAAAGAAAGAAAAACGCTCTCGTATGTGTTTAGTTAGTATCTATTTCGTCTCTGTGGAAATGTTTCCTTAAATCGCTTCCGTTTTAGTTGGGCGAATTGCCTAAAATTGAGGTACCCAAGGTAAGAAGAAATAAACAGAAAGGTGGATCAAAGGCCGGAAAAATCGAGCAAAAGAAGCAAATCGTCCGATTCAACAGAAAACAATTTGAAGTTTCTAATATGCTTCGTGAAAAACACACCCGTCCTCAAAAAATCAAGAAAATTGAGGAGGGTGTGTTGCCTAGTGATGCTCTTGTCAATAAAAATAGAAGTAAACGACGATTGAAGTCTGCGCTTGACGTGCTAATACCCAAAAAAAATTGAAAGTTAATTGTAACGTACATTTATTAATAAAATCACGAAACAAAATAGAAATTTGGTTTTCCTTGTCTAGAGTGGGTGTTTGGTGCAAACCCAGTTGATGCGACTGGTGTCCAATCGTGTCAGCTCTTTGGCATCCGTCCAATTGCATTGACAACAAAAGGCTCGAGAATCTACTTAAATAATGATTAGAAAATTCAAATACTTTTGCAAAGTTTCAGATTGCTTCTTAGTTTCGAGCGGTTTGGGTAGTTATTCCGTAAAAACATGTAATCAGTTGATTTTTTCCAGCAATATCCGGTTATTGTGATGACCTCGTGATCGCAATCCAAACAACGAAGTTTGTCGCAGGATCTAGGGTAATTTTTAGTGGTCTCAGCTTACCGGCGACAGTTACCCGACGAAAACCCCTGTTTGCATTCAGCATCACCAATATAAAGGGAAGAACACCTACCGAAAATGAGAAAATTCAAATGAATACTTTATTATCCCCGGGGCATTTTCTTGGTTAAAATTTTTCGGACTTGGTGAGTCTCCAATACCGATCTACAGTTCAGGTCATTTAATTGGCATGAATAAACGACTTGGTCCGTCTCCGCTATTTCTATTTCAAGTTGTGCAAGAAGTGCATCCACATCGCCGCTGATGCAATTATGAATTATGATTTTCTTACTTGGCTTCACCGTCACCAATTTTGTTGTTACTATTACAATAACTCATGGTTGTAAACAGTTTTTAGTTTTCGCGATGGCATTCACCTATCAAGGTCATGGAAGGTGCAAGACTTTACCGAGCAACGGCACTATTTCGATAAAATAAACTGAAACACACTCAAAATTAACATAAATATTTGCAACCAACCACTATATAAAACTAATTTAGCACAGTGTGTTAAGGACAACCCAAAAATCATTTGATTGGTTAGCGTTTTTACTGAAGTCAAATTACGCTCAATAATAATAGCGCTGTTATGGTCAAGGGTAAAAGACCTCTCAAACAAGCTTTGATGATACTCATGCCTCCAATGTAAAAACGTAATGCCTTCTAGATTCAGTCGTTTTAAATATACTAGCACATTATTGACTATAATAATCCCACAAATGCATTTGTTATTATTATTAAGAAGTTGAGAAAACCATATTTAAATCGAATTTACCAACGATCGTCTGAAAACTGTAACTACTTTTTCCTATAAATGTTTTATGGTAGATATTGCGAGAAAAATGTGTTTCGGCGCACAGTAGATAAATAACTGAACAAATGTTACCGTCGTGTTGATAAAGGCCAAAGGTATTCGGGAAATGTTGGAATATTACTATAGAATTGGGGAGACATATCGAGAGAATGGTGACGATTGGATAGAAATCATGGAAGTCTTTTTTATATGTGATTCATTCTTCGTTAACGGCGTGTTACGACTTTCAGCCATTAGCACGGTATTGCTCAGTTCGCGAAGCTGAGTAGTAACAAACCTCCTTTTTCATTAAATCCTTTGGACGCGTAGGTCGCAATTTATTAAGCATTTATACTCTTGACAAGCTGATTGGGTCTTTGGTTCGACAATACGTACGTGAGAGGAGGTTACGTTTCCTTCCCAGTGATGTTTTGTAAAATCTAGAAGACGTCCACGAAGAGAACAAGACCAATACCTTAGACGTCTCATATCGATACACCGATGCAAACGTGCGTTATTCTTTTGATTTTATCACTTAGCGGTGTTTAATTATTTTTACTAAATTATTTGATTAAATAATACGTTAATAATAATGTTTTTTGTGTAAAAAAAAGGCCTTACTGAATCATCCGTGACTGAAACGTATCGGGTTAATATCGCATGCCTACGTTGTGAATGGCAATGTTTAAGTCAGTACGTTGTAATTGTATGGGTCCCTTAAGGTGGTTAGCTACTGTTAAATAATACCGTGTGTAGCTTGCCCCGGTGACATTGAAGTCGTGAGAGCGACCATCGTGTCACTCCGTAATTTCGCTTCGAGCTCAAAATGGGAATTCTTATTTTTAACAATCGGTTATGTCGGATTAATCATGTGGATGTCGTTGCCTCTGAACTAAAGCCATATAAAATCTTTGTCCACGTCTTTTGAATTCCTTTTATTCAATATTGTTCCCCAATGATTTTCCCTGGCCTCAAAACCCTGGTTTCTTTGAGGTTTCCATAGAGACTCTTGGGAATATTTTTTGCAGGTTGGGAGTTCTCAATGTCACTCGGTCGCTACATAACAATAAACAGGGGCTGCCACATGTGGAATTCAGGCTGGATACATTCCAGAGGATAAAAAATCAATTCGATCATAATCAAAGCTGGGGTAAATCGGATCAATCCGATTTACATTAATGGGATGTTCAGAATATTGATACCCGGCGACCTCTGGAAAAAAAAACATGAAACGGTGCGACCTTGATGCTCTGAATGACGGCTTTATCTTCAAGTCCGCTGACGATTTCGTCCACGCCTGTTTAATTCCCCGTATTGTTCCCCCGCGATTTCCCTGGCCTCAAATGTTGTGACTTTTTAACTCTCCGTAGGCTTTTTAAAATAATTTCGTTTTCTAGTGGCTTGCCCATGATCTCAATCCATGAGATCATCGTCCATCGTCACTTTGCTTGGTGTACACAAATCGCTGTTTGTATGCTAGATGTCTCCTCGCATCCCCTCTATTCAAGATAATTCAAGTGTAAACTCTTCGACCAATGCGTAGCCAATACCGATCAGCATCACAATGCGTTCATTCCTTATTTGTCCCGACTTTTAGTTTCACCAGAGCAGGCGAAACAGGAACTAAAAGAGAATTTTCGTATCTAGCATTGTTATGCTGTTTTTATTATGCTGAAAGTGTTGGACCTCGTGACCGCAATAAAGCGCTTACAATTATTTTTATTGGCTGAATAATGCCGAGCTTCTGTGTTCGCTTCCAGCGAGACTGCGATTGATTAAACGGTCTCCAACGATGACTAACCGCGAAGCTATTTATTTAATTATATTGTTTATAATTAGAGCAGTGGTTATATCAAGACCGGGGACGAAAAACTCTGTCGCAGTTGGACGGCTTGGTTCGGAGTGAAAATCCAGTCGTTCTAAAATTCGTCTAGAGCGCGCCCCTCCGCGACTTGACAATGAATGAGTCACACATAACCGACATTATTGGCTGGCTAATGCCAAGGTCACGACAGACGCATGTGATGGATTGCACGGCCCTGCTTTTTCCAACGGGTCCCTTAATTGTGAAATTATTTTTGGTGCATACTATATTTCCGTGTCGTGTTGATGCCAGCGGCCAGTCTTCCCCAGAATGCAATGACCAGTTAATCACTAAAGTAACACCAAGTCCCTTCTGCCGAGCGTAGTGGCGTGCGCTCGTAATCTAGCAACCTGGAGGCCGGGTGGCGGAAACTGTCTCCGCGCGTTATGGACAAGGCCTTCTATGGCCGCCATTACCTCGTTGTAATTTCCTCCATTCCTGTTAAACATTAAAATTCTGAAAGTTCTGGTCTTTGTGACCTTAATAAAGCGTAAAAATTATTATTGTTATGTAACAATAAGATCACCTTAATAAGGCTCATAAAACGTATCCGAGGCTTGTCATTGCCCGTTTAATTAAGTGTGTCATCTATCCCATTCTAGACAACTTACTATTTCTCCGACACGCACATCATCGTCGACAACCCCTTCCAGCCTACAAGACTCGGACAAAATCTTCCCTGGTTCCCCTCGTAGATTACTGCCCCATTTTTAACAATTACACAACAGATTTCTTGAAGCAGGAATCCTCTCAGTGGGAGTAATAAATACTTAAATAGTGAACATCTCCCCTTACAATCCCAGTTAATACGATATTCACGAGTTAAAAAGGCAAGTTTACTTACGTATGCTGATAATATAGGAAAGGTTATGGTACAGAGCGGCGAAAAAATAGCGGTTTTTTTTTACATACAAAGCACGCATGTGTGCATAAAATTATTATGATGAGTAGCACGAAGATGAGGAGGACGACTGGTGATTAGTTGGCGGCGGGAGCCAGCGATGAGGCAACCTCGTGAAGCCGCAACTGTCGGCCGTGTGTCTCAAAGAGGTGCGCCACCATGCCTGCCGACTTGTTGACGAGACGCGAGGCCACTTTGTAGTAGTCGCGACCCAGTTCAGCGATGCTCTGCATGGCCAGGTTGAGTTCCGCATCGGTCCACTCGGGGTTCTGCAGAGTTGGGGGAGATGGTTACTTATCGATACTTAAGCAACTTGAGGGCAACAGGCCAAGGATGTAAGGACCCCATCCCACTGCTCCTATCTCTCAACACAAACTCGGAATATTTATAGATGCACAAAAAAAGACGGATAACCGTTTTGTCATCGTCAATTCAGTCCACATAAACTCGTTCATGAGAAACAGGAACACCGGTTACTAGCTGTATACGTGGCCAAACAATGTTTCCAAGACTCTTCGTGGAAACATTATTTATGCAGCCGGCTCATTATCCAGTAGATTGTTTTCTTCTAAAGACACGGCCGCATCCGATTGGCAGATGAGTGCAAAGTGGTGACGGGCAAATTAGCACGAGAGTGGAATGACCGACTGCTACCCTGTCGTGGTAACTCGATAACCCTTTCCAAGAGTGATAATAAGTGCATGCTTATGTGATAAAACTTACAAAATAGTGACAACTAAATTAAACAGGAATTACCAAAGGCATTGGAGGAGGACGCATGTTGGAAATGTCTTTAATGAGGCTGTTTTCTTGCAATCGTAACGTCTAAAAATCGATGCATAAGATAGACGTTTGGGCGGCAACAAAGCGACATGTTTTAGACTTTTCAACAAAAATGAGCTGCCACCTACCTCTTCTGACGGAACCACAATGTCACCACCGTTTTCGACAGACAACGGGACAAACGCGGACGCAATATCGGAAAGGGGAACAGTATTCTCGACATTATCATCACCGTCCTCGCCCTCGTCCACTTTTGGCAAATCCACCTTCCCCCTTTCTGTGGCTGAAGATTTGGCGATGTCGGCACCAGGAAGGCATAGAAGAGACCCCGAGAAGGTGGGAATGTTGTCAGTGGGTGTTATGAGGTTAACGGAGACCCGCTTCTTGTTAATAAAACGTTTCTTGGGATGAGATGCGGCTGCTGCTGCGACGCCGACATGGGGGTAGGGGAGTAGCGGGATTGGGGAATCTGAACTAAAATGCATCAAGGTGAACCTTATTGAAGGGTAACAGAAGTAACCAGGTTGACGCTGTATCAGCGATGCGCAACTGCAAAGGTGGATCGGTGATGTGAAAACGGATATGGACCTGCAGTCTGGGCATGGAGTGCGCCGCTGCAACCAAAAATAGACCCAAGTTTGCTGCGACCAAGCCTCCGATAGCCTTGAATGGAAAGCTAATATCCGGACACGCATGAAGCTGATTCATCCTATAGCAGGGGATAGTGCACGAAACATGCTGGTAAACTTACACACCTGGAAGACCTAGCTGTTCGCATGAGACCGTGTCTCGCTTTGACCACCTTTTTTTGTGTCGGGGACTTTTTTTGTTCGGCTTGCTGGCCCTCGTCTTCGTCGCCACCCGCATCCGAATTTTTGACAGTCGCCGTAGCTGTCGCAGCCTCCGCGATCATCAGCAACTCCGCCTCCAGGCGCGCCGACACCTTGGCAGTCGTGGTGAAGACAGAGGCTTGCGTGGGTATCCCGCTTTTGTTCACCATGGAGCCCAGGTAGTCTATTCTTATCTGGCTGTTTGGCGGGCCCACTAAGGAAGAACTGGCTGCAGAAGAAGCAGTACTAACAACAACGCCTATGCCATCGATGCCTCGCTGGCGTTTTCGAAGTCTTCGAACGGGAGTTGACTCTTTGGAGGTCTTGGTTGTTGAACTGGAGACGGAGGTGTGGTTGCTGTCAGTGTCGTCACCACCAACGCCGTTCTCTGCGGGATCGCGGAAGGCTACCGAGGTTACGTCGGCATTAGAGGTCGCGGAACGGACAGCATTGGAACCAGTGTACTTATTGGGATCACTGCAGTTCTCCACATAGCGGGCAATGGCACACTCAATAGGGTCGGAGACATCTACCAGGTGACCATCCGGCTGTAAAAAACAACGAGACCAACTGATACCACATTTTAAAATATTTTCACGCATTATATATTAAGACATTGATCGCTACATTGGTCGTAACAGTTTTTACTTCTTATTCATAACACAAAAGCTTAACCCGAAGCAACGCCTCCGGTCTGAAGCTAACGAAATAAAAATGGGCGAACAGTGATTGGTTGCCAGCTATTACAGACGCAAACTCATGTGCATACTTGTAAATACATATGTTCGAGATGTCTCGATGTGCAATAATCACTGTTAACATAAGATTCTCGAATGCAAGCGAACTTACGGGATCCTGCAGATCTTTCAGCGTCAGCTGTTCCTCGATACGTTGAAGAGAGGCTTGACCGCTAAGAAATTGAGAAGCATGAAGAGTAGCCCATTGAGGTCCATGAAGCGTCAATTCGTAAAGCGTTTGTTGGTTTCGTTTGTTTAGATAGTAAAAGAGCACCAAGTCGGTAGTCTGACGATTTGGGAATAGTTTTTTGACCTTGTGGAACTGTTTGCAGTAAAACTCCATTGCAGCAAAAAAGATGCGTCGTTCTCGGTGAGTCCAGTTGTGTCGAAAAGGACAGAAGTTGGGCAAATCATCAGAGGCCCGGTGGAAATTAAACTTGTGCCAAGTGAGTAGAGCAAGTGCCTGCTCCTCGGAATAACTACGAGAAAAATCATCAGATAGTTTTTTTAAACCAACTGGCTGGAAAATTTAAAACGTACCCGTACTGAACCGTTGATGTTTTCAGAAATTCATCTAATGCACGATCGTGACATGACGGGAGTGGCTTCCAATGGAGTCTAGAACGATCGGGTGTATCTTGCAAGCTGTTCTCGGGTTGCTCTTCTAACGTCGGTAACACCGCTTGATATTCAGTTCCGACACGAATAACGGCATCTGAAATGAAGTCAACCACAATTAACAGGGTAAGGATATTAAACCAGTGGGCAACTAAACAAGCAGAATCATATTTCGCGCCAATAAAATAAACATATTATTCGGCAACTGTAAAAATAACAAATGCGTTCATGCGAAAAAAACTCGTACTTTCAAATGCATTTTGATCGTCATCGTTAGTTTCTTCGGTAAGTCTACCCCGTGTCAACATAAATATTTTTCAGCCGGTGTTTGAATAACTCAAATTAGATTGGTTAGTTCTTTATGGTGGAAAAGGTAAACTTACTAATTTGACGTAGAAAAACAAATTACTGGCGTTATCTGCTAAGCTATCAAATTAAAATTGTCAATCCGGGATGCTTAAAGCGCTTTCAAGTTATTACAAGTATACAGATTTCCAGGCAATTAATACCAGATCATCGCAAAATTGACGTCCCTACAAGCGGATAAAAATACCAATCATTCATGTTTTATTGGATTGAAATGTGATAAATTCATGATTGAGTTAATTTTGCTATTGTTAGATCTAATAAGATAGGTTTTTACTTTTCTATTTACGGTGAGACACCGTCTACACCCCATCTTTATTGAACGTTTTGAAGATAACATTTCAAAACGGGTCCCAGCACATCTGTAGTGACCTGATTGGTCCCTTTTTGTTTTACCGCACACGAACCCAATCGACCCACGAACGCACTAACCCCGACTTAACGTCGTGCCTTTGTATTACTGAATCAAGAAACCTATCTTGATTATACCTCGGCTTGCGTTCTTATATATTACCCTTTTTAGACGCGTATGTCGTAAGAAGGTTAAGTGGGTTTAGTTATCGTCGAACCTCGAATCACGACATTGGCGAGCATAATTGTTTCGGATTTTTCTTCTGATGAACGCCCACATTGAGCAATCGCCCGACGTATGCGCCGTCTCTATTAAAATTCCACCTCCGTGGAAAAACGATATAGAGGCATGGCTTTTGGTCGTGGAATCTCAGTTTGCGTCGAAAGGAATTGTCGCTGAAAAAACCAAGTTCCATCACGTCGTGGCGTCACTAACAGAGGATTTGGTTGCCCGTTTACGCCACATTATCGTTGCACCACCGGCAGAGAGCCCCTACACGGTGCTTAAGACAGCTCTTATTCGGCAGTCTGCGACGACACGGACACAGCGTTTCAACGCTCTTTTCAATGAAGAGGAACTGGGTGACGAAAGACCGTCGCAACTGCTACAGCGCCTGGAAGCCTTATCAATGGACCAAGATGTCAGCGAAGGTATCATTAGTCACTTGTTCACCCAAAAGCTGCCACCGATCGTCAGAGCTTCTTTGGCTACGCTTCCACCTACGCTGCCGTTGTCCGAATTAGGCGAGTACGCGGACCGAATTTTCGCCGCTCACCCTGGTCATCTATCAGTCGCCGTGGTGACCAAACCTCCACAGCATCTCACTAACGACGAGGCTCAAGAGCTTCGTGATTTGAGATACCAAATGCGCAAACTGCTTGAGAATAAGGACCCCCAGCAGCGTCAACGTAGGCCACCGATGGCCGCCAACTCGAGCCAACAAGGCGACACGCTCTGTTGGTTTCATCAGTTTTTTGGGTCCAAAGCAAGGCGGTGCCGTCCTCCATGTTCTTGGTCGGGAAACGGAGAGGCCAGGCAGTGAGTGCGGCTTTCACTCCGCCTGGCAAGTATACACCCAGCCGCATTCTGTTTGTGAAGGACGTCGAACGCGGTCGCCGTTTCATGGTGGACTCCGGCGCTGACGTGAGCGTAATTCCCCCTCTATGTCGGACCGTTTACACCTGGACACTGATTTCGTCCTCCAGGCTGCCAATCGAAGTAACATCAAAACTTATGGCCAGCGTGCGCTTCGTCTCGACCTCGGGCTGGGGCGAATTTTCCCGTTCACATTCATCGTGGCTGATGTCCCTCATGCGATCTTAGGTGCAAACTTCCTTTTCGCGTTTGACCTATCTGTCAGCGTCCGACGAAAGAAACTCGTTGACGAGTCGACGGCAGCGGTAGTTTCGGGATACACAGCAATGACTTCGATCCGCCACCTCACCCACATTCCTATCCGCTCTCCCTACAACGCCCTTCTCGATCAATTTCCTGATCTCCAAAACTTGAACCGAACACGACAGAAGCCACCACACGACATAGTCCACCATATAAAGACCACTGGCCCTGCAACATTTCAGCGTTACCGCCGTCTCGACCCAGCAAAGAGACACATAGCACAAAAGGAATTCGAACGAATGATGGAGCTTGGAATCGCGCGCCCGTCCGACAGCAAGTGGTCATCCCCGCTCCACATGGTTAGGAAGACCACACCCGGGGATTGGCGTCCTTGTGGCGATTATCGAGCCCTAAACGCAGTCACAGTTCCTGACCGCTATCCTCTGCCGCACATCCACGACTGTGTCTCGTTCCTGCATGGAAAGAAGATTTTCTCCACAATAGATCTGGTCCGGGCGTACCACCAGATACCGATCGCCCCTGAGGACATTCCGAAAACGGCAATCACCACTCCCTTTGGATCATTCGAATTCTTAAGGATGCCGTTTGGGCTCAGAAACGCTTCTCAAACCTTTCAACGCTTCATCGACTCAATTCTTCGCGGTTTCGACTTCTGTTGTGCTTATATCGATGACATTCTAATCGCCAGCAAAGACGAAAAAGAGCACCTGCAACATTTGGAAGTGGTCCTTCGGCGCCTGGATGAACACGGGCTCGTGGTGAATCCCGAGAAATGCCATTTTGGCCGAACCGAAGTAAGTTTCCTGGGTCACTTGGTAAATGATCTGGGGGTTCGACCACTGGACGCAAAGGTAACAGCGGTTGCTGACTACCCGGAGCCCAGCACAAAGCGTCAGCTTCGACAATTCCTCGGGATGCTGAATTTTTACCGACGTTTCATCGCCGATTTTGCCGAGATGGCCTCGCCGTTAACCCCTCTGACCTCCAGCGGAAACGGTCAGGTCAAATTGTCACCAGAACAGAGTGCAGCCTTCCAGAAGTTAAAGGTTAGTCTCGCTGCCGCGACCTTATTGGTTCATCCGCGCCCTGATGCCCAACTATCTTTGATGGTGGATGCTTCGAACACTGCAGTCGGCGCTGTACTAAACCAAGGGGACGAGCATCGGCGCCAACCACTAGCGTTCTTTTCGAAGTCTTTATCACCAACGGAACGCCGATACAGCACCTTCGGTCGTGAATTATTGGCGGCTTACCTAAGCGTAAAGCATTTTCGCCATTTTGCGGAAGGTGGCCGCATTCTAATTTTCACGGACCATAAGCCATTGATTCATGCCATGGCCTCCTACTCTTCTCGCTAAAACGAACGCGAGATCCGACAACTCGATTTCCTCTCCCAGTTCGACCTGGAATTCCGTCATATCCGCGGCGCAGATAATGAGGTTGCCGACGCCCTTTCGCGCATCGAGTTGAACAGTCTGCAGCTCGCTGATGGTATCGACTACGAGGAGATGTCTGACGCCCAGCAACACGAGGGTATTCGAATTGGGCCCGACGACACAGCCCTTATAAACTTAACTCTGCCGTTGTCTCAGCGTTCTCTGCTCTGCGACAACACCAAAGCTTCCCCTCGCCCGCTAGTTCCGCAATGCATGCGGCGCCAAGTTTTCGAAATGGTTCATGGTCTCTCGCACCCTGGTATTCGCGCAACCACCCGACTAGTGGCTGAAAGGTTTTCGTGGAAGGGATTGCAAAAAGACGTCCGTCTGTGGACTCGTGCATGCATTCGGTGTCAGCAAGTAAAAGTCAATCGTCACACCAAGGCACCGATCGGCACGTTCGACGCACCCGACGCGCGGTTTAGCCACGTTCATGTGGATTTAGTCGGCCCGTTGCCTTCGTCCAGGGGTTTCCGCTACTTGCTGACTTGTGTAGATCGCTTCACCCGCTGGTGCGAAGTCATACCGCTAGCGGACATCGGCGCAGAAACGGTCGTTCTCGCTTTTCTGCATAACTGGGTGGCGCGCTTCGGATCTCCGCGTCGTTTGACAACCGACCGAGGAGCACAATTCGAATCAACACTTTTCCAAAAGATGTGCCAATTTCTTGGATGCGAGCGAATCCGCACAACCTCTTACCATCCCGCGGCCAATGGGATGGTTGAGCGCCTCCATCGAACACTGAAGGCCTCCCTCATGGCTCAGGATGACCGAGAACATTGGGTAGACAATTTGCCTCTCGTCTTGCTTGGCATTCGTGCGACCTTTAAACCCGACGTCGACTCCTGTCCGGCGGAATTGGTCTACGGTGCAACTCTCCGCTTACCGGGTGAGTTTGTTAATCCAAGAGCAGCTGAGCCGTCCCTGTTTCTCTCCGATGTCCTTCAGAGGTTACGCAGTTTTGCTTGGAGCGTTCGGCCTAAAGAAACCAGACCCCAGAAGTCAGGCTCCCAGGTCAACCCACAACTGCAAAAGAGCACCCACGTTTTTCTCCGTTGTGATCGAGTCCGTCGTCCTCTTGAACCACCATATGATGGTCCGTATCCGGTACTTTCCCGTTCGGATAAAACGTTTAAAATATCCATGAATGGACGCCACGAAACGGTTTCAATTGATCGACTCAAGAGTGCCTTCGTCGAGGAACCCTTTTTCAATACTGTCCCAATCCGCAATCCACCCGGACTGACTGGCCAACCGAACGACGCGATTCCCCCAGGAAACTCTACTGTGTCCTCTTCTGTTGACCCTGCCCGAATCAGTCCGGAACCGCCTGACGCACGGACGACCTCCCGCACACGAAGCGGTCGTATCAGCCGCGCACCCCCGCATCTAACAAACTTTGCCCGTTAATTTACCGTCTGTTAACCTGCAACCCCCCCAGCCATCCTTATTGTATCTCTTCCCCTGACGACGAAGAGTCTAAGGGGGAGCCATGTAGTGACCTGATTGGTCCCTTTTTGTTTTACCGCACACGAACCCAATCGACCCACGAACGCACTAACCCCGACTTAACGTCGTGCCTTTGTATTACTGAATCAAGAAACCTATCTTGATTATACCTCGGCTTGCGTTCTTATATATTACCCTTTTTAGACGCGTATGTCGTAAGAAGGTTAAGTGGGTTTAGTTATCGTCGAACCTCGAATCACGACACATCTCCCATTTCCATCAGAAATTTATCGTTATCGGTGACCGAGTTGGAAGAATTAACAGTTCCAAATAATTTATACGCAAATAAGAACAACGTTCACAACAATTCCACGGACATAAGAACTTTTTATAAATCAAAAATGATGTTTAAGCTTGTAATCGTGCGGCAGAAGAAGACCTTCACAGAAAACCTCGTGCACGAGCTAGAGAGACAGGAAGGGGACGTTCACACAGAATTCATTGACGAAGAAACTTGCGTGAAAGAGCAAGCAAAACGCAAGAAATTCTTCCGTACATATGAAGCGGAATCGCACGCAGCAGATCAAACTGAAGTCTACAATCCCTGTCGACGGTCATTAATCCCAGAAGGATCGAGATTGACAAGCTAGATTGAAAAATATCACCGGTGAACACTTTACAATTCATGGAATAATACAGGCGTGGACAAAGATTGTGGCGGTCTATACTTTACCTTCTATAAATGAACTGCAGGACGAAGCCTGACTGTAAGACCAACTTGAGGAAGATAGTAGCCCGTCTGAACCGAACCATACAACAAATATGGGCCGAACTAGCGTATATTTATGCGGCTGCTAGTTCTCTATATAAAGAGAACCCTGTTTTAACGATACTTCACGTCTCCCACGTGTTGTGAATAAAATAAAACATATCGCCGATGCCTTTACATTTTGTTTTTTTCTGACAGCTGTCACGTATTGAAAGCCTCTCCTTTAACATATATCAAGTCGAATTTACATGACTGACTAAAGTTAATTTCATCTCTTTCGAAAACCACAAAAATAATCAAAATATCGTACGAACATTTTGGATATGTGATAACTGCATTTCGCCCAATAGTGCACGGAATAAGAAAATGAATCTTTATTTTCGACTTGCTAAGTACAAGACATATAAACACAAATGTATAATCGTCCCGGTGGGGAGACTGTAAAAAGTAGGGATTGTTTGTGTAGAAGGAAACTATCATATTTAATTACACCTAACGTTTTTATTAAGCTTTTACATCATTTCAAATAGCTTTTGTAGTTCTCATCTCGATTAAGGGTTTTGTTTTAATAAAACCGTGCTGAATCGCGGACTTTAGGGATCGTCGTTCACGCTATCTTGAGCTTTGCTACTCCGTTTGGATTCTCTTTTTATATTGAGGAAAATGGTGAAGCTAATCAAGCAGACGAACCGAAATATCCTGCCTATAAGGGCGGTTTCATCTAGAATGTCGACTGGTGAACGTCAACCGTCTCCCTCCCCGACCGTCTAAAAGGACGACGACGAAACCCCGTCGAAGCTGGACCAACTCACAACCGGCAATTTCAATGTCAGTACTACAGAACGAGATGCAGAAAAGGAACCAGCCATCAATTATTCCTACCTCGGCTAAGGAAACAGAGCCGATGCCCGTTACCCCTGCTCTTGAACAAGAGCCGACGCCTCCGACCACTGTTAATTCCCCTCAGTTACAATTCGATCCTCTGCGACTTATGCCGTTCCTTTATCTGCCGCAATAAACGCTAATGTTTACAGCTTGCCTTTTATTTATCAATAACAAGCTACGATATGACGTATCGTTTTCACGTGTCGTAGGAGTGGGCATAAACGAGCCGGAGCATTCTCTGTCGTGTGCTGAACGTCTAATCCAGTGGTTCTCAAATTTTTTCACACTTGGGATATCTGAAAAGTTTTACGACACACCTTAAGTAATAAAAATAAATTATTTTGGTTAAACTTTAATCATCAGATGAAAAAATGGAACAAATTTACTTGTGAAAGTCATTCAACTATGACGTCACTTGGAAAAAATTCGAAGAAACGCGGTAAATTCGGTTACACAAGATCAAAATAAAAAACTTTAATTAAGATTCAAATATGATAGTATATCTATTTGAATTCAAACACAAGCTGAATTATAAGTTAGAACAGAAATGTTGGAGATCAAAAACCCCAGCATTTTTGAATATTTTTCAAAAATCTCACACTTATGTGTCGCGACACACAAGTTGGGAAACACTGGTCTACTCTGTAGTCTGCCTATTCTCTCCATCCAAGAAAGCATCGTTCAACGCCACTTCAATAGCTGTTCACTAATCGCTGCTCGTATTTTAGGTGACCCATCCCATCCCCTCTAGTTCTGAATGTAAATCTACTCGACCAATGCGTAGACTATATCGTTCAATACCAACAAGAACGGTGGCATATCGAAATTAGGTCATTCCTTAATTGTCCCGATTCTTAGTTTCACCAGAGAACGGTGAAACAGGAACTAAAAGACAATTTTCACTACAATTGTTATTATTATTAGTAGAACCTGCTATACTTCCTCTTTTAACTGCCGAAGGTTTTGGTCCTCGTGACCGGTATTTTCTTTAATTGATTCGCTCCCGACTGTTCCGATCGTTTAACCTCAAACAAACCAGCACACAGTCCGGCTAAAGAATTAAGCGCCATTAATTATCAACACATTTCAAACAAACAACATCCCTACTGAAAAGTGAAAACATTAATTTTTTTGTCATTTTTCACTACTTCTACAATCTGAAACGTAGAATGTTCGGTAACCTCATTTAAGCTGAAAAATTAATTTTCTGGGACGATGCTTAAATGAGTAGAAAACAAAAACGAAATTGAAGTATTTTGGTGTTTGAAAACCCACGGCAATGTGTTGAGAAGCTTTCACATTCCTCGAGGGTTACTCTCTGGTGCGCATTTTTGTCTTGATTTCGCATTTCCCGATTTTTCTTGGATAATGATGCTGAAAATTCTCTTACTCGTACACGGATTGTGATATCGTAACATGTTAGTAGCATTGCTTATCAACCGGAAGACATTGATAAAAGAAAGGAGACGGAGGGTGTGTTATAAAAAGCGTCCGATGACTTACGTTTTCGATGAGTAACGTCTGCAATTTAAAGGGATTAACCACCAATAAAGACCTTGAGATTATTCGCTTGTCAAAAATGTGGGTGGCACGTTTTTGTCAAAAATGGAATGGATTTATTTAAATACTCTAAATGTTATCTCTTAGAGAATTTCTTTAATGACATGTGAATAAAATTTGAGCTACCTATGTCTGGAAAGCGTTCTTTATTGTTGAACTGTTTAATTCCCCCTAGATAATTCTTAATTGTTAATCCCTCTTAAATTTTTTTAAAGTAGACCAAACCATGAGTCACTGAACGCTGATGCAAAAAAAAGTGATTCGCGTCTCAATTATTGTTTGTTTTTTTATATACAGTCGCGTTCAGACCTTTTAAACTCTTTAGACACATTTGTCTTTCGTGCTTTTTTACTTACTTCTTTGTTAAATAAAAATCACTCATTGATGGCCCAGTTGGGTTGTTCGGGCTCATTCATCGTCTTGCGGACATGCCAGTTGGTCTGATTATCTTCGTATTTGATGGGAACGAGGACATTATGGGACGGCAGTTTAAACGTGTAATAATTGAAATGAAAGCGAGAAAGTACTGACCCGTGTAGCTGCAAAATGTTAGTGGGCAAGGATGAAAGGGTTTGCGTTTCCGCATCGAATGTTCTGGAAGCGACGCAAAACGTTATTCGAAATGGCTTAGTAGACAGTAGTGACAGATTCATTTGTGGTTTTTTCCGTAGGGTACCTGGTTTCGCGGATCTGAAATACTAATCTACAAGAAGCTTATAAATGTGATTCATTATGTGATCATGAGCTAAATGGATTTATTTTCCGATGACTGTGTTAATGAACATCAGAGAATGCATGTTTTGAATAAAAAAAGAGTTAAGTATGATTGTCTAACGAATCTAACTAGTCGACTGTTTTTTTTGTTTTTTTTAAAAATAATAATGGTATTCGCTTTATTAAGGTCACGAGGACCAGAACTTTCAGCATTAAATGTTACAACAGACAAAAATGATCTAAGAAGTTTCGATTGTACAAAGCAAATAAAAATCGAACGAAATAAAAACGAGGTCAATTTGCAAGAAAGGCAAATTAAACCCTTGAAGTGTACACATTTTGGCAAACGCGCAATGGCGGCCATTGAAAGGCCTTTTCCAAAACAGACCCAACAAAGAACATCAACATCGATTGCATTTGCATGGGTTAAAAAACGCAGCAACAACTAGTTGCATTTTGTAAATAACTGAAAGGATCTCGGCCTCCACTTTAATAAGAATGATACATTTCCGAACTTCGTATTTGGGGTAACCAATAATCCGTTGAAAATAGGAAGCCCATGACCATAGATTCTTGTAATTAGTATAGTGGCCTTTCTGAGGAATGCAACATACAATGTTACACGCATAGTGTTAACGCAGCCGCGAAAGAGGATTCAATAATAAAAGAGGCGGAAGTAGGATATTACTGACTATTTTTTGGGACAGTTCGCATATATTTTTCGGGAGTCTTTCCCACGCTTAATTAAGTAAGAGGATAATTGGCCTCTATGGGCGCGTAAAGTATATCATAGGGAAAATCCTTACCTTTTACAGAGAGAAATTAAAAACGACGAACGAAAATTGTCCAAAGACATGCATAACTAATCAATTGATAAAATCGACCCGTACTTATTTTGCAAAAAACTGTCCAGGCAAGCAAAATCGAATCAATTCAAAACCACTAAACGCCTTTCCTTTCTTTGCAGAAAAATAACGTGATACACTTATCTTTTTTGCACAACTCTTGTTTTGTAACGAAACATCTACCCATATTAAATGCATTAAACAAAAACCCATAGTTTATCAGTTACAGTTAAAACAGAAAGAATTAAAGGAATACAAAAATCACAAATGTATGCGATTACAGAACGTAGAGTTTTTTACTGCATATAATATACAGCATAAGCAAATAGGACGCCACGTCACTTTACCATTTTCACAGGATTGTCATATTCTATGATAGTGAAAACGCTCACTGTTACTCTCAACACGGGGCAACTCATACTGGATCACGCAGACCACAGTCGACTTTCTCCCTTTTTCCTAGATTATGCACCAGTCTATTAATTTTTCACGCTGGAAGAACCCTTCTTGCATATAAGTAATCGTTTATTTATGCTTCTTATTATTACCTTTGACCAGGTCGTGTTCTAAGTTGACTGTCACAAAACCCCTACCCACTGTCTAACATTTAGTAAGAATCCTCTCACTTGATATAAAATACAATAAGATTGAAGAATCTGCAATTATTATCCATAATTGAAAACAATAAAAACATTACTAATAGATAATAACCATAATGTGCAGAAAAAGGTATACTTTTACGATGTTACCTTGTACGATTAACCATGTTTAAATGTTCCACATAGTGGTGTGTAGTAACGTCCGCCACGCATAAGAGTTTTCAATGACGCTCTCAGATACAGAATCTGATGCTCTTGATTCATTGGTAGTTAAACGTGAGGATGAATCAACACGCCTGGCAAATGAATTCGAAGTAACTATTAATGATATAATCAATAATGGAGTTCAACCCCCGTCCGTACACTCGGGCGATGAATCGAATTCATCATCTGAAATGGTGACGCAAGATGTTGGAAATCAAAATGCAGAAGATCAACAGATTCCCGAAGACAATGATACAAACACAACAGAACTTGTCGTTCTTCATCCAGATCATGTAAATAACAATTGAATTTCCATTATTTCATAGCCTCTTATGAAACGATTTCAAGACGCATTGGCGAAGATGCTTAAAGAGCATATTTCCAAAGTTTCTGTAGAACTCCGTGAAAAGGTTAATTGCAAGTAATACTGAACTCTTTTTAGACAGAAAAATTGAAAAGAGAAAAGAAAGATCATTTAGATTTGGGCTCTACGTTATATAGTGCACAACAAGAATTAGCAGGGTTTGTCGGATTCATTTTTGTATTAGATACCCCAGAAAATAATTTTCTTAATATGCTTTCTATTTTAAAAGGTTCCAAGGGCAACTTCAGAAAAAGCACGAAGAAAACGTAGAGCGACAATCTCGTCGACAAAAAATGGACGAACAATTAACAGTGCTGCGTAAGCAACTAAAAAAAACCCAAATTGATTACGATCTCGAATACAAAAAGATGACAAGCATGCGTGAAGAGGTTGACAATTTAGCCTTACGTCTGTTTTACCTCAATAACGCGAAAAGTGAGGTTAAAAGCGATATAACTATTATGCGAAGAGCTGCTGAGAAAGCTTCAACGGAACTTTCGAAGGTTTTTATAATGTTCAACTTTAATTTCCTAATAAAATAACTCGTTTTAGGCGGAGAGCGAAAAACTACACCAGGACGTAGTTGCTCACCGCATGCAGAGCACAGTCGATCGATTAACAGAGGACTGTGCTCTATTGAATGAGCAACTGATCGCCGCTGAATCCGATCTTCGGGCTGGTGAAGGTGTTCTCCAAGATATGGAGAACCAAGTGATGGGAATCAAGACCGATCGAAAACGGTTGATGGCCCACTGGACTACGAGCCTTATTGGGCTTCAAAGAAGAAACGAGGCCTATGCTAGTTTGATGAAGGACTTCAAGTAATAGATTTCATTCCGATTATGTAATCGATTTTGCTAAAGTATGGGACAACACTTGTTTTCTTTTGTATGGCAGCAAAAAACAGGAGGAAATGACCATCGTTTCTGCGGAGACTGAAGGTGTTAAAAGAAATATCTCCCAGGAACAAGAAGCCCACGAGCATCTTACTGTCCAGCTGCATCGCACCCAGGGAGAAGTTGATATGATGAATAAAGAACTTGACAAACTGCGAAGTAGGCACGACGAGGTTAGGGAGGAATTCGCCCAGACGCAACGGATCATGAAAGAGACTGACAACAGTTTGGAGAATGCATATGCAGTACGTCAAATGTTATTCTACTTTCGGTTTCACAAATATGAATTACCATTACTTTATATAATTCTGAGATATGTTTTCCTACGTTCGTGTCTAGACACAGGCCCATCTGAATCAGGAACTAAAGCTGATCCGAAAACGCATGGAAAAAGAACTGCTTAAAAAACGGCAACTAGAAGACCAAATTGACCAATTGTTGCGCGACAAATTGTCAGCCACAAAGGCCTCTGTGTATGTCAAGAAAATGGCGAACAATGTGCACGATCAAAGCCGAGAACTCGAGTCTCAGGTACGTCCATCTCGATTTGTGGTGGCAGAAAACACTGATTTACTCTAGCTGCCATCACAATATGTTTGACTTCTAAATTATTTATCCTGCTGGCGATTTGAGGCCAGGTCGGAGCAAATTATTTTAAAATGCTTGTTCCAGCGGCGCACACCGTAGACGGATCGATTGACCAAACGCTTCACGTCCACTTTGACG
This sequence comes from Proteocephalus fallax, assembly GCA_028672205.1. Classification (NCBI taxonomy): domain Eukaryota; kingdom Metazoa; phylum Platyhelminthes; class Cestoda; order Proteocephalidea; family Proteocephalidae; genus Proteocephalus; species Proteocephalus fallax. Next base: position 264,061 of record JAPUBX010003993.1, on the reverse strand, counting down.
GTATCAATCGCTGCCGCTACGATTGCGTTGTATAAAGGTTTGAAGTGTCTAGAGAACGACGTCTTATTTAGTCGTTGGAGTGTTGGTCAGATACCAGCGGTCGAATACGACCAACTTTCTGGTATCGTCGACACATAGAGGTCACGTTTTTCTGGGACGGATTACAACACGGTAGAATCGACCATTTGGCTCAGTGCAGACCAAAATGATTGTACGCAACTGGGTGAGCACATCCTAGTCGCTATCAACACGCACTCGAACATCCTCCCTCGTTAAAGGGCTGCCGGTTTGCGAAAATATGACTCTTTTGTTGACATTTAATCCTCAATTAATTATTAATTTCAGGCGGCGATGCTCGAAAACCTTCTGTCCAACGACGCCCTGGAGGTGGCTCGTATAAAGGCAGAAACCAACCGTTTAAAGGACCAGGTTCGAGAGCTAGAGGGAGAAATAAGCAAGCACAACGACCTTCTCAACAAAGTTCAGCAGAAGATAAACCAAGCCAACATAACCGTTCAGCGAAAGCAAAACCAAATCGACATTCTTAATCGGAAGTTTCAGCGCCTTCTTAAAGATAACGGCGTAGGTTGCTTCACTATAAATCAGAGCAATCAATTCCCTCGAATATGTGGCAATTCGCTTGATAATGTCTTGGTTTTATGTTTATCCAGGGAGTCGAGCTTGGTCCGCTCGAGATAATGCGAAATCATCTTGTGAAGGGCATCGCTGCCAAGCAGGAGGAAGTCGGGCTTCTGGAGCAGCAGTGGCTTAAAGAACAGACTGATTTGGTCAACAAGGTCAAAGAGAAGGAGGAACTCGGGGAGGAACTGCTTCGTCAGCAGTGCTCTCTTGCGGTTCTGGCTAAAAAGAAACTTCGTCTTGACGGTAGGTTTTCAGATTTTGTGTCTGGTTTTACTAGAGCCCTGGGCCTTTAAGCTGAAATGAATACTCTGGAACGCGAGAAGTTGCGATTGAGTCGAGATTTGATGCGTCTGCAGACCAGTATGGCGCGTCTTAACAAGGATATCCACAACCAACGATCGAGTGGTTCTGCCCTGGAACAGGAGAACAAGTTGGTTGAGGAGGATTTCATTCGATCCCTGCGCGAAAAAGAGTCTCAGGCTGTTGAGCTGGAGGCAAAATTAGAAGATACCATCACAGAAAAGGAGGATCTCCTTGCTGAACTTCTTGAAACAGAGTAGGTTTCTTAAGAACCATAGTTTTTTTTATCTAACCATTAACAGGCGATACATAATGCTGTGGGAGAAAAAGGTTCAACTGGTGAATGAGACGCGGCAGGCCGTTGATTCGGCGATTGGTCAAGGTGAAATGAAGGCCATGCAGATTGAAATCCACCGAATGGAGCAAAGGAAGGCGCAGATCCTTCGGCAACAAGAAACTCTAATACAGGCTCTCGAACAGTCGGTTCAAAAGTGAGATCTGATTCGGGAGAGCGATCATCATTTTGATATAGGCGCGATACAATCATCATTCGAAATGAAAGCAAAAAGAATCTGCGAGCAAAGGAGATGGTGACAAAGAATACCATGCTTCGGCAAATTGATGAGCTTCGTTCACAAATCTTCACAAGCGAAAAGGTAGGTGGTGAATGAGCTTAGGATGACTGGATTTTTATTAAAGTCAATCGTCGAATACGACACAGAGTCTGCAAAACTCGAGACCGAGACGAGACGCCTCGAGAAAGATTTAGAGTCAAAATATTTGACATGTGAGACTGTTAGAAAGCGTTCAGCCTTACTGACAAGACAGCTGCAGGAATTGGCAGAGTACCGCCAAAAGGTAAGAGACCGGCATTCACTTTGTAAAGTTATAGAACCTGATTGAGCTGCAGATGAGGCAACATGCGTCGCGCTACTGGGAACAACTGTTGGCGGGTCGCTATCGTCGTCTATGTCCAACAACGCAGTCTGCCAAAAGCGAGCGGGAGCGACAAATTGGAAGAATGCGCTCAATGTTGGCTGTAGTTGACCGATTAACTTCAGAATTCCCTATTGTAAGTCAGTGTTCATTATTTAATTTTCTAATACCTTAGGTGCTAACTATAACGTTTTTCTTTTTCAGATAAAGCAGGATCTATCAGCTGTTTGGAACATACTGACAGACAAATTAGACGACGAGCAGCAGCTAGATACAAGAGAGTCTACTTCTGGTGTTTGAAAGGCGTCCGACAGTCCTTCGTGTTTACTAATTATAAATTAATTAAATTATACAACGCCAAGGGACTGTTATAACGCAAATGGGTGGCTTGCTTATATTAAAATAACTGTATTTGATTAAATTATTTTTCTATGAATATAATCCCGTGGTCTTGGATAGTCCTGATATCAGCCTCCAACTCGTTAAGTTGCTTTTCAAGGAATTCTTTCTTTTGGCGTTTGTAAATTGTGTCGATGATAACGGAGAGACGTTGGAAGTCGCCATATACTTGTTGATGCCTTTCCTTTAGCGCGAAAATTAATTTCTAGAAAAGCGCCTATTGATATATCTAGAATTTATAACCTCTCGTTGTTCCGCGGTAAGCATTGGCAACTGTTTATCTTGATCCTTTTCATTTTGATATATTTGCTTGAGCCTTTCTGTCTTCATTTTCTCTATTTGTCTTGTTCTTATATATGCTGGTACTGATCCGAAATCCTGGAATTTTATTAAGTGTTAGCATGTACCTTTTTGTAAATATACTGTTTCGTAAGTCCGGAATCATAGAGTAGATATCGGTCGCCGGTTGATTTATCAACCATTGCAGGACAAACAACTTTAGATGAAGTCGTCTGTATAATTTTTTTATTAAGTTGAATGAAGTCAACGTCGGGCCTATTGCGGACTCCACAGTTCTTATCGTAGTGGGGCAGCTTGGGCTTTTTGAAACGGCATTTGTGGTCTATTTGAATTATAGTTTGATTTGGAATTTTTTGGGATTCCTGCGCTCTAAGAAACTGTGAAGGCAAGGGTCGTGACTGATACACTGGCCCCATCGTCTTGAATTTGTATTTATTTTCCTTTTCCTCCTTTAGAACAGACTCGCGATAATTTGAGGTATATCTGGTCATTAAATTTAATTTATAATCTAACCTTGGATGCTTTTGAACATATGTCTCTTCTTGGGGCAGTAGGTTGTAAATATTTTCCATTTTGTAAAAGGCGATGAAAGTATAAAACAATACAGTGTAATCACTAGAAGTACATATAAACAAACATCAAGGACATAGTTTCAAAACCTTTGATCAAATCTTATGGTGCTGGTTGTTGATTAAAATGTAACAATTCCAATAATCTGTTTAAATTGCGATCGAAAATCGTCACAATTATATAGATTAATAGCGTTCCCTAAACGCCTGAACATATACTATAACATACCATATGATAATAACAAACAATTTATTTTTTCGTTTACTACTACTTAATTTATCAGGCCCGTGTTATTCTACAATTGCACTTAAAAACAATGTCTTTAAGACATTTTGGTAAAGCTAATAAGATCAGAGAATCATTCGCTGATTTTCCTAAACTTTTGAAAATTAGATTATTTGGTGCATAATAAATTTTGTATCAACTCAATGCTGACGATGCCATCGACTTATGATACTGAAGAGCCATATCGGGTTGCACAGGGAGTTTGAACTCACCAAATTATTGCCTCGTATGATGCACTCGGTTAAAATGTTGTGATATACGACTAACTTAAAAAAAGCATTTTCAACGGTTCCTTGGCATGGTTTACTCGATCTATGGCCAACACCATACTCCACGGAAATCATCTCGTTAAGCACAATTCCCCTCCCATCGTTTCGCGAAATTCTTTACACATGCGCAAATACCCTTTCTAGCTATCCTCCTTTACCATTCCTTAAGCCTCCTGTATACAACGAGTTACATTGAATAGCAAATGCTCAACCCGGTGCGGAGTCCTTGAAGACCTTTTACTTCTATACAATAAATTAACATCCTCAGCGAACTCAGTGTCAGGTGGGGGTTTCAACTTAAGTAATAAAAATCCAACTATTGATTACTAGTCCGTATGAAACGGGCTGTAAAGCCTTAATAGTAAGCTAGTTAATGGGACAAAAGGGCTTCGTTGATTGCTAGGCTGCTATTTGTGCGTGCAAACGCAAGACACGTAATGACTGATTACCGAACCGTCCAGATGGACAACTGTCTGAACCCCAAGTAAACTATCATGCCCACCAAAATTAGATAATCTTCCAAGGCGGCTGTTGTTCATTCTACTCAAGATAAGCAGACTTCTTTTTAAGTATCCCTATTAATGGTTCACACTAGCCGCAACTTGTTTGCAAACGTAGCATCCTCCAGAGGCCCAGGTGATTACCTAATTCTACGAGAACCCATCAAAAACCAGGTCTACAGCATCCGGTTGTTGCCCTTTTCTTCTTCGTCAGCAGACATTTTTATACCAGACCTGTGGCTCCCAGAGCGCCTGAAGGTGACTGTTGTATGGCGCGTTAATAGCAGTAGCCAAGCCGTTTGTATGAGTTGCTGAAAAACTAAATATTGAAAGTTTTTCGGGAAACCCTTACACTCACTGCAACTAGGAAAGTCTAAAGACCGGACAGCATTCATTGAAAAAAAATAGCACAAAACATCAGCCCCGGCACTCAAACCCCTCCAGCCTCATCGGGCGGCAACATGCAGAGGTTGTAGTGGACATCTTTCTTCCAGAAGTTCTCCTCCTTCCAGCCGACCCAGCCTTTGCCCAAGATGGTCGCCACGTCGGCAGGCACTCCCGTGTAATGTGGGTCCAAGATGAGGTAGCGAGTTTTCGTGGAGCCGATGTCGACTCCGACGATGGTGTGTGCCAACTGGCCACCCCCCACCATGACGGGGCCACCACCGGACGCGAAGTGCTCGGCAAGGGTCGTGGCGGATGTCGATGTGAACTCAGAGCCACGCGAAATCGGCAGGAGACGACATTGCACACCGTACAACTCCTGAATGCAGAAACTTACCTACAGGGAGGAAAGCAATCAAACCAAGGCATTATAGGAAACATTGAAACGAATTTGATGACGAAGATACACATGCCTCCTGAATTCCCATTGGCCAAGAACTATAGGGTGCACGGAAGAGGGGAAAAGTGTCGTTGGGAACTGTCATGACCTTCTCAATGTAATAACCAGGCAATCAACCTGTAGTTTCGAGGGCGACGGAGGCCGCAACCCGGTAAACCGCTTGACAGGTGGACTAAACCAGATGGGGGTTGTGGCCGTTTACTCAGCCTCCGAGGGAGTCTCCCATCCCCGCAGAATGTTTTTGAGGTCAGATTGGCGATTCTGCTCTACAACATCGATCTCTGGGACGCCCGCTTAATTGTGTTAAAGCTAAGGGTGCCCAACAGCTGGATGTCTTCGGGCAAACGAGAAGGAAATAACACGAACAGTCCTGCGCCAAAATCCATGGGCAATTGACACAGCTCTGGTGAGCTCTCGGAGATTAAAACACGCAACGTCTGTGCGTTGACAATCAGGGTAAATTTCAAATATAAAGGCTGCTCCCGAAGCTGCCTACCAAAGTTAACGATCACCGAAATTTTTAGCTCTAAAAACTCACCTCCAACGAGCCAATCCACTGTCTCGAGCCGATAAAACTTTCCTTTTTGTCCCCCACTCGGACAAGGGTCTCCTGGATGCACCTAAGGCTGGGCAATTCCCGGAGTGGACTAACGATGCCCTGCCACAACAGCCAGGAGGCAAGCGTCTGCAGGGAACGATAGGCGCAGCCCCAGTTCTTGTCATCCATTCCATCCTACGTGAAAGTGCAAAGGTAGGCGGGTCAAATAAGCCTCTAGCACATCCCCCTGTTGTTTTTCGTGGTCTCCAATGTCCTAACTGCTTGACACTCCGTAGGATTTTTTTAAATAATCTCCTTTTACCAGTGGATTGTCAATGCCCTCCAGCCAAGACACAATTGTCAATTACAATTCAAATAGTTGTTCTCTCCTCGATTCTCGCATATTAGGTTAACCGCCACCTCGACCACGCTTGGTCTCAATGTAAATCATCTCAACCAGTACGATTGTGGATCAACGGTTTGATTTCCACAAAAAAGGCAGCGTATCGCGATTAGAGCATTCCCAAGAACAGATGAAACAGAAACTCAAAGAGAGTTTTCGACTGGAGTATTATTCCTTTTTAATGCTAGGCTTGTTATTCCTCGTAATCACTATTATTATTATTATTATTCAGAAATGAAAACACAACAAATAACTAATTGACTGCAGTTTTCGTTGTCGTGGCTGCCACGCGGTGGCAAGAAAAATAACCTACTTGGAGATAATGCTTGTAGGTATATCTTCCCCGGATAATGTTGCAGGAGCCGTCGTACAAATCGTCTTGCCTGTTGTTCTGGTTCGGAATTAGGAGGTGAGGTGCTACAAGATTCTCCTTGTTAGGACCCAGCATTCGAGTGAAGCTTTTTGTTGGAAAGATGGCTAGACCACGGCGAAGGATTGGAATTCGTGGTAGACCCAGTTCTAGATATATGAAAAATATGAGGGTCACTTTGTCGGAATAAAATAGGGAAGGTGGTGGGAACCAACCTGGTTGAAGTACTAAAAGCATAAACTACCTTCATGAATTTCTGAACGCCACTGACATTCGGTATCACGGGAAGGTGGATAGAAAACGCGGATCAAATGTTGATCATACTGGAAAAAGTAAGCTGTTAGACATCTTGGAACATTTTCTTCCGTTTTCAAAAACCAAAAAAGCGTTTTTTTATAAGCAGTGAGGTGTGCGATAACGGCATCCTGAAGGATGATGAACAAATTTTCGGAGAGCTTTTCGGAATTCACTGGGAAGACCGTATCAACACAGAGGTTGTGCTTGGACGAACGCACATTGTTTGGACCATGAACCGTTAAACAAGGCCCCTTTCCATCGGAGTCACAGTCTAAACTGAATTGGCTCTCAAATGTGAGGGGGTTGAAGACGCTGTTCTCCGGTTTAAGAATGCGCTTAAGTTGTACTGGGGTAATATGTGGTATCTCCTTAGAAATGCAGCAATCTTCGCCGTGAATGAAGATGATTGTGTCCGATGTATCCTGGAGAAAGGCGAATAGCCGGGCTATTTTTCGTTCATCCCAATGAAAAAGATGTGATCCATATCGCACCAGTATACGGATGAAAATGAACCCATTTGCAGGAATCGGGATCGCTTCAACCAAGTTCATAAATAGTCTGAATAACACCAAAGAAGAATTACAGACCATAAAATATAATATTTGGTTAGAATTCGACATTTTTATAGTAAGAATGAGATGTGAAGAAGTCTAATTTCGAGCTGTGCACGAATCCAGTATGGCATTGATACAAGATATCGAACAGCGGTTACCAGTATGCTTAAGTTTTAAACAGTTAATCGTGTGTCAAGAGAATTTCGCATTAGATATACTGAACAAGAAAACAAAACTGTACTGCGTTTACGTTTAATGACATTGCTGGAGGTTATTGTCTTATAAAACAGTGATGGACTACTTCCACCTTAAGAGTGACACAGGGTACGCCACCTATAGAAATATTCCCGAGATTCTTTGTAGAATAACCCAATGAAGCAGGCTTATTCTCTTGTGGGACATGGCAGCACAAAATAACTAGACCTTTAAAGATTAATGCGGAATCTTCAGCAAGACCAAATGTCTACCGAGCCCGGTGTTGATTGATGTTTGCTATTAGAATTTTGAAAACAATAACATCAAATTTACCGAAATATAATTTAGTATAAACACCGCGCTGAATAAATGAAAGATTGGCACATACCTAAACTGGTATACACTAATTTGAATATGTAGCGCAGATTTAGCAAATCATAGACACGTATCATTGTAATAACCTTGGATTGAACTCCCGAGACGTTTTCATCAAGGTTTCAGAAATTTTCACAGTGTTCAAATACATGTCCTGTGTGTCGCACGATAGATGGCTTCTGATTCATTTAGTTAGGGAGGAGCGTGAGACAAAATGTCGTCTACCAAAAGAATTGCTGACAGCACCAGAAGGCAAGACGACACTTTAACAGTCTTTTGGAATCATCGTACCTTCGGATCTAATGCGAAACGCTGTCGTGTCCTGTGTTCATGGGCGGGGAAAGCGCGTGCCACGCAATTTATGCGGTTTTAACTTAAGTTACCCCATACCCGGATTTTACTTATGAAGGACATCGATCGAGACAGCATATTAATGGTCGAATTTGGTGTTGATGTAAGCGTTATTCCATCCTCAAAATCTATTTGCCTGAGTTCTGATGTTGGGTCTATCCTAAAAGCTTCAACTGAAATTTAAATCACGGTTAACGCCCTGTTTGTACCGCACTTTCCTTTTCATCTTCATCGTAGTAGTGGCTCACTATGCTTTTCGTGGTGCCAACCTTTCACTTTCGAACTTTCCGTCAGTAATTTGAGATGATTACGACAGGATTTGAAGTTTCGGGCCAATCTGTGCCAACTCGATCCAAACCTATCACCCTACCAGGCGCTTTTAGGTCAATTCTCTGACCCAACAAATATGTCACCTGTAACCACGCCATCATCTTATCCAGACAACCGGGCCCGCGAGATTTCGAAGTTATCGTCGTGCCGACACAGATTAGAGGCGCATTGCGAAAAATTACTTGGAACGAATGTTGTATTTGGACATCCTTCGTCCTTCCGATAGCTTGCAGGAATCGCCCGTCCCCTTAGTGAAGAATTCGACAGATGATTGGTGCCCTGTTTATTACGATCGTTCCCTGAACTCAGACAATGCACGAGGTCGCTATCTTTTGCAGCACATCCGTGGATGTGTCTTGTTTAGCGGACTCGATTTCTGTTTTAAATATATCGACGAAATTGCTATTGCCAGCAATATCTGGATGTGGTCTTAATGAATATAGTCCCATTTGAAAGGCAGAAAAATGCTGTCCTATCCAAGCCGAATTATGTTTGCCGGGTCATTTAGGAAAATGAACTTGCTATTCCGTCCTTGACACCAAGTTTAGATCATTGGAGGATTACCCAGAGCCTCCGAGATTTGCTGGCCGTTTATTTCCATGATGCGAAGTGGTCCCGCAAACTGTGAGCCGGTCGACTCTAGCTAGGTTTGGTTTCACTCCTATGAAATCTGGCCGAGACTGTGAGAGTATTTAAGGCGCGTAAGACCGATGGAACCATACTGTTGGGGAACCGCTTGGATTCCCCAAAGTTAACCTTAATTTTGTTAACCTATTCTATTTCGACAACAGCCCACACAACCAGACGTACCACCCATATTCTAGACAAGCGATTCATCTCAATGTCGTTATTGACGGTTAATCCCTTAAAGGGAAAGCGTTATTCATCGTAACCATAATTAATCCACCGCTTTTTATAGCACGGATGTCATACACTGTACGCTGCCCCCTCTTATTCCATTGGCTTACTTAAGCCAACTCAAATGTATAAATACGCAAGTAAATTCGCACTCCCGTATTCTTTTTCGCGTGCCTCCTAATCACAGTCTTCCGATTGGTGCGGGGAAGCCCCCTTCAAGGGGACCCAATGTTCCCACCTGTCTCGCGCGGGGCACTGACGTAATCAACACCGTCCTTCATCTGACGGACTTTAGCGTGTATCTTCCTCTTAGCAAATGTAATTCCACTATTTAAAAGTCCGGTTGGCGGAAATTTGTGACCGTCAATATCGATGGCCAGCCTGTTCGATTGCAGCTGGTCACTGCATCTGACATAGTGACTCTCTCCCACTGGCTATATAGGTTCCTTGGCAGACTCTCTATAGAAAATAATCCTCACACTACGACTAGGGACACAGCCTGCGTCCTCCAGTAGCACGCTGGAAACTGCGACACAAGGCAGCTCTATTGTCCACATCATTTGCGACAGCATTTCCAGTCCTACAACGGCTCTACGGTTATTGGAGACTGTTTTCATCGAAAACCGAGACGCACGGTCCCTGGAGCCGGCACGGACCACCACCTCTCCGACATCCTGCCCCCTCTTATTCCATTGGCTTACTTAAGCCAACTCAAATGTATAAATACTCAAGTAAATCCGCTCTCATAGCGTTTTGTCACCGGAAAACTCCCGCCTTCTTCTTCTTCTTCTTCTTCTTCGCGTGCTTCCTGATCACAGTCTTCCGATTGGTTGCGGGAAGCGGTTACTGGCTATAACATAAACCTTGACCTGCGACGTCCTAGGTCGACGAACATTTTGTTTTCCTCGCCTTCCGATCGCAGAGACAACACTTATTGGGGCAGTCGGATTCCTACTCACCTCTCCAATCTTTCCCCTTAGACCCTCGTTTTATGCTTATCTTCCCATTCCGCCGAAGAATATAGTTAGTGGGTATCCTGTTGTTACCTTGTTACCCCTGTTTATTCGTGTCACACGTCACTTCATGCCATCCGCGAGCTAAAAATCCCGATAACAGAGGTCTCGTTTATCTTCTTTCTTTTCACTTGTATCTTTTGGCTGCGTAGGTCGCCAGTAACAAAAGGCAGGGGGCCAGGAAATGCTTCCGCCACTGATAATCCATTTCAATGTGCCCCTTATAAAGCCAATCAAATATCACACCTCGTCTTGGACTCTAATACGAGTTATAATCGGCACCTTGCCGTAGTAAATAAACTATCCAAGGAACTCCGAAACGACGACTAACATTTACTACAGAACTTAGATCCAAACGGGCGCGTTACAACTTGGAGTCGCCAAATTGATGATCTTCTATACTATACTATTCTTTCGTTGTCAATGTTTAATTACAGGGATAAGTCCTTTGTTCGTATTTATACTGTTGTTTTAAATTTCTTCCACCAAATGAGCATTGTCCGAACGTCCCCGGAAATCTTTGAAACATGGTGCACAACTGTTCTTATAACTGCGTAATTCTTCAATCATTTAAAAACACATAATTTATATTTAAAATGATTAGTGTACGGCTAATGTGTGAGGCAGGGAAACTTATGCAACAAGAGGGTTTTTATACTGTTTAGGCTCATCTCAGTGGCCTGAAACATATGTTTAGGTTAAAAATAAAGCACAGTCAATTTGAAGTTGAGTTGGATGTGAAATTATGGAGTGAAGCAATCTACAATGTGTTCAAATCTGCTCTCCAGTTAAATGTAATCGCGGTCATTTTGGTGCGGTAGCATCAGACCGTTCTCAGGGGAATTAACAAAAGAACTGTTGCTTGATTTAATCGATTTTGGTAGAGACACAAGTAAAGTGCGCCGGTTCGTCATCTTCGTCAATAAACGAAAGTGCTGAAGTATTTACTATGCCGGTAAACATTTGTAGTAAATACCACGAGGGCCGCCACCCTGGAATCAAATCAACAATCAGGTACTTTTGGGTTGCGCAATATTTTTTCAGGATTTTCTTTACCATCCTGTCAAATGTACTTTTAAACTCTTCCTCGATATCATTTGAGTCCGTCAGAGCATACCTCCGACATTTATTGGCAAAATTGGAAGACACAATAATAATAATTATTATTAAAATAACAATAACTGCAATCGCTTTATTAAAGTCACGAGGACCAAACCCGTCAACATTAAATTTAACAAAAATTATATAAAATAAAAAAACGATTCATCCCTGGTTTATTTCTGCAAACTACTTTTCAATTTAAAAATTTGGGACATGTTAGGGCATTTAATTTTCTGACGACGATGCAGATTTATAATAAGTTACCGCGCCATAATATCTGAGCAAATTTCCAAGAAGGGCGAATTGAACCCTCAACATATACATTGTTTCGCAAACGCGCGCCAAAGAAAGGCTTAAACTTATTTGGGAGGTGATAAACTACAAAACTCCAAAGGTCTGTAATAAATCTACGTTGATGGATATGGTAACGCCATGTGATTTATCGCTACTTTTTATTGCTTCGTGGCGTTTACTACAGTTTGATACACCCCCCCCCCACCAGTTTCCTTAGGCCAGAATCCTCCTTCTGGAATAGCGTCTTGCAAACTAAATTGCCATTTTATACGATGATGTAACGCGACCCTTGATGGGGGCGCTTGCTATAATGTCATTTAGATAATTCACGTGGAAATGAGAGGATAACGTTCCCATTGGTCGACAAGATGGCCAGGACGCAATGTTTTTCGGAGGTCAGAGGGGAGAAGACCTACTGGTCTGTAGCCAACCGAGTCCCGCAAGAAGTAGGTGGATACGCGTGATGAGAAACTTGGGTTTCGTGAAATCCCAATAATAAGCCCTGCTTGAGTAAAAACGTTATATTCATGAGTATATAAAAGGTAATTGAAGGCCAAATTTTACAGACGCGATCTCGTCTATTCGTTGAGTGACGCTGTTCCACTATGTGGATAGAGACCTATGGAAACTGGAGCCACAAGAAGAAGAACACGCGTCGAATTGAGAACATGTAATAGTCATAAAAAAATGTATTTAATAATTGAAGTTATCCAAAAGTTATGATACAAGGGAATCTTTAGGTAAAAATGGGTGTTTCCTCTTAACGGTTTACCACCGGGGTGGTCCGTTGACGTTATACGTTAAGATGTTGCTGGAGAATTGTCGACTGGAGAGGAATACTGCTGAAGATGTTTAGTATCTGGATGCATCCTGCGTTGAAGGAGAGAATAGCTTGTCTCACTTTAGATAGATCAGATAGTTATTATGGCAATCATATAGATGTCGCTATAGCACCTATTCCGAAACCCGTTAATGGTTCCGCGGGAACTGTCAAGTATAGACCTATCGCAAAATCCTCTGTGTGGTTAAAAGTGATTGAGAAGCATCTCCTCCCTAAATTGGAGGACGCGCTAAAAACTACCGATGACCCGCTCCAGTTTGCTTATAAACGACAGAGAAGCACTCTGGACGCCGTGGACACATTCTCGCACACCTACCACTCCCCACTTGATGCCGAAGCACAAGCCGTTTTGGGAGCATTTTTGAACTTTACCTCGGCTTCAAACAATATCTTCTCAACTGGGTGAAGATGGCGTGTAAGTATGGTTTACAATTTCATTTCTCTAGACGACACCAACACGTAAGAGTCAGAAATGAAGCCTCTTCCTCCTTGCCAATGGCTGTTGTATGCTGCAAGGCGTCGTACTTTCTCCCTTCCTTTTGTCTAAACTTCGGTCCCCTAATTACGCTGCACTAATCAAATGCGCAGAAACCCTCACCGTATTTCAGGCCTGCAAGACGAATGGCAATTCTCAGCAGCTCGAAATGGCACTCACTCGAGTGGTCTTCAGAGAATGTCCTTCTGCTGAACGTATCAAAGTTAATCTCCATTACATTTTCCCTGCGAGGAAATGTTTACACTCCTGAAATCTCTTCATTCAATAATTTCCCCTTGAGCTCAAAATCGAAATTCCTCGCAGTTGTTTTCAACAGTCCGGTATCTTGGAGTGATCACGTGTATGTCATCTTCGGTAAATGTCATCTCCTCTGTTTATTAATTCGCCGGTTCGGTAGTCTTGCAGTGAGCTCAAGCCGTATAAAATCCTTTGCCACACTTGTATAATTCCCCCTTTTGTCCAATTTACCTCATTTGTTCTTATTTTGGGTTTCACCAGAGCGGGTGAAGCAGGAACTAAAAGACAATTTTCATATCTAGTACTGTTTATACTGTCTTGTTTTGTGCTGAAAGTTGTGGTCCTCGCGACCTTAATAAAGCCGCGACAATTATTATTATTATTTACCTAGAATTTTCTTTAGAACCATTATTATTTTCAAAATGTCATTTAGTATAATTTTATAGCAGTTGTGACTATTGTTTAACCCAACATCGATTTTACGGAAAAATATCGATTTTATGATTATTTCTTTAGTCGAATCAACACACACAGCAGGCTTTTTAATTGTTTTACATTTTAATGCTGAACGAGTTGGTTTTCGCGGCCCCAATGCAATGCAGCCCTTGCGTTGCATTTTATCTGGGCGAGAATGGCAGCAACAGCACATTCATCCAATTAGGACTGGATGGGGTGAGTCATCCGGGGGCACACGACTGCCAGTTTTCTCGTCATCGGGGTGGTGAAACCATTCGACAAATAAGCGCATTAGGTCAATGTTGAATTAATTTGTCCATTTTTGATCTGCTTTAATCCGCTTAAAACTGGCCCGACGACCGGCGTAAGGGGGATTAAAGAGTTTGAGGATTAAGTTATTACAAATGACACGGGTTATCAATTATTATTTATTATTTCGATTAACAATCATTATTATTTTAAAACATTTCTAATAAATCGAAAATTATAAATATTTATAATAATGGTATTCGTATATTAAGGTCACTAGACCCAACACTTTCAGTATTCAAACTCAGAACAAAAATGATACAAGAAATCCCGAATATACATAAAGAATGGACTTCATCTATAGTCGTCGAACTTTTAGTTGGCCGAGCACGAATCGTACTTAAAAAAAGGGCATAACAATGCTGGATGCGAACATTTTCTTTTGGTTCCTGCTTCACATGCTTCTGGTGAAACTAAACATCGGGACAAATAAAGAATGACCGAATTGGGATATGCCGCCAATTAAAGATAAAACCGTCATTCAGAGCATCAAGGTCGGTCGGTTTCCTGTCAATCTATGTAAATTTTTCCAGAGGTCGCCGGGTATCAATATTCTGAACATCCCATCAATAGAAAGCTGGTTGGGCCGATTTACCACAGCTTTGATTATGATGGAATTGAGTTTTTATCCTCAGAAATGCCCGCCGAGTGACATTGAGAACGCCAAACCTGCAAAAATATTCCATACAGTCTCCATGGAAACCTCAATGAAACCGGTTTGCCATCTTGCAGTAGAATTTTGCTCGAAAAATTCTTGAAGGAAGTAAGGGGATTTAAGTGGTAAGCGGTCGCAATAAATACCGGCTGCTTCAACCAACGAGACCAGTGACCACGGAATCGAAACCAAAGCATGTCCTTTTAACCGGGCGACCTCGCAGAATATGATTACAGTCTCCCCATATTTTTATACCACCTCCAATTACTTTACATTCGGTTAAAAAAGACAAAAGTTCCCGAATAATGGCCAATTCGTAGGTATGCCGAAGGTGATGATTGGTTCAAAATGTGAAGTCATCAGGACTGAATTAAATGATTCACATCGCAATACGAAAATAACCAGCATATCCATTCATTAGTCTATAATTACCTATTATTTGGCTAATACGGTCAAGTTTTAAATAATATGCAGGTTAATATGACGATCCAAAAACTTTCACGCGCGATCCGTTCCGTACATCGGAACAAAACACGGACATCTTTGAAGTTCTGCCGACAGTTGAGCGTCTGCTAATGGCAATCCTCCGATTTATAGCGTTACTCGTAAACCGGGTGTCTTCGTCCAAAGCAACGCCAAACAGAAATGCACAAACAGTGTGTTTCGCCGCCGTAAGATGCACATAAAAATGTAACAGTTCTAAACAATGAATCCTTTACTAATAAATTTGTTTACAAATATACCACGTTAGTGGGCTTTAACGATAATCTATGGATTAAAGTCGAACTCGGATGGCCGAAAAGGGCGACAGTGCGTGCAAGCTGAACCAAAGCACATTTAGCTGGCCTAAGAATCGGTCAAACCTGACCGAATCCATTGGCCCAATAAAGCGCACGTTTGTGCGGTCCGTTGCCGCAAATTGCACGGCGTGCTAGTGCTATCGATTGCGCACTCAGCTAAAATGCACTCTAACATTGCCGTGTCCTAATTTTAAAGAAATCTGTTGTTCCTAACGGGGTCAGTAACCCCTTGAAAGCTCTCCCAAGGTTCCCCCATGCAAGCTGTAGCATCCTAAATCATTGTATGTTCCCAGAATAAGCGTCGCTTATTAAAATTTTACCATGAAATGATGTCAGCGTATTTTAGTTAACCTAAAACGGATCTCGTCCTTCGTTTATTTTTAAAAACCTTTCCGCGTTCTGGAACCTAAAATACCCCACGGAGATGGATTTTCCTCCTGTAGGAGGCGAGATATATTCCTCCATTGGCGGATCTAGTGCGGTCAGAATTCGTATCAAGAAAATTTATAAAAAAACGTCGGGAATCCCCCCCACTACTAACTGGTGAAAATCTACGAAGGCGCTTTGGCTGGATATCTCATTTCAGTTCAACCCCAAAACAATATATGAATATGAAGACCACTAAATAATACGCAACAAAAAGTATCCCTTTCATCAAATAACAAGCATCTGGGAACCATTTTCGTCCCAAATACCTACCCAGACAGAAAAATACAGATCGCAAGACATGTCTATCACATTAGCAACATAAAAACTGAATCAGAAGGCACAGATTATATGTGCATGTATCGTGTCCAAATTTCGTACAAAACACGAAGATCATGGTAAGCCTGAATGATTATACACTGACTAACCTCAAAAATATCGTTGCTGACTTTCAAATGAGCATACATTTGATGAATGTGAAACCCCAACCATGATACTGCATACAAAGCAGAAATGGGATAGCCTTTAACTCCAAAATGAAGTCCGGCATTACTGGATACATGTTACTAGTTACAAGGACGACACATTTCAGCATTTAACTCTCCTTGAATTCAGGTTTCATCTGTTCTGGTGCAATTAAAAATCGAGTCAATAAGACAGTGTTTCTCAATCTGTGTGTCGCGAGAAATGCCCAGGTGTATCGCGATAGTTTTGAAAAATATTCAAAAATGCTAGGGTTTTTGAACTCCTACATTTCTTTTCTAACTTATAATTCAGCTTGTATTTAAATTCAAACATTATCTCATCGACATGCAAACTAAAATAGTTTGATGAAAAACTGACGCTATGGAAAAGCAAATTTTCGAAGGGTATTTTTGAATGCTTCCCTTCCGTAAACGAATCTCAGTTGAAGAGCAAAGTCGCTGATGACATAATGTCCACACTGACAAGTCTTCAATTAGCAATTCACCATTATTTTCCATCACTTAATATCGATGAATATGACTGGGTGATCAACCCGTTTGGAAGCAACGAGACATCAAATCTTTCGTGTCAAGAGGAAGAAGAGCTGATCGAGTTGAGAAATGACAAATTCCATCGACTAGGATTCGCCGAAAAAAGTTTGGACGAATTTAGGCTCTCCCTGAAGCAGTTGTTTCCAGCTCTCCGTTTGAAAGCAGCCAAGATCATTTTGCCGTTCGCGTCTTCATGGTTTTGTGAATTCGGATTTTCAGCTTTGACTGAAATCAAATAAAAAAGAGAGCGCGACTCCTTCGACTTGACGACGGAATGCGTGTTTGTTTGTCAACATTAGAGCCACCATCCGCGTGATCACTCAAGAATGACTGAGAGTTAAAAAAAGCCATAGAATTTCAATTTTTAGCGGGATGCCTGGTAAATCTGAGGGGAAAATTGGTAATAGTGGTTAACCCTGTACCATGGCACATGGGCGAGTTTGCGAACCAGTGATTTTGAAGCCAGCTAATTACCACAACTCTTGACCCCATGTTTGGGGCAGTGTGTTAAAGGCCGAGCTTAAGTCTAAGAATGCACCCTTATGGTCTGTCGCTTCAGAATCGAATGAAGAAGTTAACTGTCCTTAAGAACGCACTTACAGGTGTTGATGATGGTCAACATGAATCAATAAGTACCAATTATAGTTAATATGGGTAGCCTTTAAGGTTGAGAGTCATAATGTCAATATGTGGGCCACCAGCACATACACGTCCTCGTCGCAATCGAACAGTTTTCGACGAATCTCAAAGTTGGTCTTTTTTGACCATTGGCCGTAAAAGCAATACAGCATTTATCCTTCCAGCTGTGTCCTAATCAATACTTTCATCAAGAAAGTAAAAGGTATCACTAGGGACAACGAGTAAAATGATATCTTGAATTTCGGTCATAGATAATCCACTGGAAAAATTAATTTTTCCGATAAAATAAATGAACATCTGAGAAGCAAAACGATTGCGCGGTTTGGGGATAGATAATGTTTCTCTTAATTTCGTAGCGCCTTCGTTTATTTCGAGTTTTGTGGGTCGTATATGGTTCTTAGGTTTGAGGGATGGAAAAGGAAACACGTTTATACGAAATCGATATTTCTGTGGTTCTTTCGAATATGGATCTTCATGATTCATCGCAGGATTGAGGCACCGGTGTAGTTTTTTTTCTACGAAACATTGATGTGCGGAGTGCGTTACTTGGAACATAACGAGATCACCATATTCACCTCGCTCAGCTGCTGCGTTCGAGTCAAAGTTCAAGCAACCAAGGTGGCGCTTTACACCTCTGGTGGATCATCGACACAAAAATTCCATAAAACAACCCCTTCCCTCAACACAAAAAGCCCAACGTTGGGTAAGAACACGTATATTGCGAATACAAAAACTACTAACGAAGAACATATACGTAGGCGACTTCTGCAAGCACCTTTAAACTCTCCACGCACCCACCGAATCGCCCTCAACGTCGACGTCGGTACATTGACCTTTGGCGTCCACCGGGTCGGATTTGCTGCGGCAGGGGTCGCAGAGTCGGGAGCACAGATTCGTGACGCCGACGAAACGCACGTTGTCGTCACGCACGAACATGGCCAAAAAAAAGGCTGGTCGAGAAAACGAAGAGAAAGGAAGCAGATTAGACCCAGCAATGTAAAAAAGGCTGTGGCTGCCTCATACTAAAGGATAAACCGGTTTTTTACAGATAACGCCGTCCCAATGTCTCTCACAGAGACACCTCTACAATACTCTGCAGAATCGTCCAGTTCGGCAATTTCAACAACACCTCGGTTGCCCCTACATCACCCCCACCACAACACACAAAAGAAGCTGCTTACCGACGAAGCAGGCGCAGCCACAAGCAGTGTAGACGGGGATCCATTGGCCGGTGATGTCGAATTGAGAGACAATAGATGCAGTTATGAAAGCACCGGGGCACTTAAATACGAAAAGAGACATCACGGATTAGTTTGTGTTGAGCTACAATCAGACGGTCATTGTTGATCGAAAAATATATAATATGGCTACTGGAACAGCGGTTGAAAACGATCTTAAGAAGGCAATTTCTACAAACTGTTCTAGCAGCGATAGGCTGGCCCCTTTCTGGCTGCCACACGATTCGATAAACTGCGCAGAATGGCGGAGGCCACAAATAACGATTTGCAGTAACCAAGAATTGGCCAGCGGTGTTAGGTAAACACAGAAGGCATCCCACCCTCACACACTGTGTGCTGTGATAACACTGGTGCAATTCGTAAAGTAAACGAGCGAGATCGCTTCGAAGCAAAGTATACATGAGCAGTGGTGAAGATTGCAGGTCAAATAATAAGAAAATTGATTAACCGTCCCCTCACAAAGTGCAAGGCTTATAAATTACAAGATCCACTTGTCAATGTTCAGCAGAACTTCCTCAAGGCCAAAAGTTGGTGTGGCTATCTCCTATTTCCGGATAAGAAAGATAAAAAAAGAAAACTGTACTGAACTCAATATCAACAAACACAGCAGCTAGGACGTCTGACTATGCAAATCGTTCCGCTTGGGTCTTTTTACGGCGACCGCCAGTGGAACCGCCGGAATTTGACCTCCGACAGCCATCCATGGGCAAGTGCAATCAGCTACACCGATTTACACACTCTCTTTGTACTCACCGTCGCAAAGTAGACGAAACCGTAGATAGCCGCCATGTTGGCGGGGCCGAAGATGCGGGTGCAGGTTCCGGGAAGTACCACAAAGTGTGCCGCCAAGGAGAAGAAGAGACCGAAGATCCAGAGGGCGTAAAGAGTCTTTCCCAGTCCCCCGGCAACAGCGACATAGGGGAACGTGATGAAGAGGATGCCCCAAATCAGTGTAAAGCACATCATGGGGAACTATTAGATGGGGAGATAAACGATGAGGTAATACTACTATGTGTAGTGGCTTAATTTAGGTCACGAAGACGAAAACTTTCAGCATAAAACAAGACAATGTAAAAAGTACTAGATATGACAATTGTCTTTTAGTTACTGGGAAACTAAAAAATCGGTGACCCTGGTTACTTTGCTTGGCAGTGAGGACGCCGACTGCATTAATGAACCGAACTACGCCATTGAAGCTGTTAAAAACGCGCTCTGATTTCCAGCCTACAATCAGTTTCCAACTCAATAATTAAATAATTGGTTTAGGCGTTCATCAAGATACGAAAGTAAGCAAACGCACTTTTGAAGAGAATTTGTCAACAAGGAAGCCCCACATTACACGTCCGACACAATTGAAAGCTGAACTAGCTGTTGCAACGATCGAGAGGAATTTATCATCGTATCCGCTGCGAATGCCGTAGATCTAGAACACAATAAATGGGCATAGAATAAAGGGTGAAGTCAAGAGGAAACATGTTAATTTAAACGCAATTTACCTTGAAGGTCGAAGTCAACAACACAATTGGTATAATATCCATGAGGACCACGCCCCAAAGGATGTAGAAGTCGATTGTCTTCAGGGCCTCTTTAATCGTGTAATTGTACTGGGCAGGCGGAGATTTCCTTAGTAACAAATGGGCAGTAGATTACTTCTTTTGATAAAGCATAAAATATACAATTAATGAAGCCTACAGTTTTTTATCCTCCAGTTCCATGGTGTCCCCAGCTGGTGTCTGCATGCCACCCGATCTACAAAAGATCGATCAGTGTTATTTCGTGGCAATGTTGTTTGGAAGAGGATTACATTATCTAGACAAATACGTACAAAGCGGCCGGTGTATAGTCTGGCGGTGGAGTGTAGGAGCGCAAGCAGAGTGACCCGATCAACTCCAGTCCGACAACAATCGATCCGAGAATCAGAAACGCATTGGGGATGTTGGCTTCCACTTCAGGCGGAAACTTTCTATCAAAACGAAAAAAAACTTTAAAACAAATGATGATGAGTTATGAGAAAGCGGGAAATAAGCAAGAGCTCACGAGTCAATGGCGGGAAGATTTTTGGGATTAATTATGAATGTTTGGATGGGCGTGAACACGAGAGCACCGAGGCCGAAGCCCGAAGCAATGATACCGACGACAGTTGTACGATGGTTTGGGAACCACTAAAATCCGAAAAAGGGAGAGCATGAAAAAATGATAAGATGCAAAATGACACCACTTTAAAGATTATTACGTACCGACGAAGCGACAGAATATATTACAGAGTAAGGCGCTCCAAGGCCGATACCATAACAAATACAGTATGTAGCTATGTACGCGCCGATGCCGTAATCAACGGTCAACCGAGTCAGTAGAATGCCTCCTCTATGATAAAAAAGGGAGAACACATGCACTACGGTGAATAAATCATAATTTTCGAAGGGAAAATGCCAGAGTCAAGCAGCCCACGAAAGGTGGGTTTTTGTGGCGTTACTATGTTGATAAAAGAACGTCGAATGATGAACGAAATGCATCACAACAATGAGATTAATGCCTAGTTTTGGAAAAAGACCGCATTCGAAGCGAGTAAAAAGTTGGTTATTTATAGTAACATTCCCTATAAGTCGAATAGATCCTCCACCCAACTTTCCAAACACAGACTCTCACGCATTACATTTTGCTAATGCAGCCACGTGATGACCATAAAAGGTGCAAAAATTAGTCACATTTAGATCGTCTTAGGAACAATTTTGGTACGAAAGAAAAATACGTGGGACAAGCAATTGCCTGATATTGGGGTCCAAATATCCACAACTTACCCACTAAATATGATTCCTATGGCAAGGACCCACCGATAGCCAACCTTAGAGGCCAGCAGAGCACCTATAGGCATAAATATGGCTTGGAAAGCCAGTATAGTGGATGAGAACCATGTTGTTTGACTGGGATTCAGACCCATGTATGACACGATGTAAGGGTTCATATTACCTATAATAATAATTAATAAAGCGTATTTAAATCACATCTTACCAACGGTATAGAAATATCCCAAAGCTAAGTGGTAAATAAAACCACCGACTACACTAAAAACACCAGCAACTGGAAGAGACCGCATATTCGTAGTACGTTAGCAACTTCAAAAACGAAGATAACACTTTTGGCACTGAAGTCCTTCAAATGATACAAATCATCTATTAAAACACAGTAATTGAGAGTAATTCACACACAATGATTTAAAGCTATAATTAATAAAGTGTATGAAACGTGCAACAATTTTTTTTTTAAATGCTGATTTTTTAATAAACATTGAACGTTTTTTTAACAAGGTAATAACACATCCCTACAGATTTAAAGCACTATCTTGGCCTCTTTTCTCACACACAAGTCACTCTGCGCGTTGTCCCCGGAACCTGACCCGTTTTCAATCGGAAGAGACCTGTTGCGTATCCAGCATTTGACCTAGTTGATGGTAAGATAACCCGGTTGGTGGACATACGGTCTGACGGCAGTGTGCTACTCACCATAAGCAACTCCCATCGTCGATGTGAAGAAGCCGAATAGACTAATCTGTATCGGCTGAACTAAACGCAGCACTGAAATCTAACTTCTGTCCTCTTTTTGTTCCTTCTTCAAAATGTTTGTCTACGCTCGCCACGACCGGCCTTGTCATGACCGCTGGGCGATTAAAACAGCGAAGTTCCGTCGAGGTAAAGTTCTCTATATTGTATTCATCGACGGAGAAGTCTGGATTCGACACCAAAATCAACGTCGTCTACGGTACGGTCCAAATATCGAGACTCCAAACGCTCGTCTGTATTTGGGTGTCATTCTGGATACGTGCAATCTACCCCAAGATATACCGCCGCCGTCTACAGATTTATTATACAGGCGTGGATAAAGGTTGTTATGCGGATGGAGCTCAAACAAAGTCTCCTGAACCGGCGAACTAAGAAGCATAGTAGATTTCACTTACCGAAGACGGCATTCAAATGATGACTCCATGATAAGCGAATGTTAAAAATTATTTTAAGCTCGATGCGAAATTATGAAGAGAAGAGATTTCAGGAGTGTCTCCATCGGCTCTCAGTGAAAATAAAATGGAGATGCATTTTTACGCGTTCAGCAGACGGCCATTCCCGAATACCCCTCGATTAATTCAGTGACTGTCTTCCCAAGCTGTTAAGAATCCCCATGCGTCTTGCAGGCATGGCATAAAGTCAGAACTTTACTTATTTTATTCGTGTCAAGTCGTTAGGAAAACGAAGGCTGAACGTAAAATAGTTAAAAAGGAATGCCTTGAAGCACATCGCGGTTATTTGGCATGTAGGAGGAGACTTGCGCGTTTACGTCAATTAGATAAATAGTTTTGAAGCCTCTTCGCATTTGATTAGTGTATCGTGATATGGGGACCGAAGGTTAGACATGTAATGATTAAAAAAAAGAAGGGAGCATTTCGATTTGAGCCTGAGTGGAAATTATGGAATAAAGAGATTTCAGGAGTGTCAAGATTTCCTCTCAGGGAAAATTTAATGGAGATTAACTTTAATGCGTTCAACAGAATGACATTATCTGAAGACCACTCGTGTGAGTGCCATGTCTAGCTGTTGAGAATTGCCATTCGTCTTGCAGGCCTGAAATAAGGTGAGGGCTACTGTGCATTTGATAAGTGTAGCGTAATTAGTGGACCGAAGGTTAGACACGTAATAATTTAAAAGGAAGGGAGAAAGTACGGTGCCTTGGCTAGGAGTTAGAGGCTTCATTTCTGACTCTTAAGTGATGGTGTCATCTAGGGACATAATATTGAATCCAATTTATGAGCCATACTTCCACGCCATCTTCACCCAGTTGAGAAGATATTGTTTGAAGCCGAGGTAAAGTTCAAAATACTCCCAAAACGGCTTTTGCTTCGGCATTAAGTGAAAAGTGGATGCCGTGCGAGAACGTGCCCACGGCGTCCGGAGTGCTTGCCTGTCGTTTATAAGCAAACTGGAGCGGGTCATCGGTAGTTTTTAGCGCGTCCTCCAATTTAGGGAGGAGATGCTTCTCAATCACTTTTAACCACACAGAAGAGTTGGCCATAGGTCTATACTTGACAGGTCCCGCGAAACCATGAACGGGTTTCGGAATAGGTGCTATAGCGACATCTATATGATTGCCATAATAACTATTTGACCCATCAAAAGTGAGACAAGCTATTCTCTCCTTCAACGCAGGATGCATCCAGATACTAAACATCTCCAGCAGTATTCCTTTCCAGTCGCAAATTCTTCACCAACATCTTCACTTATAACGTCAACGGACCACACTTGTGGTTAACCGTTAAGATAAAAACCCACCTCCTTCTCGTGGGACTCGGGTGGCTACAGACCAGTATGCCTTCTCCGCTTTGACCTCCGAGAAACATTGCGTCTTGGCCATCTTGTCGACCAATGGGAACTTTATCCTCTCCTTTCCACGTTAATTATCTAAAGGACATTATAGCAAGCGCCCCCATCAAGGGTAACGTTACATAGGGGTTATTCAACGCCATCTTTACACAGTTAGGAAAGAATGCGGTAGCGTGAGATAGTGTTGAAAGCAGAGGTGAAGTCCAAGAATACTCCATTGACGGCTTTTACTCCGGCATCGAGTGAAGAGCTGAGGATGTGCGAAAACGTGGCCACGGCGTCCAGAGAGCTTCTTTTGGATTTATAAGCAAACTGGAGCGGGTCATCGGCAGTGTTTAACGTGTCCTCCAATTTAGAGTGGAGGTGATTTTCAATCACTTTAAACCAGACAGGTGAGTTTTCCATAAGTCTATACTTGACAGGTTAAGCGGAACCATTTACCGGTTTCGGAATAGGTATTATAGCGACATCTCTCCATTTCGAAATAACGGAGTATTCTCTTAACGAATAATTGACGAGCTAGTTGACAATCAGAGAAATCTTGCGGTGACCGATTTTAAGAACCGTTGGAAGGACTTTTTCTGGACCAGTCGCCGTGCAACTCTTTAGGCCAGCCAACATTTTGGAGATAAAGGATTCGTGAGCGAGTAGAAAGTCGCCTGGATTAAGAAATGGAACGTTATGGCCGTACTAAAAAAGACAAAAATTGAATCTACTTTTAATACGTAAAGATTATGTTTATTTTAAATGGCCTGTTTTGGGTTTAATTGACATCACTCACCCAGCTTCTGAGCTAATGCCTAATTAATGGGCTATTAAAAGATTTTGACGATGCTAAGATTTCAGGTCCAATAAACTAAGTGTAGGGAAGGTTCTGAGGTGGCTGAACATGCCAGTTTTTATATGTCTTTTTAGAACGAATTCTGAACAGACTACGAGCGGTTTCAGCGGATAGATTAGCGTATGGTACACTTATTGGCGTCTTGCACATTTTATCCAGTTTTCTTACACCTTTAGAACCGTTGATGGGAATCGAACGCTTGTGAAATGCAACAGTAACAGCTCGAACATGCCAACGATAATTTAGCAAGTTTCGTTCGGATGACCTTGCTTGAATAGATTAACCCAGATCTGGAAAACCATCAGATGAAGTGCTATGGGGCGTAATCAGGACAAATTCCACATAACCTGTAGACACAATCTTCAAGTTTGGAATCAATCAGATAGATGCATCTCAATGAATACCTTCACATCTGAAAGCAAAACGGTTTTTAAACAAACGAACTTTCAGTTGCACTTTATCCTGATCTTCCATCATCGATTAGATCTGCAGTTTCAATTAGCCAATTAGATTAATTTGCTGCGCGGTATTATCGGCTTCCGTACATCGGCTTCGTTCCACAGGGAAAGGCGTTTCAATACCGTCAAATGGGACACTTCAAGTATTTTTAAGCGTGGGTTAATTCAGTCTAGCATCAATAGCAACGGTGGCACGTCATCTGTCATTGTTCCCTTCCCAAAGAGTTTTTTGTATTCGGATAAAAAACATTTGACACTATTTATTGTTGTTTTTTGTCAACAGTCCTATGCACCTAGACCCCAAGTTTCAAAAAAATAGACCAATCCGAACACAACCCTGTCATAGCCCTCTTCAATTCGAGAAAAGCCTCATTGTTTGGGAAAAACCCAAATGTTTTAGTGCATTACCTTTTTCGCAATCCCACATAACCACTTGCTCGAAGTTAGCCTTTCTATGCGGAAAGCCAATTCGTACAAAGTCACCTAAGTGGTAAATGCGCCTTCCCAACCCCCCAATTTGGGCACACACCCAAATACGAACTGCGCGCGCACTCATCCGCACATCCCTCAAGGTCAAGATGGATGTGCGTGCATGCTGTGCAAATTGCATTTTTGTTGCAGTGGAGGCTCCGGTCATTCGTCCATGGGACAGAAATTAAGATAATTCTTCGGAAATTATTTTCGGCCAACAAGAGTACTTGTTCGCAGTTTTTTTTTCTGATTTCTGGAAGTCCCTTGTTGGATCATTAAAAATCAGTAAGTTTGCATCAAGCAAGTTAAAGATTTTTATGATGTTTAAATCGGATACAGTTTACTGTTAATTAATAATTACAATAATAAGGGAATTGGAAATATCCGGTTTGAATGTGAATCAATTAAACAAAATGAGTTATAAATAATGCGAACTGGCAATATTTTATTGGTTTCGATTCACGTTTTAGATATGTTTTTTTGCATCTCGGCGTTTATTCCCACGAGGGTGTTTTTTTTCGAAATTACGGAAAAAAATGAATCAATGTCTACCAATAGACTCTAGATGCCTATCTTTATTCGATTTCAATTTATTGAGAAGAAGGTCTTGAGTAAATCTATATAGAGACATGTTTTTGAAAAGATCTCACGAGTTCCGGCTACTTAGAGTGGAATGTGTTGCCCGATTTTTTTCGTTGCATAGTTTTGGGGTTGTTAAAATTATGAACACTAAAATCATGAGTGGGAGACAGAGCTGACTGAAAACCAACGTGTAAGGTAAACAGCGTACATGAAAATTAGTCATTGCATTCTTTTAAGGCAACGCACTCGTTAGCGGCTAACTTGTTAATAAGTCACACGGAGTTGAACAGGAACACCAGCATAGGCCTTTAAAGTGATGACAACTGCAGCGAGTTTGTCCTAACCTTGACGATAGCGTGAATTAAAACAAATTGATAAGGAACATAAAAAAAGAATTATGATGGACGCATTGGTGTGTGACTGAACACGAAACTGTTCCAACCTGTTTGTAGATTGAACAAACGCATTTATACAGTTCTGAAACACCTCCTAGAGCATACATTTTATACTTGCTCGATTCTTCTTTGTGGGGGAGCGGAAGTTCACATTTGACTGTATTCAAAGTAAATTTTATTGTGAGGTCTGTTCTCGGGATTAGACAGTTAGACAGCTCTTTGGCTTGTACTCAACCCGTCGGGTTTTGAAATGGCAGCTACAAATAACATCGGCATTTTACTAGATGGGCCCCATCCGCTTCAATTTGTCTCCGTAATAATCTATTCAATCTATTTAAACGCATCTGTGTGTTTTTCGGCTATTTACACCCACTGGTATCTATTATACATTATATGCATAATATTTGGGATTTCTGGAGAGTTTAAAACTGTCAGAAGCGAAGAAATTTTGATTTGCTTATGCCGTCACAAAATTTGTGTGTAAATCCGGTTAATTCAAATGGAAAACAAACCATTTATCGTCTTATTAATCTTACAGATAATCGATACAGAATAAACATTACAATCGATTTAACGAATAACCATAATGCTACACACAGCCTTTATTATTATAATAATTAATCTAATTAATTATTAATCGATGTTTAAGGGTCACGAGGACCACTTCACCACGTTCTGGCGCAACAAATATGGAATTGCGGAGTTGCTGAGACATGCAGTCTTTATAGTGGGAATTAAACGTTCTTGCCTTCGCATTGGCCGAAGATATTGACTTTGAGACGTGTCGGTCACCTTATATATTCGAAGTAATAAGGGATCAACTAGTGTCACACAGTAAATATTATCTTTGGACATTTATAACTACCATTTTTACTTGTTTATACAAACGTAAATACTACTATTACTTTTATAAGTATCTCTTAAGGAATATCCGAATTGGGAATATTGACCTATTTCTTTTGTTATATGGCAATGGACAGTATTAAATAAACGACAAATGTCATTAAATAAGAAAGCGATGTGTAAATATAGAATTTTGTTTTTACAAGTTGCTGTGGAGAGTCCAATCTCGCAGCGCTTTTCATGTTAATCCTCGAAATCCTGTTTCGTGTCCATTTAAACGGCTTTGTTTTTCAGCTATCAAACTTCAGCAAAGCATCGATCGCCAAAATTAATTTATCGGGTAGATTAGTACGTTTAATATATC
This sequence comes from Proteocephalus fallax, assembly GCA_028672205.1. NCBI lineage: Eukaryota > Metazoa > Platyhelminthes > Cestoda > Proteocephalidea > Proteocephalidae > Proteocephalus > Proteocephalus fallax. Next base: position 235,904 of record JAPUBX010003993.1, on the reverse strand, counting down.
ATATTCGGGCGACACAAACCTTCTTCATTTCCAAGGAGTCTGGTTTATCTCAGATAAAACTTACAACCAGGCATCGATGCCCTCTTTAGCCACTTTGATACACTGACCAATCTTCGATAGCATTTATACTACATCTCTTGTTCGAGATTAATGCCGTTAATCCGAAGATTTCTCTCTTCCTGATGCGAGAATGCAATAATAATTTTTAAAATACAACCTTCCCGTTTTGGAGGAAATTGAGATGGGTTTTCCATGTTATACGTTTCTCCCTATTCTGATGCTGCAAACGTTTATTTGTGTACCACACAGAAACATCATTTGATGAATAGACCGCCTTTTTTCTCGGCAACAGCTAATTGCCTTCCAAGACTCTACCCATCAAGTCAAATGTATGTCAGCTTTTGCGTGGCTCAATCACACTATGACAACGGGAAGTCCTTGGACACACACTCTGTACTGAATGGTAAGGACCCTTCATTCAAATGCCATGGGATGCGACTTCTGCTTGCCTCTCAAGTTGGATTCAGTCGCAGAAATGACAAAGCTAGCGACCGGTCCACAAATTCCGTCGATTTCTCCCTCTTTGGGGAGAGGGAGATTAAAATTACAGACCAATGACAGAATTTCCTTTTCTAGGTGTTTAAATCGCTCGCTATTTAATTGCATCGACATATAACAAGATCGGGAAGAACAAACTAACATAAAAAATCTTCAATAGATTGTAAATAGTCGAACGCATCTCAGACTTGTGGCAAGCATACATATTTCCTCGTTTTGTTTTATCGAACTGAACTTCCAGTAATTGAATTATTGATTTTTTTACGAATTGCAGTGATATGTGATTAGAAGTGTAAATGCCATTTGTTATAACCCTCAACCGAGATAATCACCAACTGGAAGACAGAAAGAGAAGATTGGAGAGGTTTTATCGAAATAACCCGAACGGCATATCTATTGACGTGTCTGATGTTGTATTTGGTCAATGAAAATAGAGGCCTTAAGAGGTCTAGTCTAAGAGATCGCGTTACCATGGCTACCGATGAAGGCCGGGCACGGTTAACGGACATTGCGCGAATGTCTGATCCAGAACCGAGTGTCTTGTCAGAATTGAAGCAAACGCATGACGAATTTATCAAGGGGAATTCATTCGGATGACCGCGTTATATCGTTTTTCCACAACACAATTATTACATAGATCTCATATACAGTTCAATCGCCAGCATACCCTTCAAAGAAGCATCAGTATTGATTTTCTCCTTAGATTTATCTAGAGCCGCATCAGCCTAAAATGCTCACTTATATGCTGGAGCACTAGATAATGCCGTTATCAATATAAGGACCATTTTAATCATTTTTAGCAATCCGACAAGAGATTTTTCTTAATTGCGAGGTACATGGTCAAATATTTGCCGGTACGATTTATGTGAAGAAAGCCGCCCATGCGTGATGATTATTGAAACCATTTCCCCGAAATTGGATAACGTCTTTCCCAATAAGACACACGGAAAATTGCCTCTCGTGAGAAAAACGTCGAAAAAAACGTTATCTGGTTATAAATAGGGTTTCGAATGGGAAACCGCTATTGGAAATAATATTTTATATCCAGTGTATTTTATTTATTGGGTATTTGGGAAAACGATCCCCTATTACGATAATCATTACTGTTCAATAAAATAAATCAATCTCTGAATCCATCTAACAAAATTCGTTGCGATCACATTTTCCCTGGTAGCAGATGTTGACAAACTGAAGATTGCATCACTCCACACTTTCGCCTCCAGCTCAGCATCAAAATTCCTGGACGTTGTTTTCAACAGTCGGTCGTGGGTGTTCCTTACATTCTACTCAAAGTAAACTGTTCCCCAAGGTTTTCCTGGCCTCCAATATTCAGATTTATTTTGAATCCATTTTAGACTTTTTTAAATTATACAATTTTATAGTTTATTAAGTATGCTCTGCATCCAAGAGACCACATTTTACTCCCGTCATGCCTCTGATATATCAGGGTACCTATCACATCACAATTCCTGTGAGTTATTTTCAACAGCCAAGTTACCTTTATGCTGAATGTCTTGGCCCTCGTGAACTCGATAAAGCGGTTAAAATTGGTGTTAAAGCACAGGTATCACACGTGGAACTCGGGTTAGTCATTAAATTTAGCCGGTTTCCGCCACCAATCCGCAGCTTCAAAGTTTTCTGAAAGCAGTTGTTGACACACCATCGATTTCTACCCTCCGTAATTTAGCCTCAACTAAACATCACAATTCCTGGGCATTATGTTCAGCACGTCCTTTATCCTCGACTGATCAGGTAAATTCCGTCTTGGAAAACGCTTCTGTACCAAGGACAATTGACTCTACAATTTCCCACGCATAATAATGTTCCCGCTTTTGTTTTCCGCACCTCAAGTAGTTTATTTTAATCTCCGTGGACTTTTAAAACAAATCTCGTTTTCTGGTGGATTATCAATGCCCTCAACCCGAGGCGTCGTTATTCAACGTCATTTTACTTGTTGCCACATTCTCGCTTTTCGTTTGTTAGGTATGACCCTCCATCACCCATCCTCCCTCCCTCCCTCTATCCCCCACCCTCTTCAAATCTGTCTAAAAGCAAGTATTTTCGATCAATGGGAAACCTGTACCGTTTAAATTTCTCCAATAACGCAACCATATCGATGCAATTCGGTGATTCACTATTTGTCTCGATTTTCGATTTTACAGAAAGACTTTCATATGTTGCATTATAACGTTTTAATGCGGTCCTCATTAACCCAATAAAGTATTGATTTGTTGCCTAAATGTTATAATTACGTCCAAGACAGTGTTCTTATTTCTTGGTTTTCGTCACCAGCTATGTTTTTTAGATACAAATTAAAACCCGAATGATAACTTGTTTTGTCAAAGATGTGTACGTATTACTCAACCGATTAAATTATTGAAATTTACAATGATACAACTGCGGCTCAGTTGAGGCAAATTAATGGAGAAATGGCTCAGTCAAACAACGTGTAAGAATTCTATGGGAACATGTAAAGGAAATTAGCAATACTTTTACATTTAATAAATATTCCTAAAGGATCCACAACTTTCAAGCAATTTTTCGAACCTTTTCACAATGAATTTAATTTTAACGACTGTTCACTGTGACGATTTGAATCAAATTTATTATATTCATATCTTCGAGATGTCAAAGCCTTAGATTGTTTTTTTATGGACACTACTTGTGAATTGAGCTCGTAAATAACTTTGGTTGAGAGTTGACGTTTGTATTTTTTTTATAAATAGATATTAATATACAAGATTATGCATTTTTATCCCGAAGAGGAATTCGATGGAACAAACTTTGATGGTTAATGAAACCAAACGTCACTGAGAGCTCTTTCAACAATGGAAATTTTATGTACTGAAAAGTGTCCTTGCGTCTTCTTCAGTAATTTTTTACCAACTGTGAGACATAAATCATCAGCCGTTGATTTAGTACGGAATCTTAACAGGCACTTTGGGTATTAACCTTTTCAAGAAAAACGGGTTCCCTATACAACGCGCATTGGTCATCGCAATAGATGGCGTTCCCAGGAATTATCTTTACTCTTAACTAAATTACAGTGTGTGTTTAAAACGTGGTATTTTAAAGAAACATGTGATTATTTTACTGAAACGTGTTTCTTGGCTATTCTGAACATCCGATTAACGCATTTCAAATATGGATTCTGTCAAACAATCGCAAACAACCATTAAATCACATGGCATTCATCTCTCTTCATTATACCCAAGGACATCGTCATAAGTGTCGCCATCCCCAACTAGAAGATAGGCCGAAACGTGTATGACATTTACATGAAGAGTCTTGTGATAATGTGTACGCTTTTTCGTCCGCCTTATCGCACACGACTTTCGAGTCCAATTACGTGCGTTTGGGAAGTAGCACGCGGGACAAGGGAACCTCTTTTGTGGTCATTGACTCAAACCTTTGCGAGCGCGTTTCATATTATCGCATCACCCAACACTTTGAATTTTGAGATTCAATCATATATCAACTAAATTGTTCCGGTACGGGCAACTGTGGTGATTGCTAACTCTTATTATTAATTGTGTTTTACTATATTAACGTATATCGTACGTTACACTTTTGAATACGAATTATCGTTGCTGCACGTGTTCTATTCGTCAAGGGTCTCGGTTGGCTTTAAGAGTTACACCGGTATTACAGACTATTCGTCTATTATCCATTCAGGGTTTATTCTACCCTATATACAATACTATCACATTTGGCGTCGCAACAATGTCAAAAATGAACCTGGAATTCTTATCAGTTAATGCAACTTCAAGAGAAGTGTCAGACTATATTGAGCGTTTCGAAATTTGGGCTTTTACCCAAGATAATCTCGCTGAAGAAAAGAAAGCCGCTTATTTTCTGAATGCAATTGGAAAAGATGCTTATGCTCTGGTGAAAAACTTGGTTTATCCGGATATTCCTATTAAAATGCCACTTGCCAAGATCCAGGAAGCTATTATTCAGCATGTTCAGCCTATAGCTTTTGAGGCTGCTGAACGAAGCATATTCCATACTATTATGCGAAAATCCGACCAAAAGATTCGAGATTTCATACTTCTACTTCAGACCCAGGCAGCAAAATGCAACTTTGAAGCTCAGTTAGACACGCAATTGCGCGACCGTTTAATTGCAGGCATCAATGATACAAATCTCCAAAGACAATTACTATTGCTTAAAAATCCTACATTCCAAAGTGCTCGTGCTATATGCATGCAATTCGAAGATGTCTCGAATATTATCAAAATTTCTCAAACTCCAGATCCAGTGTTTCACTCCATAAATATCCCAAGGAGACCAAACACGCCGATATTCAAAAATCGCAAAACTAAAACTGATAATTCATTGCATACTTGTCATTCGTGTGGCAAATTGCATTCAACTCAGTTCATTTCGTCTTATTTAACAAATTATTTAATAACTAAATACCAATTTATGATGCAAAATTCAACACTGCCAACTCCAATGGTTCACTTCTCCGTGTCATTCTAGAAGTAATAAAACGGAACTTTTCCCGATGTTCACGACCATTTAACGAAATGTAAACATTCTTTTCATTCACCTATGAAACTCTCAGCCTCCCCTCGTATTTACCCTACCCATCCCTATTCGTGCTGTCAGGCTACACCGTGCAATGCCACCGAAATACCGACACTTGACCCCATTGCCGCGTTAATATAAAGGTCAAACTGGACTGAGGTTACACCGGTACACGTCAACCCAAACTCGGCAAATTTGTCTGAAAGAAGTCCATTGAGTTTAATTTTTTGCAATCTGTAAGGAAAATGGTTAAATATAACACAAATTCAACTTTTATGAAAAAATTAATAAAACTAAAATAAAAATAATATTTAATCCGATTAATTGTGCAACATGTATAAGCATTCGGCTACTTTATAGTTATCAGTAGACAGTGTTTCTTTAAAAACCTGTAGATGAACAATTTTGGGCAACCCGAGGTTCTAATTGGAATGGGCGCAATCTTCGCTGGAGCCCTGAATGTCTACATTCGAAGACGCTTCAACCGCCGAGGCGCTGATGCTCGACCAGCAGCTGAGACAAATGTGACTTCAACGACCGAAGTGACACCCGAAACACAGCTGCATAAAGAGCATCTATCGGGATCTGTCGAAATTCTTGAGGACCCGAGCTACGATGAATCATACGAGGAAGACCGTAAGTAATAAGTCCGATTTATGGCAATGTTTAAATGATATCACGATATCTAGTGTTATTGTTTATTAAGGTTCTAACGTGGGATGCGTTTGGTTAATGCTTTGACGATCCTTAAAACGGAAAATAATTTAGTAATAATAGTAATTTTGGTTGCTTTGCTATGTAAACACAAAAACCTCCGCGTTTTTTTACTTAGGTATTGTTTTTTTAAACAAGTGATTGACAGGTCGTCTTTAATGGGTTAATATTGTGTATGAAATTTGTATAGAACTCCAAATAATTTGAAATCTGATAATACGCGCGCATGCCATGTTTAAGTATCGAAACTGATTGATGTAAATATTAATCATCGATTTTTAGTTTAACCAGAGCAGGTGAAGCAGGAACTAAAAGACAATTTTCATAACTATTAATTGTTTTATGCTGAAAGTGTTGGTCCTCGTGACCTCAATAAAGCCACTAAAATTATTGTTATGTAAATGGTACGGTAAAGCTAGTCTTGTTGCTAAAGCACTTTGCATTTAGTCAATTGATGCAGGGCGCTAGGTTTTTATGAATCTTGTAAATGTCAGTCCAAAACGTTTAAATACAGTTATAAAAGGCATATAGTCATTGCAGCACAAAATACTAATCTACATCTGCAGAAGTTAATGCGAATTCGTATGGACCTCGGAGCACTTTGTCCAATGGCCTCTTAAAAAATTTCAAATCAGATTAAGGATTCCTCTACACAGTGTTTTCTTTTGTTGCTTGTGCAGTCGCCACTTCGTTTCTTCACTACCTTAAACGGCTCTGAAGGTTTCAAGACTTGCGTCTTATTCTACATTGATATATTCTTCGATGATTGAAAAAAGACTACATTTACAGTGTTTTTATGTTTTTTAAATGGACAAAATTTCCGAAATTGAGATTCGGTCAAGTGCAAACTTTACTAAGGTCACCAGATGTAATGACCGTCAACTTGCCCAAGTCAACTTTAACGGTTCTAGAGGTTGGTGGAAACTAGATAATATTCGGAAAATGTCTGGATTCCTTCTATGGACCCACAACGCAGACAAATGGACGATGAAGAGGCTTTTTGATTTAAGCATTAAGCAAGAGCCTTTCAAATTCGAGATTTCTTTTCGAAGTCAAAGTAAACGCCTCATTTACATTAAATTATCAACAATTTCTGAATAATAAATAATATTTTGCTAATTTCCCCTACGGGCATTCTTAAAGATGTAAATTGTTTTAGTGAGAACAAACGGATGTTTTAACTGAAAAAAATGATATTCTCAGAGGAAGCACATTTCCATTTTATTGGGCTCGTAAATCAACAAAATTTTACGTATTTGGGCATTGGAAAACCCACGGAAATATATTGAGAAGAAGCCTTAGCGTTCCTCTCGTGTAACTGGCTAGTGCATCTTTTCGTAAACATTTTGGTAAGCATTTTCGTGTCATATCGCCCCAATTATGCTGAAAATGTTTGCTAAATAATTTATCATCCATATATTTTCGACATGATATTATATAATGTAATAATTGTAGATAATAATTTTAATCGATTTATTCATGTCCCGAGCACATAAACGTTAATTGTCATTTTCGCTTCAACTTATTCTGGATCTCAGATATTGTCCGACAATTAAATGCCAAAGCATGTTCTTCAAAGTAGATTCTTCATAAACAATAGCCTTTTAATCAAACACTTTGCAAATATTGGGAAAATGTGACAATAGACAACAATAAAGGTATTAATTTTACATTTTATATTTGGGAATTCGCGTTTCTGTCTCTAAAAATAACCAAACTTCCAGCATCCGTTTTCATTGTTGTTGTAGAATTTTATGCCGAACGTTTTGGTGACCAGAATAAAGCCATTACAGAACATTGGCCTTGCTCTAGTCGAGGCCATACAATAAACATACTATTCTCTAGAATTATTCAGGAAATGCTAGTTGATTAAATAATTTAGGCGTTTAGCGGAAACGTGTTTTTAAAGAATTGCACCTTATTCTTGGAAAAAGTGCAAAATTGATTGTAAATTATTTAAAAAGGGGAACAAGGACGAAATAGATTCGGTCAAGTTCAAACTTTACTAAGGTCACCAGATACCACGACCGCCCACTTGCACAAGTCAATTTTGACAATCAAGGTCATGACATCCGATTGGTCGGGTGCTATGCATTTCTGATTGGCCACCGCAGCTGGTTGTGCACGTTTTCCTGGATATCTTTATTTTCGTCGTGCCGCCTTCCTAAGTGGAATGCCTCCTTCTTCCTAAAAATGTCCAAGAGGATTTCTAGCCACCAGGAGCTATCCCACTTGCCGGAGACCCCTGGGAGAGGTCTTCCACCGATGCTCCAACGTATTTTTCGCAGTAAATCTCGCAGTAAATCTAAACCCTCCCTTTCTGCCTCCCGCTCCACCTCCCCCTCCCCCTCGCCAACTTCCCGTCAACACCGTATCTCGAAATCCGTCTCGTCCTTCTTCAAAAAACGCTGCTGCTGCTGCCGCTGGTGTTGCTGTGCATCCCAAACGGACTCGCCACCTCTGGACGACACCCGATCGCGTCGCTGTTGGTGTCTTAAAGGGGATCACAAGCGGCTTTCCACGTCGGAGCCTCCACCTCCCGTGAAGGTGCGTTTCGCTGACCAACACCTCGACATTACTGAACGCAGCGTCTCCCCGGAGGCGGTTGATCGGATACAGCGACGACAGGACAGACGTCGGAAGCACAAGGACGGGGTGTTAAGGGGGTGTCTTGTGAAGCCCTCCGTTGGAGTTCAGGAGGAGCCGATTGTGGAGGTTGCCATCGTGGAGTCTGCACAGGTGGCGCCTTTGCGGACAGTATCGAACAGGTTGGAGATCGTTTTGATTGACGAGGACGCTATCGCCGAGGATATGAGTGGATCATCGGCGACAATTACAGCAGAACATGCAATGGTTCGTTAAATTGCTATTTTCTATACTGTTTTATACTTTTGATGCATACTGGAATATGGAACCCAATTTACTTATTGATAGTCGAAATATGCTGTCGAATGGTAATCATAACATTTATGAAATGATCAGTAAGGAATGATCCATGTTGACTTTTTTATGCACTAAATTAAGAGGGGGCGTAGAACGGATCGATGTTTGTGATCACATTTCGAACTGGCAATCGGACTCTGGTAATTTGCCGGGAGCACCTCTGAATAGCCGACTATGAATATTACCGGGAACGCAATAAATTAAAAACTCTAAATGCCACTTAAACGATAAATAAAGGAAAAAATCCTTTATTTAGCAGAATTCGCAAATAGACTTTTATACAAGTTGGTCATTTAAACTGATCGTCAAGTCGATCGCGGTTAATTTGCTGGCTTGAGGTTTGTGAGGACCTTAAGGCGATACGTGTTCTGAGAATTGACTGTTCTGTTTACGGAGCTTTGTTGGACCACTTGTCAGCCTGACAAGTCAAGGTTATGTGCTGTTTTCCCAACGTAATGGTTTTTCTCATGTCCATAATGGGCATTGATAACCACATAAACTACCTGCTCGACTTCAGTATAGAACCATCAAACCTCCAGAAATGTCTTCGAGGGCTCCTGGAGACCAGTTTTACAAGGCTTTCAACTGGCCGAATCAATAGATCAATCGTGGAAATTAATTCCTCGTGAACATGTGTTTGAGACTGACTTCGATGGCCTTTAGGTTAATAGAAGATTCGTTTTTGTCGGAACTCGTGCAAAAATGCATATCTTACAAAAGGGGTAAGAACTTACATAAATGCATTCCTTGAGGCTCGGAACACCGAGGCGATGCATTCTGGCGACACGGAGTGTTTAAATTCTTAAAAATAGTTGTTCCGGGCAGGCGCGGATAACAGGCGCGTCTGCCGCCCAGTGTCGTGGCTCATTGGAGGTGGCCTTCTATCCCCACAGAAGCCGAGACACCAATTGATAAATGGCCTCTTTTCTCCTCACAACTTATCCCTCCTGTCGTCTTGGAACACCACAGCTAAGGATCCGACAGCCCTTTCGACGCGTCTGGCGATCCAGCGCTTCATCCACTGCGACCACGAAACAGAACGGCCAAGCGATTTCATATTTGTTTGATGCATCGACAGAGCTTTAACAAAATCGATAAGCCTCATTTTAATTCCAGTCATGTTTTGTGGCTCTTAATGATAAGTTGAACATTAATTTAATGCCGAAGAATATTTATGGAATCGAAATGGAGAGGGTATTTGCTTTCGTTCCACGAGCTCTTCCAACTTAAATATTCTTTGAAATAATCGGAGCCACTGTGCGGTATATCGTCGTTCGGAGATCACCAATGTCCCAAATTCGTTGAAATCAATAAAAAATCGCGCATTTTAAGATTCATGTTTTGTTTCAAACGAATGTTGTCGTATGCAATCCGCTTCTCGTCGTCATTGAAAATCAGGCATAAAAATGAAGAATTCTTTATTTTGATGCGCTTAAAGTGCAATTGCACAGTTGAATATGGACGCACCATCCGATGAACTGATTAAACAAGGCAGTTTAATGCGTCATCATCGAAATTTGTAGCTCGTCGTGATTTTGGGGCATCATTTAAATTCCTCTTACCCGATGCAAATCTTGTAAACCAAAATTGACATCGGCGGACTGTAATAACTTGACCATAAAAACATCACCAATGGCTTTAGTGGCCTTGAAGGCAGTCAAATAAAACCAGCATGCGATGTCTGACGTGTTTTTTGTACGCTTCAGGGTTCGACAAATACATACACCGCATCCGGACTCAAGCAGAACTTGAACATCGGTTCTTAAAATACACGATTTCGAATTGGTATAGTATATCGAGGACATGTGTGATATCGGGGGTCAGAATGAAGTTACTTTAATGTCCTACATTCGACTGTCATCACGACCTAACGTCGAAGGCGGGGCCGCTAGACCGTCTCCTGGGTAATTTTCCCACGTTTACGGAAATGGTGTTTTCTGACAGTTGCTGTTATAAATTAGTACTTGTTGAAAACGGCTGTCTTCTAAGTTCTCAATCACAACAATGTGGGTTTTTTGGTAAAGTACAATATTTTGGAAGCAGGAGACATTTTTGGCGTTAAAACGCCATGCAAAAGAACTATTTAAACGATTCAATTGCATCCGATTAGCGATTAAAGCGAAAATTGATATTTGTATGCATTTTGGGCCTCTGGGCAGCCAACCCATTTGTTTCCGCACCAAATAAAGCCGTCCCATGTGCAATTGTGTATGTGACCCTATTCGGAACTATGCGGTAGGACCTATTGACACACTTTGTTTCATAGTCCGCCCGGTGATTTGCCAGCGAAATGTCAACGATTTTATGAAAGACGAATTTTATGATCTTTCAATGATGTTCATCTTTTCCCCAGCCTCGCACTATTACTTTGGGGTTAGTAGTAGACCCTCGAATTTACTAATCCCACTCTTTTAGTTGTTTTAAGGGAAAGGTCTGACTTTTTTGATAAACAAAACACTTTCTCTGGTCCAAAATACAGGTCTGAATAGTTGGAAGTTTTAAAGCTACATCTACGGTAGTTGATGCGGAATATTTTCATATCACCCTGTGAGACTCTTCGTTCGTGACATAATTATTGACTCTCAAAGGGTTGTCGAACACTCCCTTGTCTTCAAAAGCGGCCCCTAAATCTCAAATAGATTGGATTATCGGTCAGAAGGCGAGGAATGAATTTTAAATGACATATTGCATGACATAAAAAGTGAAAATATTATTGTCCTCGGTCTTTAGGGATGGTTGGATCAACAGTCGTTGGTGTTTGGTGTTTTTAATAAGTCGGAACAATGGTTAATCTGGGTTTAAAACAAACATTGGTGCGGTTTGCTTTGACACGAACCACATATGTGCGCGAATATTCAGGAACCGTGGCATTTTCTTCGAACAACGGACGATTGTTGTATTTAGGAGCCCTTTTAGACATCATTAAATGCCAAATTTCCATGGTTGCAAGAGGTAGATTGAGGTAGATTCTAACCGATTTAACTGCAGTTAATTGGGCAATCTTCTGTAAAAGTAAGCGATTGCTTGCCTTCTATTTACCTTCACCAAGATACGATTCGACTTACTGTCGGCACGTGTCTAAGAAATAGGGATAAATGAGCCGGACCATTCCCAGAAGCGAGTAGAACGTCTGATCTATTCAGCCTTATGGTTCGATATATATATAGACTTTCGAGGCTCAAAATCCTGGTGTTTTTTAACTTGATTCATCTCGGACTGGTCCGATTGTTGAATCTCAAAAAAAACTAGTGCACAGTCCGGTTAACGAACGACGCGCCACTTTCGTTATCAACACATTTCAAACAAACGTCAGCCCCACAGAAAAGTGAAGACATTCATTTTGTTATCATTTACTTCTTCTTAAATGGGCCAATCCAATGCTTCACTCAATCATATTTTCTTACATCTTGGAACTGGTGATTTATTATGCGGTTTTTCATATCGGCTAACTGGGATGAATTCGACCCCCCACGCACCAATCAAATGCATCAGAGCCTCGAGAAGGTGGGAGTGTTTTTCCAAATGGGTTTTTTTCCGGTTTTTGGCCCACTGGGATCTGTCCCAAATTAATGACGTTGAGTATGTGGTCATTTCTTGGCTTGATGATTCAGACCACTTAGGCCTTACTTGACCCCATCTGGGTCAGGCGATAAGTCTGTGTTTATCCTCAAATTTGGTGGAGATTGCTGTTTAATAGGCATCAAGGTTTCCAGTATTTGTTTGGTTTGCGTCTGTTTCGATTTTCTATGGTCGTGCAACTCCGCTCAAATGCTGATTCCTTAATAATAATAATAATAATTACTGTAGCAGCTTTATTGAGGTCACGAGGACCAAAACTTTCGGCATGAAACAAGATAGTATAGCAAGTACTAGATATGACAATTGTCTTTTAGTTCGCGAGAAATAAGGAATGACCGTATTGCGATATGCCATCGTTCTTGTGGGTATTGAACGGTATAGCCTATGCATTGGTCGAAGAGATTTACACTTGGATAAACTTTAAAATATGGGATGGGAGGGGTAACTTAAAATACGAGCTGCGATTGGTGAACAAATATTTAAGCGGCGTTGAACGATGATTTCTTGAATGGAGAGCATAGGCAGACCACTAGAAAACGAGATTATTTTCAAAAGCCTACGAAGGCTTAAAAAATCAGAACATTTAAGGCCGGGAAAAATTACTGGGGAACAATATACAATCCGAGGAATTATACAGGCATGACAACGTTTTTATACGAATAGAGCTTACAGCGATTCTCTTGAACCGGCGAACTAAGAAACAGAGGCGACGACATTTACCGAAGACGGCATCCACATGATCGCTCCATGATAACCGACTGTTAAAAACAACGCCGAATATATTCAAGGAAATTACTATGTTTGAGCTGCAATTATTTCTTTATTTTAGTAACCATTTCCCCAAACCGAGGCATTAAATAAATACATTTCCTCTAAAGAACACTGTCTGAAGTTGCCGTTTCATGGGCTCTGGTTTGCCAGTTGGCCAATGGCCGACTTGGAGCGATATGCAGTCGTTCTTGTAGACATTGCTCGAGTTGCTTTGTATTGAGATAGGCTAGACTAGAAGGGGTTGAAGGTTTTAAAAAATACACGAAAGGGCAGGATGGAACAATTGGTCACTTGTTGTTGAACGATTGTTGGAAAACGGAATTAATTTAGAATGTCTAGGGGGGTCAGAATGTCAGAACGTTTGAGATATTATAACCGGATGGACATGGGTTTCTGTAGTAAAGGTTTAACGCTAATAGGTTTGTTTCCACTTCTTTCGATTTAGTAGCCATGGATTTGAAACAATAGGAGCTACCATTTTCTTTGATATATTGAGCTTTCTTATGGAAACTACCAAGAATAAACCATAAATTAGTTTTCATTAATAAATCCATTGGGAATATATTGATATACCATAATTATTTCACACCTATTTTAACACTAAACCTTAAAAAGCTTTCCTACACTTCTTGAATCAAAACATGTTTATCGAGGTAGCGTTCTTCGTGTTAATTAATAACTGCGTTCACAGGAAGTTAGTTTTTAATCCATTTCGAATATGGGTGCTTCAGATTCCATCATCAAACACAGCGATGAAAGCCGAAATCAGAGATCTCAAAGACCTCGAGTTTATCTGCCAGATCTCCGGGTTTCAAATGCCTGCCGCGTGTCGTATTTAAAATTAACTAACTTCATTAAATGCCACGTCATTTCAAGAGTGGTACACAAATTCGGTGAAGAAATTCCACTCTGCCACACTACAGACAACATCTATTCTTATTGAAGCTGGCGAGGTGATGTTTTTTTCACTTTTGTTTAATCAAAATAGATCCGTCGTTACGTATTCTGGGTCACGAATTAACCAAGAAATGTCAAGCGAAGGCACTGTTCATAGATTCGGCGTTGGAATGAAGGGTAGAAATTGATTTCATATTTTAAAAGGAGTGCACGCTGATGGGTTTTTTTAGTATAAATAAGTGGCAATAACATTGTCTCGGTTCAGGATCAACCAGCATTCTAAATCGATTAATTAATTTCCGCAACATATCTTACGATTCCAGTGTCGTTAAACCATCATTAGCACGACAAGATATTTTCTTGACTGGTGAAATTAGACACGAAAGACCGATTCTGACGATAGCAAAGAATCTCCAGTGCTCAAATCATTTGCCTCTACAGACATTCAGCTTCAATTAAATCGAAATATTAATGTCCGAGAACTATATATTTTCCAGTAAAGATAACACGAAATCACCGATTTCGTTGATAGAAATAACATTTAAAAGCGAAGCAAGATCATTCGACGATGTCGCGAAAGTTAAATTAGACGAACAAAGAGGCAATCGTTTGGTGGATTAGATAATTGCATTTAACAAAGTAATTAACTTAAGAAAATTAACTCGAAATAGCGGTTAGCAACGTTAAACCACTTGAGGTGTCTTTGTCATACGCGGCTGACAAGAAACCAGCACACAAAACGGTTGTGGGTTAATTTCTTTGACGTTCCCTACGTTCACCGAAATAGCGGGAAAACACATTGTTTTGCGGGTTTCCAAAAGAAACACACCGTTTAGCGACCTCCCTTAAACCGCGTGTGTTTACATGGGATGTTACGGATTTCTATTTTTGCAAAATTCTTCCAAAACATTTTTTTAAATACGCAGTTTTTAATTGCTAATTGGTGATTAATAATCGATAACTTTTTATCAAAGGCATTCTGCTGGTCAGGCGAATTTATTAAAACCGTAAATCACGCAATTTTATTTTAAATCAATAAAAGTAACAATATTACCTATGGTACCAAAAACTGATAGAAATTAATCGAAAAAGCGCCCAATTTAAGGGCATAATTCGTTTTTTAATGCAAACGCATTTTCGCGGGCTTTTGTCTTCACGCCATGAAGATTTTCAAATTTCCAATTGTGCCCGAGCAGTTCGTTTGGTTCGCTGGCAATAAACCACCAACCAACAGCTGTTAATGCGAGAAATCACAAGGAAGGTCCGCTCTCTAAATTATTTGGATAATTTATATTAATTTCCGCATTTAAAACACGTCATTATCATAAACGTGTCATCGTAACATACATTTCTGAACCATACATGTATATAGATCCTTTTTTCATCAGAACTTGTTTATTATAGTACGCAATAAAGTCCCCAAAGAAATTTCCAACGAGCTTGAGAATAATTAGCACTAAAATGCACTGTTACGACACACGTGCACACACGGGAATACCCTCAATCCAGCTTGACCTTTCTATAAGTGTCGTAATAGGGTCAACCATCGGCATTTCGGTGGGATTGCACAGAGTAGCTGGGCGGTGAGAAGTTGGCATGAAGATGGTGATATTAAATACAGGGAAAGGAGAGTAAAAGTAAAGAGTCTTAACTTCGATGCATGAAACCAGGTTGGTATATAGTTGGTGTAATTTTGTGTGGCCACCCAGAGAGAGCGCAATTTATCGACCATCGCGAACAGCGGTTTTATTACTTCTAGAATGACAGAGTACCTGCAGCTTACCTGTGGATCAGGCAGTTCAAAGGCTATGTGCTCGAGATTCTATTTGCAACTAATCGGTAGAATAAGACAAGTCTATCCGAGGGACTCAGTGGATTCATCTTTAAAGCGAAATATTTCCCTTTTATCGCCATCTGACTCACCTAAATTCACTGGCGTTGTGGTAATTTTTAAGTTGCAATTATCTGTCGCCGTTTAGTTATCGGTGTTCTGTCGCCATTTCCTGCTTCAAAAAAGTGTTTCAGGCATAAGGGAGAGACGAACCGACCTTCTCCACCCAGCTTTTAATGATCGAGGGGAAACCACCAGCCGTAGCACTATCAAATGTATCCAATAAGGCAGCAGAACTGCATTTCTGTCAATTTCATTTTGGAGAAGATCGACTCTAGTCCACCAGTGAAGCGATTTTCCGTAGTGGGGCTGCGGTTGCATATGGGCAGCTTCATGGGGCCTCCTTTGAGAGGTGGGTGTCAGAGGGAGAACAAATACCTCGAGAGTGGTTGACACCACGACCTTCGTGGTACCCCTTCAACTCCACAATATCAAAAGCCGATTGGCTCGCTTAATAGAGGTAAACACAGTTTAACCGAGACCAGTTTATCATATTATTGCAACTTATATGATTACATAAAAAATGTCGAATAAATAGGGTTTACTTTTAAGTGACGCGCTTTTAAAATTTGCTAAATGCTGGTGTCAGATTTAAGTTATATTGTTTCTACTCAATATATTTAAGTAGGATTTCTGTTTCTAAATATATATATTGTGTGAAGTGCCGTATATTCCTCGATCACGTAATCATTTTTCAATAATTGAGGCTAGATGCTGAACATTGTTTGCCCCGTATTTAGTACAGGTCGCCGAAATTCTTCAGTCACTTAAAGAATATGAAACTGCAATGTTCAACAGCCGGGAATACGTTTAATTATGATATATTTGTCGTAATGCCCAATTATGCGAAATTCCTAAAACAATAATTACATTAAAATATGTCATTATTTTACTTAAAATGAGTGTCGTTATCGAAGCTATTCAATTGGAATGACAAAAGTAATATTTTATCATAAATTAATTTGACGAATTGATATTAACCCTAATCTAATAACTTATTCGCTGTTTCAAATATTGACGCCACCAAAGGTTTGATTGATCTGAATAATCGGTATTGTGACTTTATATGTGACAGCAAGGAATCCATGTAATCAACCTGCTCCAATTTTGACGAATTATTTTCCCATTATATTACAGTCTGAATTGGACATCGACCAAGGTTTCTCCAAATATCCATCATTCGTTTCGGCCCATCAAATTGACTATCTTAATGACTCCGAGTCTGTCTACATTTTCGACCGCTCTTTTGACGCCTCTGCAACCTCCCTTGAAAGCATTCCAGCCCCCCTTAATGATCTCCATCTTGTCGACATTCCAACAGAGCCCCCAGTAATCGTCCAGTCTCCTGGTGGAGTCCAGGAGGTTTCAGCAAACCAGAGTGTCTCCGAAGTCTATCAATTGAATTTGGCCACGAGCACGAACAATACGAGTGTCACTCACAATCCGAGGTCTTCTGGTGAAACAGAAACCTTTGATTTTGCTCAATTAGAGAGAACGAGAGAAGGTCAACCAACTCATAGAGAGCAGGGCGTTGTTAAAATTCAAGAATCTCAGCTAAAACAAACCGCAGTTCCTACTGACTCCGCGACAGAATCAGATTTGTCCTTCAAATCAGCGGAAGACGACTTTTCACAGATGACGGACGACATGAGGACGGAGGATTATCAAGACGTCGAGGAAAGTGGTCTTCAGTATCCAAGTGTCGTCAGTTTGATGGGTCAAAAGGATGCTGTTGAAGACTTACTGCTGGAAGCCGGTGTCAACCTTCAACAAATTGTTACAGAAGCGCCCATATATCTCAGCGGAAGTGGTGTAGCAGAAGAGATCTATCAACAGGTGGGGCATTCTGAAGACGCCGACGAACCCACGATCCTTCCAACGCAAAAGACAGGCTCGAAAGAATCGGGCGAGAATTCTGAAAACAGCTCCAGCGATGATTCGGAGGGCGTAACGACAATTGAAAGACTACCACAAGACCTCAACTCCGAGACCCAATCGATGCAAAATCTGGATATTGAAGAAGTTTCGTCGTTCGATTGTCGGGTCCCTGATGCGGTCAACGTTAGCCACGAAAATAGCCAACTAACCCAGAGGTTTAAATCCCTTTCCTCGGAAATTGCTGCCAGTTTTGAGGAACTAGATGCTCTGAGAAACACAGCAGCCCGTTTACAACTCGATAAACTGTCGCCGTTAAGATTAACTGGAGAAGATCGGATAAGCACACTGGGTTTAGAGAATGTTGCAGCCTTTAATGATCCTGAAGTACTGGAATCGATTGGACATGAACGGATAAGAGGTATGTTCAGGGTTGACGGAAGCGAGATTGCCACGATGTACTTAGAGCAGCAGTTACCGGTTGAAAGAGATAAAACGTCAATTCACACTATGCCTGTCGCAATTGATGAAGAACCTGTTCTAATGGTTTCACCTGATGTCCTGGAAGATCCCATTGGACGCGAAAAGCATCTCGAAAAGGATTCTACAACTACTTGCCAAGAACTTAATCGCGTTATTGAATCGCCTACAAGAAGAGACTCACCTGAAGGGTCTTTCGGTGAGCGAAACATGCTCGAAGACACAAATTATCCATCCGAATTAGGACACCAGTCTGAAGAATTCAACAATGTAGACGGTATTGAGCCACCTGAAGAGTTGTCGTTGATGAAGGACGTAGACAAACCAAGTCTTGGACGTCCGCCGAACCCCATGCACTCGGAATCTCAATCAATCGAAAATCTCGAAACCGATGAGCTATCCTCATTTAAGACTGAAGTCCCCGCTGGAATCCATGTTTGTCCCGAAAACAGCCAACTAATCGACCGGATGGAGGCAGGATCTTCGGAAACTGTTTCCAGGTTTGCAAATGTCCAATACGCAGAAAAATGTGCTCAACGCGATCAGATATCCCCGACAATATCACCAGGTGAAGGAAAGATACGAACACTTGCGTCAGAGGAGGTTGCCGGCTTCTGTGGGGATGAAGTTCACGATGTAATTAGTAAAAAAACCGAAGACTTCGTGAATACTTTACTGGATGTTCATGGCATCAAAACCACTCCAGTTGAAGCTGTGGATATTTGTATACAAGAACACGACGAGCGGGAACAATCTGACGATTTCGATCCCGAAACTGCTTACCAAAGTGCCTATGAATCATCAATGGTGCCCAGCACGAACACAGCAGTCGAAAATACAATTGACAACCTTCCACAAGGCTTGCAGAATGAACTCAAATCCAATATCGAAGAGGTGTCCGCATTAGACGAACTCCTTCCTGACATGATGACCGTTTTCCCCGAAAACAGCGAACTAGTTGATCGCATTCACGCTGGTTCATCAGAGACAGCGACGACCTTTGAAGATACCGATCATCCTAATGACGGAAAAACTCGTTTAAAAATGGACCAGGTATCACCGGTCATATTTTCAGGTGATGGACAGATGAGAACACTGGCTTCTGAGAGTGTTTCCCAATTTCGCGAGGATGAAGCACTTCATCGAGAGAGTAAAGAGACCCACGATTTCGTCACGGCTCTGGTGGATGTTCGTGACATCAAAACGCATTCTCCCGGAGAAGAACCAACTAACCACGAGGGAGATGTTGGCATTCAAGGGGAAAATGAAACCCTTTGCCAGGTAATTCCCTCTAAACAATCTGAGGAGCTGTTCTCAGAAACCAATGAATCATCAATTGTGTCCAGCACGAACACAGCAGTCGATAATACAATTAAAAACCTTCCACAAGGCTTGCAGACTGAACTCAAATCCAATATCGAAGAGGTGTCCGCATTAGACGAACTCCTTCCTGACATGATCACCGTTTTCCCCGAAAACAGCGAACTAGTTGATCGCATTTACGCTGGTTCATCAGAGACAGCGACGACCTTTGAAGATACCGATCATCCTAACGACGGAAAATCTAGTTTAAAAATGGACCAGGTATCACCGGTCATATTTTCAGGTGATGGACAGATTAGAACACTGGTCCCTGAGATGTTATTGGAGCTGGATACCCAAATCGAACATGGGATGCTTGAATCGGTTTGTAAAGAGCCTGTTGTGGACCAGATAACAGTCGGTGAAAGTGAGATGGCGATGTTATCTTTGCCCGTTGAAGTAAATGAATACAAAATTGAACCAAATGCTGCCGAAATAAATAGAGAAAGTGCCATAAAAATGACCCCCATTGATGTCTTCGATGATCGCGCTGACGATATTGTCTCTGTTGGGAAAGCGTCGGCTGAAACTGGTGAAAATTTGGATTCAAACGAAGAAAGTCAAGCGTTGGCACCCCCTGAGGTAGAAATCGAGGCCCTCTCGAACATTCAAGATTTAATTTCGGCTGAAGAGGAGTCTTCTGAAAAAGAATTGCAAAATGAGGACACATCGGAACGACTCACAGGCCCCAAGTCTTTAAGGAGTCCACAAATGGAAACTGCTGAGTTCGAAAATTCCAGCCAAGAAACTTCTGTTGGGGAATCTGCAGCCCCTGAAGAGTTTGAGCCTGACTCTAGTGGAAGAGACGTTATTGTAGACAAGAGGGTGACTGAATCAAGAAAAGGCGATGCAGCATCCACGAAAGACGATTTGCTCGTATCCTCCCGCGAACTCCAAAGCCTTGCATCTGAAAATGAACTAAGCCTACTGGAAGAAACGGCGAACGAAATTGTAAGTGACGGTAACCATGGAAACTCGACGAATATCTCCCGGACCACTCTCTCCACACTCGAAAGCGTCGTTCCCGAAAGCCTCACGTTCGAAATTCTCGAGCAGCCTTTGGAAATGCGATCAGCTGAGGGTGCAAAGGAGGACGACATGCAGGTCGCAGAAGCCGTCAGGGAATTGAAGGCGGCCCACATCACCACATTGGGCGCCGAGGTAGTTGCCGTGGAAGGAATCAAGCGACACCTGATTGAACCTCGAGGTAACTTCTTATGCTTGATTATACGATTTGCAAAAGAGTCTGGAAATAAGGTCATCCGGGTTGCACTCTGGGCATTGCGACATTTAAATGAAGGGAACGTTTTCCCCGCTCGGGATTGGCTATTTGTGGACCAATCATTAGCCGTGCGTTTTTTACCAATGGCATGGTAACAGCTGATATAAAAACGCCGTCTTGTGGTCGTCCATTCTAAAGTTGATCCTCCATGCGTTGGATTGTATAAACCCAGTTTTCGCGTAAGTTTTTTTGCGAAATTCGTTACATTTATTTACAAACCATCAAAATCTTTTTTGTTCTGCAATTGAAATAGTGTGAATCCCAAATCATTTGGCGTGGTTGTTATTTTAAATGAGGAAAATCCCAGACAATCCGCCTCCCCCACTTGTGGAAGTGTCGCGGAGTTTGTCACTAAAACAAAAAATGTCAATTTGTCTGATAGCCGTGTTCGTTCGCTATTTCTTATTTGGCAAATATTAGATATATATAAATAAATATAAGAGAATATAGTATCATGAGAAAATCCCATGATGACGTTTCATGAAAATTGTTTTCCCACTGAATTGTATGCTGAGTTTCTGTGTCCATTTTTGCTAAAGCGAGAACGTTAAACTACAGGAAATTTAAATAGATTTTAAATCACGCATAAGCACTTATAACCGTCATCTTTATTCGGTCCTGGAACCTGACAATGAGCCGTAAAAAATTGTATGAACTTCAAAAGTTAAATTTTCGGCAATTTATACTTTTCGCAAAATTTGCCCGATTTTACATTCACCCGCAAAATAACCTTTGCCCTTTGAGTCACCTGGCTAATGGGACAGACTAACAGTCACGAAACAGTTCTCACTCTCCTCTGTTTTTTTGGGTCAGCGTGAATATCCTTTTCCCCACGGTTTGGCAAGTTTGGGCGAGCAATGCCGTGGTCGTTATTGTCTGTTATGTGTGGTTAAGTTTGACACCAAAATCGATCCAGCGTTCCCTAGTCTGTTGTCTGCTTCTGCCACGTTTGTCAAAGTGAAATTTGCCATAAAAAAGCCCTTAAGACCCGTTGCAGTAGTACTTAACTGCGAGGTTAAGCACGTCAAATCCTCGGAGGGAAAATGTCAAATCCTCGCGTGTTTTCAGCTTGCCTCTCGGCCTATCAGCGCACGTCTAGGGGTCATCGACCCAATAGAGGTCCATAACCCCATAAGGTCAAGCGAACATCGGGGTTTAACTTTGATTCCGCTATCCCACGCAAAGCCTAAATCCAAAAATTATGCGTGATTAAGCAGGAACACTTGTAGCCAAGATAACGGAATAAAATCACTATTTTCGCGAAAGTAAACTGCGTCCAGAAAATTCGCGCTCAGTCCTCTTTTAGACATAAATTTTAAATAAAAAAACTCGTCAAAAGGATATAAAATGGAACATGTTAAATTGTCCCCTATCGAGCCGCATAATTATCCATCTTCTCCTCGAACGATAAATCACCACTGGAACCTCTGATATCCTCGGCGAACGTAAGGCATTTTGCCTGAACTCTAGGACAGCAAGTCGACCAGATACAAATAATGTTTTCACGATGGATGGTATTTTTATTTGCTTTTCTCAAACGCGTTGAACCCCAGAAAATGTTGGCCTTTTCAGTCACAATGGAAACCGGAGTAAGACGTCAGTCCATACAACTCCGACGACAATCCTCCCACTTCTCCGTCGATATCAAGGAATTCGACAGCTCCAAAAGTCTCCTCGACTCGTGGACCGAGGTAAGGGTTTCGCTGTTTTGTTCGGCTGCCACAGATATGCTCAGGGGAATGGATATAATGCTGGCGAGAGGATTCTTGCAAAAACGGTTGAACGATTCGTATTGCGTCAGAATGAACCCTGCGAACAAGAGATATCAGAAATGTGAAATTAAATGTAGGCTCGAAAATTGGATGAATAACGGCAGATTTATACGAGGTTGAGACCAATAAATTTGAATAAATGCGTGTGTTAAGAATAGTCCAATGAGAATGCAAGGATGTCCTAAAGGCCAATGAGACAAGACATTTGTAGTAAGCGTGTGC
Organism: Proteocephalus fallax; assembly: GCA_028672205.1. Classification (NCBI taxonomy): domain Eukaryota; kingdom Metazoa; phylum Platyhelminthes; class Cestoda; order Proteocephalidea; family Proteocephalidae; genus Proteocephalus; species Proteocephalus fallax. Next base: position 213,025 of record JAPUBX010003993.1, on the reverse strand, counting down.
GCGGGGTTAACCAATTAAGTTCGCTGAATCAGCCAAATGTGAAAAAGGTGTCATAAAAATGCGTAAAATATAGCTTGACGTGGGGAAATTGACCTATTGTCCAACCTAAAGTTGATTCCTCGTATGACCGAACACGCTTGCCTCCATTGTATAAACCAAATATTAAATCACAAGACGAACTTGACAGACATGGAAATAAAACCCCGAAAAATAGTCTGTCGAACGCATAATTGTGACTATCAAGAGGTTTGCGTTCAATCACAAAATATATATATTATTCCAATTGTAAAATAATAACGTTATTAGGCTCTGAAACGGCTCCAGTAGTTTGATTCTGGCCTAAAGAGTATCAGACCTGGGCTAGGGGGTTTTACCGCAAACTCTTACAAACTGGCGCGTTCCAGGAAGCCATAATAAGAAGGAGGCGCTTCGAATGTGGCGAATGTGTAAACACCTTGATTTATAATAATTAATTGTCAATAAATGGAGATACGAGGGAGGCTTTGGGTAAAAATGTGACCTATTTTGATAGCTGATAAACCACACGGCTGGTCCCTGTGTTGGGAGAAGGGGTTTTTTTGCTGGGGTCTTGTTGAATGGTCAGACTGCTGGAGCGATGTGTGATCCTGTATTGACGGATAGAGTAAGTTACATTACTCTTTATGGATCATGTTGTAATTATTATCACCATGGGGGATTCTGATGTCAGAGAGTAGCGAAAGATGGCGATCTGCCTTTGCGCATTGTGGATATTTTGCGCGCAGTTGAAACCAGCGAGGTGCCGCTCCAAATGGCGGAGCGTTACGGCACTAATGATAACTTTTTGTTAAGACCAGGATAGACAAAACTTTCAGCCTCATTAGATAACAGATGAAAGCAAAATCTAAATCGGGGATTCTGTTTTGCAGTGTCTGACTTGATTTAAAATCGGGGGACGTTTGACAGTTGCCAAATTGCTGTTTGCAACCCATCTCGGTAAACGTCAAAGTCATTTGTGTGATGGAGGATTAGACGGCTTTGTGTGTCGCGATGTCAAGGACCCTGTAAGCATGGAGCTCTTTGGGTTCAGGGTAAGGTCATATCAGCAAAGAATGGCAGGCTGATTTGTTCGATAAATTATTATCAGGATTTTTAAAATATGAACAAATAAACACCCTATTTGCAAGGATTAAATCTCGTATACACGAAAAAAACGATCACAAAAATTGGTATAATTAGCCTTCGAATGGTCATTAAGTCAGAAATGCCGGGAAAGCTATGAAAATATGACGTGTGGAATGATTTAGCAGAGGTCTGGGAAGATCCATTTTTTATTGAGCTGGACAAATGCGCAGGAAACGGGGACGGCGGAACTTCTAGAAGACGGCATCCACCTGGTCACTTTCGTGTGCCGTCTGCTTGGCGTAAAACCCAACTTCTGATGATGTATCAAGGAGGGACAGGTAGCATTTCAGGCATTGGTTCCCTGTGATGAAGTACCCGTCCAATTGATCAGACATTTGGTAATCCCAGGCTGTGTACGTTTCTAATAACAGGTTGAGAACGCAGACAGCACTTTGCTGCATCGCCTACCATAGTTTAGATCCACGTCTGCACACGTTAACACAAATTTGTAGCGTCCGTTATTGACCCACATTTGGGATTTGGGCGAGGCGGAAATTAAGCAGTTTCTTTTCCACCGCTTCGAGTGGCACTGGTGACGACGGCACTGTTACGATATTCGTAAGAATAATCATGGAAACATCCTTGAAGCCGGTGTTTCCTCTGGTAGTAGAAGAAAGCATTTCTGATGTCCTGGATGATGCTGCTTTACCGGGCCGCTTCAGTGATCGCCAGTCCGTGTGGAGATCGCGGATCCGCTGAGTCCCGTTTATATCGACATCACCAGGAGTCAGGCTATTGCGCTACTCAGTTTTTCGCGTTTCACGTGTCTTCAAGTATTCAAGCCTTGCAAATTTCGACTCACGACTCAGTAGGTGCTAATTGGATGTCAATAACTGCCGTACCTTGGAGTATTTCTGGATGCTAAAAAAATTTATTATTAAGGCTCTGAATCGCTTTAAGCAGAAAAATGTTCAACAAATAAACTTGTAACTGGTTTATGTATTACGGAAAAGATAAGAGGGTTCTCGACGTTGTCGAAGACCTGAGACCCTTAGTCTATAAGTATTGAAATAAGTTTCAATTCAATTTGTGCCCAACCGTTTGGAGATACTTTGAGATGTCTATGAGTTCAAATTGTCACGGAAATCTCCTACCTGAAGATAAACTGGAAGTTTGCCATGAATATTCTTTGGAATATTTTTACAGGTGTCATTCGAGGCGGGAATCGAACCCAGGTCCCTCACAGAGCGAGGATGCTTACCACTACACCATCGGGCCACCATGGTTATATTTGGGTTAGCTCAAACTGCATCAAGGCCTTCGTAGATGTCTCCTCATTCCAATAATTATGTACTGCCTCCACAATGAGTTCCTTGTTCTACGATGTTCTGACCTTTTGACGCCCCGTGGGCTTTTTAAAATAATCTATTGGGTTCTTTTATGTGCTCAATCGAAGATACTATTATTGGTCGCCATTTGGCTAGCTGATTTCCCCTTACTCATCGCATTCCATCAATTATAGCCTGTCTCAATGTAAAACCATCGAACTTATGCCAAGGCAATACCGCTTAATTACCACAAGAAAGGTTTGATGTATCGTCATTCTAAACCGATTTTGGAGACAGGAACAAATATATAATATTGTACTTCATAATTTTAAAATTTTGGTCCTCGTGACCTTCATAAAGTGATTATTAGCATGCTTTAATTGATACAAGGTCTAAAAATATCAGCACCATTCGATGCTGTGATGTATTGTAAAGACAAAATGTGCCACTGTTTGAACGAGGCTGGTAATTCCCATCTTCTTTGTCAGGATAAGAAAAGGATTCTGTGCCACGGAAATTACTATGCCTCCTTCACGGTGGACCCGACATATCGCCGGGACGAATTTACGCCGGAGGAGATCTTGGGCGTAAAGGAGGACGCGCCAATCAGCTGCATCGACGCCGACAACCCAGACCAATGGGTGGTCTCCGAGGCGGGGTCTGGGCGGGGTCGCCTGAATGCCGCCTGTCTGCTAGACAAACCAGTTGGCTGCAGCAGGCAGATCACCGGTGGGGGGGCCAATCCAAGGGAACAGTTCCGTGAGGAGGTGCTGATGATATCGAATAAAAAGCAGGAGTCGCTCATGAAACGCCGGTGAGTTTGGTCAGTCGAGGTTGAGTGCTTGTTTTTGCAACATTACCTACGTCTTTCAGTAGTGGTAACTATAAAAGAGGCCCTAGCAATGACCCGTGGTGCGCGTCACTGGGTCCTTAAAAGCGATTAGGGATGACTCATTTGTCCTTGAATGGGGACCTGTGTCCGCCAGATGTGCAGGTGGCTGAAAATCAATAATTGCAGTGCCAATATAAGTTTCAAAACCATGGTCTGTTGATTTTATATAATAGGATACCTATAAGACATTTCGCATTTAAAATCATGAATGAGAGAACATTTTTTTTACTAACGTAAAGAATCAACGTCCGGTCAGGAACTACAGCGTGGAAAAAAGACAAATTCTGCGTGTTTGGCAACAAATAAGTGTCCGTGCCTTTGTTTTCTCTGGGAGAACCAATTTGCCACGACGCTTTCAGTGTATATGTTCATTTAACCATGTACACATGCCAGTTTCTGCGATAATTCTTCAATAGCTAGCCGAGAATCGGATTCAACCAGGAATTTAAATAGGTCGTCAACCTTTCACGGTGCAAAAAATCAACTACGATAAGATAAAATATCACAGGAACGTGGTCGCTTATTAAAAATAAGCAATTTGAAAATAATTGTTTATGTTTTGGGATCGACGAAATTTTTAAATTTTATTTTACAGGAAAAATTTTACGATAGTTTTGGTGCCGCACAAACCATCCCAATCTTTCATATCTTATTTTTTCCGGCAATATATCAACAAACCCATGGCACGAATAGCGGCACTCGCGATTACGCCACATGGTAAAAGACATATAGCACATGCAACTTAGGTGGACGCAATGATTAATGTGAGAATCAATTATCTGGAAACCCTCGATTCAATCTACTTCCTTTTATCCTTGTGTATTTGGGGTCCCGTTTCGTACAGATCGAAACTGCGTTGCACAGATCTATTGAATTGCATTTTTTGCGCTACGACATCCATCCACATTGGATCCGTAGAAACGGTTCCCATTCTCCCTATAATAGTACCATATTGTAACATATTATTTATACGCTCTGGGTGCATTTCCGTCTCTGGTCAATAGTCTTACTAAGGAACTCAGTAAACTAAATTCGGTTAATTGATCGCAATTTAAGGTTACAATAAGAGTTCTACTTTTATTTGCGAGTAACCAGGTATGTTTGTCGGCTTCTTTAGGCACGCTCTCATTGATTTAACCGAGGAGGAAGAAGGCCACCTTCTGCGCGTAAAGCAATTACGAGCTATCTTGCAAAGGCTCAACGGTTTCCGTCTCAAGAAGGACAAAAAATCGCCCATGTCGCCGGAAATGAAGAATGCTGTCGAAGGCATGAAGTCTCAAATCAATTCGATCATCAAACTTACAGAAAGGTACTTCACACAGTTTTCTTTAAAATTATACAATTATTTATTAACGGCACTTCATTCATATATAATTCTATAAGACTGCTTTACAATGTGATTACCATCCCAGTATTTGTGCATTAAATCTATATAAATTACCAATCTTTCAAATTCTATTAATCTAGAACCTTAGGGAGATTTCAGGCTTGTGTAATGGATCCACCTCAGATTGCAACATCTTTTACGCAAAATGTGAGTTCTCCCCGAATTTAGTATTTATAGACTCTACTGTGTTGTAATAAGTAGCAATCATTATTAATAATCTTCAAGGATAACGATTGGGCCCACTACACTGGCTATCTGTACCACCTCTATTGCTGGATGGAAGCCTTCAAAGCCGACTGTGATGCCGACTCCAACACCTTTTTTGAGATGAATCCTGGCCGCGACATCTCCGACGCAAGTGATGGGAACATTATCAACGCCCAACATTTACTTGAATACCTCTTTGCACCACGAACTCACCTCTTAGCGTACGAACACCTGATTGGCTGCTTGGCGCGCTATACCAGCCGCGCTGGCCAGCAAACCAAGGGCCTGGAAGATGCTGTTTGCGTCTTGCGACGAGCTCAGCGACGGGTGTTCGAATCACATCAATTGTGGCCGTTTATAGAGAATATGCCCATGTCCTTAGGGCAGTTGCCATCCAAGTTGGGCCCACTTGATGTACTTCAGCTCCCACAGCCTCTGACTAGACTGGTAAGCTGAAGTTACTTACCTGAGGGTACTCGTAGGGTCGATATGTTCATTTACCGTTTGGTCTCTTATAGACTGCTCTGAAGGTGGCTGATCGTAGAGGTGATGGCGCCTCGCAGGATGGATTTGTAATGTTGAATTCGGATTCAATCATATTTCTCAAAAGACCTGATCCTCTCGAGAAAAAACACGAAATCGTTTGGGCTTTTCCGGTAAGCTGCATCAATAAATTGTTTTCCATCGAATCTCTCGTTTCCGTTGAATCGGCTTGTAAAAATTCTAGCGCACGTGTTTAATCATTCTTTCATTTCAACGTTAATCGTGATTTTTACCGATATTGTTTTAAATCTTTGATGTATTAACTTTTCAACAAAACACGTTGACGCCTTCTTATACAATGTCGCCAATTTATTCCGACAGTTTGGCATTGCATGTAAATCCACGCATTCACTGTTAATCGGGGCGTTTTTCCTACAACAATGGATTGTTCTGAATTGCTGCATCAGTTGCTCTACTGTAACGGCGATATATTTTTAAAAGGCAACTCCTGATACCACACATTTGCATGTTTGAAAAATGCAAATTAATATCTCCATAAATGCAAAAGAAACACGAAACGTGTTCCTATGAAGGATCTCCGAAAGTACATGACTGTTTGCCTTTAAACTTTGGCACCAACTAGCTGACGCCAAGGATAATTTCATTATCTACCTAATACTCGACTGGAGATCTACCGACGCCAGGAAAAATGCTCAAAACGATATTTATCCAATGGCATGGTGGCCAATGGTCAGATTGACTGTCGTTTGTCCAATGGGAACCCGGCTACTGATAATGTTAGCTGCCTGGAGCGATTAAACCCAATGCAATGCTTGCCTGAAATGGTCTACGTTGTGCGGAAACTTCAAGGCGTTAAAATAGATTTATTACGGTCACTAGGACCAAAGCTTCCAGCATTTATACGTAAAAAACGTCGATAAGGAGGAGGGTTAGTCCGTTTTGACAATAAATGAACAATTGATGTTAAAACCGGGTGTATTCCCTGTAATACTGAGAACCAGACAAATAAACGCGGTCATTAGCGTAACATACGACAGGCTACAGGAATCTTATAATATTAACATATCCTCAAAAAAAACAGGCAAATCGCAAAACAAATTGTACGCTTAAAGGCCCTATGCCAAATATAATTAAAGCCGAAACACCGGCTTGGTCTAATTATTGATTCGTGTGGTAACTAAAAAGGGAGTCGATCTCTATAATGAAATCAATAGTGATCAATTTAATTCAGTCGCTTGATTTGAGATAACTTAGGGGAATTCGTTTAATGTTTTATTGATAAAAAAATTCAAAAAACTTTCGTTAGTGCACGCACGGTTGTTTTAACTTAAGTTCATTTGCCCATGTCTGGGATTCTGGCGCGTAAACAGATGAGCAAAAAATGTCAAAAAAGCGTGTTCCTTTATGTCTCGATTCCATCCAGGCATGGGAAGGGCCCTGTATTTGTGAAATTGTGCAGCGTTGTATTGAATTAAGAAATTGACCATTCGTATTAACACAATTGTAAGCGCAATCTATCACATGATAGCAATGTGTATGCATGAATAAATTTGATATATTGCACATCGCTTTAGTCACCGCGATATTGTTCAGCTGTCCAATCTAATCAACTAGAAATGTGTTATTAATCCATGACGTGAAATTGTTGGATCTACTCTTTAATCAACCAGAGCGCGAGAGACGGCTTTTAGCGACGGCGTTTGACTGAAATTAATCATTAAGAAACAGAGGTCTTATGACTCGTTACAGTATCCTCACCACACAGAAGACGATATTGGATTTACTCGGGTATTCATCAATAGAAGTTGGCTTAAATTAACCAAAGCCATTCGAGAGGTTAGTATAGGTCATATAGGACATATGAATGACTTATGTTTACGAGCATCAAACTTCTCGACATCAAAATGATTAACAGCTAACAACGGCTTTGACAATTTAGTTAGCCTCAGTTCTAACAGTGGCAGCCCCTGTGGTGGATGAGTTCAACCTCCTTATCTTCGTGTTGCCGCAAAATAAACTTCATTGAAAGACATCCACGTAGCCGGTTCATCCTCAAGCGGGAGAAATCGTCACGAAAACTAGTGGATATTTCTCAGATGCAAACTTTAATAATTTCAGTTGGAGAACATCAGGATTCGTCCACGTGGTGATAATGACTTTGAAGTGTGGGACATCTCGGCTCCCGAGGTTCCATTGAAACCCATTTACGTTGTTTCAACAGCAAACCCCGTCAGTCGTCAAGCGTGGATGACGGACCTTCAGCAGGCAATGAATGCATTGGGTAAGAATCATAGATTCGTTTTGCATTGATCGAGCAACTACTCCCGAATACTGTTTGATTTGATGCCTAAAGATCAAATAATTAATTAAAATCAATCAAAAGACATTAGCATTTCCTGATAGGTTCTAATATTTCATTAAAATTCCAGGTTTCACCAAATATATACCGATTAAATTGGACCTGATGTAATCTGAATTGTGCACCATAAACTGGTCGAATTAATAATACACCAATCTTCGTAATGTTTATTTGCGCAACGACCCAATCTGATTGGGCGGGGTGGGTTCCGCCAATCTGATTGGCGCATTCACCAGGCCGGCCGTGCGTGTGCACGCGTGGTGGGATGTGGACGTGATGGGATCGATCGCACTGAACGGTGCCTTCAGGTTGGCCACATCACCAGTAATCCCGCCAGCAGCAGCCTACACACACACACACTCTCTGTCTCTTTACCGGGGAGCTCGACGGAGACACATTACATCCGTGATCACGAGAACTTTCACACACCTTTCGTATCCTTGCCATGGCCGCGGTTTCAGATATCGAGGAGGCTCTCGTGGACGAGGTCATCTTGAGGGACAACGGGGCGGCAGAGCTTGCGGAAAATGGAAAATGGGAACGCAGGAGTCTGGACTTGATGGCCGAGAGTACCGACGGCATGGTGGACTCCTACTACGATGCCGACGAGATGGTGAAGTCCAAGGCGACGAAAGGTGAGTTCCCGGGTGGGTGGAGGCGTTGTTTCTGCATACGCGCATGGTAAATCGCATTTGGTTTTCATGTTTTCGTTTTTGCGTGCTCTTGGTGCTCACCGATGTGTTCCGCATTTATTCGGAAAGGAAAATCATCGTCTGTCATGCAAAGGAGTGTTACTTTAGTGTAGCTGTTTCTGTGCTGAATTCAAATGTCATTGTGTTCCATTTTTCACCAGTATCACCATCAATGCGTATGGCAGGGAAATGTGACTTACTAATTTGGGGCAGCTTGCATTTTAAAAAAGATGATCAATGTGGCTTGAATTGCAAATGAAATTCCTTCCACCGAGTGAAAATGGGCCAACAGTTGCAAGACAACAGTTGCAGTTCGAAGTGCAGAAACTGAATAATTGTTTACAAAAAAGCTCTTTCCGACAGATGAAACGAGGCCGAAGTGTTTTCCATAAAAACGGGCAACCAATAAAATCTCCAAACTTTCAAAGAATAGGACAAATACATCTCTAAGATACATAAAAAGTAAAACATTATTCTAAATCAAAAGATTATGAAAGACTAATCAAGCACTCGTACCTATTGTAACATAGAGAGAAAAAAAGATTTTTTTATAGCTTCATATGTGAAAAACGCCCCGCCCCAAACTCCAGCCCTATTGCTGCATGGTTGAATAAAAGTAATTACCCTTCATGACGATTTGACCCCCAAGGTCATGACCAAATATCGCGACCCAATATCGGAGAGATGTAGGTCGTGGGTTAAGTCGCTTTCTTTAAAATATTTTCCCTTTCTCATGCTATGATGATAAATTGATGTCATCGGTGTTGGAAGTGTGTGTGTGCAAATTTGTACCGTAGCACGCGATTCGATTGGATCAAAGCGGTTGCTTCCCCGAGACATTTCCACGTCGCCGTAATCTACGCCCCATCTTGAAGGGTCGTCTGTTTTATGGGGGTCAACCTTCGTTTGAGAAGTAATGCAGTTTTGATGAATCCTTTTGACGTTTTGCGCCATCAAAAGCATCATAGAACGCACGTGCATCTATCCCACTATTCCCCATCGGTCTAAACAATAAATTCCCCAATTTCATTTAAACCAGGTCTGTTTTCTGGTTAACTCCAAACTTGGAGGCAGCATCCGACCTCTATTCGTTAGTGGACCTGGGTTCGACCCCAGCGGTGGCGACTGCTTGAAGCATCAGGCAACTGGAAGGAGGTTGTCGGGTTATGGTGGCTGAAGACGAGACTGTATCGCCCGGAAACAAATAACGTTTTAAGGAACATGTAAATTATACTGAAAAAAAATGTTTATAAATCCCACCTACCCTGTGTTAATCCACCTGCTCAAAGCGGTTTGTGTCCGGCCAGAATTCTTCCACTCCAATGCATTCGTTCAAAAACGACACAGCCTTCACACAGACCTACTATATATAGTAAGGCCAACACGCGCAATGGCATACCAAGCTAGTCTTCGGGACGGGGCCTACGTTTCTCGCTCCCAACCTTTTTTGATGCTTTTCTGGACTTGGTTTGCTATTGTTCCGCTATTTTGCTTTCGGCTCTACTTGTCCATGCCCGCTTCTCGCGCTTCGATAATCCGTCTAATGACCTTCCCCCCTGTAGCCGATGAGGATTCCTCATTAACCTACTATACCGCCGATGGGTCGATAATGCAAATGCCTAGACAAGGTATGAGAAACCCAAGGCCTGACAGCATCTTAAGTATTGGTACGTAGCCTAAAGCCGAAACATGTCCCGCACATCGGTAGAAAGGCGCTACAAACCCTTCTCCGCATGCTCATCAAATAATTGGCCAACCGACACAATGGCCCCTGGTACTAAAGCGGTCTTGATTCTGTTGTAGACTCGGTTAAAACGCTTGATGGTGTTGCCGATCCCTTCCTCGAACTGATCCCTGAACAAGATGGGGCGACGGAAAGTAAGAATCCTTGTTAACTTGATTGGTCAGTGGAATGGGTTGCAGCGACTAACCCCCTTCTCCCATTTTTTGTCCAGAATATAGTGAAGTTGTTCTGCAACAATCAATACGGGCGGATAAGCCATTTATCCACCGTTCGGAGGTGCAGAATATTGAATCGTCGGAAGGAGGGGAAATGGAACTAACAATCGGAACCACCACCTCCGAGACGGATTCCTTCACGGCAACATGGACCTTCAACCAAGCACCGATGGACTCGGATACCATGGGAGCCTATCCACGAATCAAGGGGGACACCGCGTACCTCCTTGTACCGAAGGTCAATCGAGATCTTCACGAGGGACTCTACGAGTGCAGTCTGCAGTGGCCGTCTGGGATGGAAGCTCTGTTTCCTTTTCAAGTTCGAGTTCATGAACCCGAAGACAATGTCGCGCCTACGAATGAGTCGAGTAAACAGCGGGTGAAGACGGTGGAGCTCACAAAGGTCGTGATTCCAGACGAGGAGGAAAATGCCAGCCTTATGTACGAGACATCCGCTCCTATTGTCGAAGCGCAACAAGAAATTGAATCAGTCCAGCTAGCTGTTGGGCGTGGTGGAGTGGATGACAGATATTTCCACGCAGCGAAATCGGAGGTTATGCATCTGGAGCACGAAGGAACGGAGAGCATTGTTCCGTCTTCAACAGAAGCCGTTCCGTCTAATGCGACAGAAGAAACGGCCAAAACAATTATAACCGATGAAATCGAGAAGCACCAATCGAAGGTTGAGTCGATTGAAGTTCAGGAGCACCTGAAGCCTCGTCAACTTCATGGCAAGGAGGGAGAACCCTTCAGGATTGTTTCGTCCGGAAGTGTTCCGATTACCTCGTCAGTTTGGTGGACCCTGAACGGCGGAAAGATTACCGAGAAGAAATTCGAAGTTCAACGACGACGCGCTGAAGTCGAGCTCGGGAAAGATAAATTTGAAAAGACCGATTGCGGCGAGTACGCGTTGTGGGTGGATGGGAAAATGAAGGCAAATTTCACGTTGTTTATCAAGGAGAAAACACCAGAGCCTGAAACAACCGTTGGAGAAGAGAAAGAGGAGGAGGTTCAGAGAAAACATTCGGCTACTCTGGATGACAAAGAAGGACAGAAGGACAGAAAATCGTCCACCGACGCCGATAATGATAAAATGATAGCTGAGGACACCGAAGCAACAGATGTGAAGCCTGTGAAGAAAAAGAAAACCTCTAGAACCGAGGTAGATGAAAATAAAACGAAAATCAAGAAAAATAAGCTAAATAAGGAGGAGGGTTATGAAGAGAAGCTGGAAAAATCAATCGAATCCCTCGTTGATGAGCCTTCCCGGAAAACCGTTCAAGACGAGGCGTTGAAATTGAAGGATTCGACGGAGAAACAACTCCGAAACCCCTCTGATGCCGTAGCCCCGCACGAATCCGCGGAAGTGGTCCCTCTTCAATCAGAGACAGCAGAAACAGCGCCGGAAATTCCATCAGTTCCTTCGAAGAAGACGTCTAAAGAGGAAACCTCTAAGATTACACCGAACGACGATATAAAAGAAGCTCCGAAGTCTGAAGAAGTGCCGCGGAAGACTTCCAAAAGCGCAAAATCTGTCGAGGAACAACTTGGAAAGTCGAAGACAACAGACAAGCCACCCCTAACGGTTTCTGATGCGAAAATCCTACCCGAATCCTCGAATGTGTCTCTTCTAGAATCAGAAACGACAAAACCCGCGTCGGAACCTACATCAGCTCCTTCGAAGACGTCTAAAGAAGAAAATACTAAGATAGCACCGAAAGAGGAGGATCAAGGAGCTTCAAAGCCCAACGACGCATCGCGAAAGACTTCCAAAATCGCAGAATCTGTTGAGGAGCCACTCAGAAAGACTTCGAAGACAGATGTTATGGACGATACTGGAAGCGGACCCAAAACAGACACGTCTGCAAAGCCTGGAATGGCAGTTATGGGGACTACCACGGCCGGCAACACGGTCAACATGCTTTCAGGGGACAAATTTCGACTGAGCACGATCATACCTATCGACGCGCGCCAGGTGAAAAACGAAAAACTCTGGTGGACCCGAAATGGCATTTTTCTGATGGATGTCGATGGTCCCATTCGCCGTGGAGACACATTCACATCGAAGACGACTCCTAAGCCACCCCGGTCAACGGTGGTTGATCTTACGAAGAAGCAGACAGCATCACTTGATGATTCTGCTACTTATGCGCTCATGGGCGAGCCAAAGATTAAGCGTGGCTTCAAAAACACAGCTGCTACAACTTATGTGATGATTGCGGTTTCTGTGACGGAGTTAGTCACAGAAGTTACAGAGGTTTTAGAAGAAATTTCGGAGAGCGAGGCCAAACGTCGCTTGGAGTCTCCTCTTGATCAACCGACAATCAAGACTGAACCTGTCGACAAAGGTTTGTCTGAGAAGGATTGTGTGGACGAGGTTAAACTGAAAACGTCTACTGCAGATAAAGTTACAGAAGGTATTCCTCAGAACAAAGCAAAGGATGAAAAGGCAGGGGTTAAAGATAGCCTATCTGGCAAAGACGTTGAAGCAAACCCAACGGAAACTTCAAGAGATGCAGTTAAACTCCCGGAAGATACCAAAGAAAAGATGAACAAGGATTCAAAGGTTCCAGAAGATTCAAAAATAGATGCAGGGAAAAAGGGAAAGATATCGAAAGGAGAGAAATTGATGCCCGATTCGAAGGACTCCGGAGAAGGAGTGAAGATTCCAGAAGATTCGAAAGAAGGCGACGTTAAAGAGAAAAAGAGAAAGAAGTCGAAAGAAGAGAAGTTGGTGCCTGATTCGAAGGACTCCGGAGAAGGAGTTAAGGTTCCAGAAGATTCGAAAGAAGGCGACGTTAAAGAGAAAAAGGGAAAGAAGTCGAAAGAAGAGAAGTTGATGCCCGATTCGAAGGACTCCGGAGAAGGAGTGAAGATTCCAGAAGATTCGAAAGAAGGCGACGTTAAAGAGAAAAAGGGAAAGAAGTCGAAAGAAGAGAAGTTGGTGCCTGATTCGAAGGACTCCGGAGAAGGAGTTAAGGTTCCAGAAGATTCGAAAGAAGGCGATGCTAAAGAGAAAAAGAGAAAGAAGTCGAAAGAAGAGAAGTTGGTGCCCGATTCGAAGGACTCCGGAGAAGGAGTGAAGGTTCCAGAAGATTCGAAAGAAGGCGACGTTAAAGAGAAAAAGAAACGAAAGTCCAAGTCTAAAGAGGACAAGGACGCGGGTGAGGGAGGAAAATTGAGGAGACGAAAGAAGTCGAAAGAGAAGCTACCAGAATCAATTGAAGAAATAGTGGGAGAAATAAAGACTTCGGAAGTGGAGCAGTTTCCCGACACGATCAAAACGTTCCTCCCCATCGAGGATGAAATCAAAGACAGGAGAGATGTAGATTCCGCTGAATTGGACACGTTCGCAGAAACGGCGAGAGATTCCAGCGAACAAAAGATGTCAGAGCGCGAGGAAGTTGACGTGGCCGCGTTGCAAGAAGCACCCCGATCGGTTGTCCTTCGCTGCATTGAAGCTAACGCCAACAGGCGTCTCGGGCACGACAAGATTCCTATTCCAGCCGGCGAACCTCTCTGTTTAACTATCACGGGCATCCCCCCTGAAGTGACGGCCGTCCAGTGGACCCTGGACGGCGAACCAGTTCGCACGGGCAAGAGGACGCAACAGTTGTTGGAGCCGAACCCGCTTGGCACACGCTACGCCGGAGAACTCATGGCCCAGCTCTTCTTGGACTCCACTACCTCCATGGACGCAGGACTCTACGAAATCAGTACGTAAACCTCTGCTTCGGCAGTTCTTATTGTTTAAAAGTCTCTCTCAGTAACTGGTTAGCTAAGCTCGACGTCTCGTCCCCATTACCCGGAATATATAGGAGGAAGAGCGAGCGATTTATTTGGTCAAATGTCATGTGTCGCTTTCGAATTCGTTACTGGTCGTTATTCCTCCTTAACCGCAAAATCATTCATGGGAAAGGCAACTTAACACATTGTTTGTTTCCTGAGTGGCACAGTGCATACTGAAAAATGTCCGTCCTTAAATTTACCTGATTCGTTCCTTTTTATCCCAGGACCGATCGAAGGAAGTAAATTGGTTGGGAGTCTCGCTATTCCCGTTGAAATCCTCCCCCCTACCGTGGAACGTCGAAACCGCCGTCCGAAAGAGGTCACCGGGTCGCAGAATGACGACAACGCCGATATGCTACGGGTCAAGCCCGACCTCTGTCGACCCCTTGGTCTGGCCTCGCCGGAGGGCACATCCCTCTGTCTCGTTGCCGACCTCCATCTCTCATCTGAGAAGGTGGCGCTGGAGTCGGTCTCGTGGAGCAAAGACGGAGTCTTGCTGTCCCCGGACGATCCAAACAGCCAGTTCATGATCCGACCCTCTGAGGAAAACGGCGAACACACCTCCATTATCCTCCAGAAGCCCGCGGTGTCCCTCGAAGACGCTGGGTTCTACTCGATGACCTATCGCCCCTTGCCAACGATAAACGAAGATCCCTTGGCGGAAGAACAGGACGAGGAGGGTTATGGAGACGGATGGGAGGTGGACTTCCCCGAGGTCCTGGTCCTGCCCGCCGAGAAATATCTGCCAACGCTTCCGGTGTTCATCAGGGCCTTGCCCGCCGAGATTTCTGTGGCTGAGGGGGAGACGATTACACTGGATGCTGAAATAGAAGAGGGATTCGAGGATGTAACACCAACGTGGTCGGTAAACGACAGGAACATTGATGTGAGTTTGGGGTTCACACTACTCCTGAAGTCTGTTATTCGTCAGAAAGAAATTGTGGAAGCCACACTTGGCGTGTTCAAGCTCTTACTGTCGCCTCGTGAAACAGTTCACGCATGATTTTGGCCGACTCCATAACGTTGTGTCCTTTCTTGAACCCTTACAAATCGCAGTTTTCTTCACTCGTATGAACTCAGTACTGTTGGACGACCCGTGGCTTACACACAATGCGCTCTGTGTGCCACTCCAAAAATGAACCGGGAATCCAGCCCCTTGGAAGCTGTTAGGTAGTGAGGGAAACCGACAGCACCATTATCCAGTCCCAAGTGTGTCTCTTCGGCATCCTCAACGGGTTGCATTGGGGGCGCCTGCTTTTTCATATTCCAAAGAAACGTCACGAAAATGTCATCCATGATTCCGGTTCATCGCCTCACGAAACTACGTAAAATTGACCTTTTAGATGTCCTTGTAGCAGGTTCCCTATTAAAATGCCAAATTCCGTATTGCGTTTCGACTATCCCATTATGAATTGTTTACAATGAAATTGTTATTGAAATGATTTACAGGCGACCCGCACGTCGGACTATGTTGTCTGGAACAGTGGCAACTACTTCGCTCTTACAATCCCAGCAGCCAATAAGCGTCATCTCGGCGACTACAGGCTCAAATTATCCACCGGAAGGCCTGATGCAGAAGACATCGTGACCCCTAGGTGTCGGGTCAAGGGGAAATCCAGTTTCGACGCCTCCATAACGGGAACGCCAAATCGGTGAGCTGAGATTCGTTTTAAGCTAACCGCCGGTGTCTACATCGCACTTAGACAAAAAGAATACTCTTATGATTTATGTTTACCTAGTATCAGGCTCCCAACGATTATTATAACCAGATCAGAGTAAGCTGTCTCCGTTTTGTGTGTATAATCCTTGTTGTCTGCTTGGAAAAGCGTCTTGGGGTATCAACTGTTTGGTGTAATTAATTTCCTGGGTACAAAAATGTCTCTTAAATAATTACGAGTCGATTAAGTGGTCGTTCGTGGTTTTATTGATGAAGGATATATAGTTTCTCGGCTATTCTCCAATTATACAGAGAAATTGAGCCAACAATGGTGTCTTTCCATGACAGGTAAGATATGCATGCAGCAATACGATTGGAAAAAAATATTTATTCACCCCCACCTACTAACATGAATACACATTAACACATCTAGCTAGCCACCCCCTACGCATATAAGGATTTTTTCAATTGATATTTTTTTCAATCCCGCAAACAGATCTGTTCCCATTATGGATGGTATCGCACCCATGTTCACTAAGAAACTGGCAAATGTTAATGGCCGATCCGGTGATCCGGTCGAATTCTCGTGTCGTGTCGTCGGCGAACCCATCCCACACTTCTTTTGGTGCGTCTTTTAAACGGTGGTTTTCTTATGTGGTTATTTGTAGTCTAATTACTCCCCATTGACCTCTAGGCGACACAATGACGAGGTCATCGAGTCGGAGAGGCATAGGCGTATTCGCAATGTGGATAACTCATCCACACTGGTCATTCTCGGGGCCGAACCGAAGCATCGTGGCGTCTATATTTGCAGTGCCGTGAACGAAATCGGAAAAGCAACGACCACGGCAACTCTGTTTGTTGACGGTTCGTTGTACTTCTACTGTTTCCTACCATTAAGCGTTCTGGATACAATATGTATACAGTATATGCCACCAAGACGGCGTTACTAGGGTTTTTAATCATTTAGAAATACATACCCTACCGCTAAAGCTGTAGAGAAGCCCTCCTGCGAGATGGCATGTTTAATGACTTTTCTGATTTGCATCCGCCAGGATCATCGGAGAACTTTGACGAAGACGACGACGATGATTATCAAGGCCGACAGAAGAAGCCGATTAGAAGAGGTGTGTTTGAACTGCATCGCAGTTGCAATCCCTACTTGTCGCTGTGTCTGCTTTCTCCATAAATGCAAACTTTGCCTTGTTTTCTTCTTCAGGAATGCCACGGACTGCTCCTGACGGTCTCATGCTTGAAGGCGCGACTCCTACAGATCTTGCTATTCGCTGGTCACCATCAATCATGGATGAATCCGACGATCTTACCTACACTGTGGAAATCTCCAAAGATAACGGCTTTTTCTGGAGCCCTGTACTCACTGGTCTTCGTTCGACCTCGGCATCCTTGCCCGTCAGCTTGGCCACCCCACTGAAGCCTTTGCAGATTCGCGTCCTTGCCGAAAACGCCTACGGCACGGGCCCCCCAACCCAGCCAGTCCTCAAGATTCCCGCGAGGGCTGTTGTCCCCAACATGGATGCTGTAAAGCCGACACTCACAGAGGCTGATCTCGGATCTGTCCGGATCTCCTGGTCCGAGCCACAGAACACCACGTCGCGCGATTCCAAGCTCACCAGTGAGGCGACAGTGGATTCTGTGACCTACAGCGTGGAGGTGAAAGAAGGTGCTCGGAGCGAGTGGAAAACGACGGTATCTGGCCTCAGGGACCGCGATTACATCCACCACCTCAAACCGGGTCTCTCTACTATGGTGAGGATTCGAGCTGCCAATCAGTTTGGCGAGTCTGAACCCAGTTGCACAGTCATCGCAAACCTCCCCATAGAACAGCTCATTCCTGATATGACAGTGGATCCGCCCTGGGCATCGGCTATTCGTCCTGATGTCAATCACTCTGAACGATCGGCTCACACGGGTCTTTCCATTCATTGGAAAGAAGCATATCTACCAGAATACTGTGATCAATGTGTGCATGGTCTGAAGCCGATTTATACTCTTGAATGGCGCAAAGGTAGAACAGGACCTTGGCGTGTGTTAGACGATTACATAGTCGACACAACCTCTTTTAATCTCCCCGGACACATCGTTAAGTCGGTGCAGGACACATCGCTTCCGGCCTCGCAGGTTCCTGAAGTGCGAGTTGTCTGCCGTAACGAATACGGCTCCACGCTGCCAACAAAATCTTTGAAGCTAACCAGCCTCGGTCTTCCGAAGACCAACAGTAGCACTGCAAACGGAGACGTTGGCAAATCGAATCAGACATCTCGCGGTCGTAGTGACGAAGGTCTCTTCAATCTCCCTATAATTGCTTCTGACAACGAAGACAAGCTTCAGGTTTACTTGGCATCGGGTGATGTTGAAAATGGTATAAGTCTTCAGTGGGAGGAATCTCTTCTTGCAGAATCCAGTCTCCATGGAAAGTATCGAATGGAGTACGCGGTTGTGTCTAGTGACCTTGCTGAAGCTGACGGATGGTGGAAGCCTGTCGGCCCAAAAGGTCAGACCATCCTGGGCGACTCATTCTGTCTTGACCACCTCATTCATCCCTCGTCAGAACAGCGGGTTCGAATCTTGGCTCTGACGAACCGAGACGTTGTTCCTGGCTGGCTGAATTGTTACCGACAGCTCCGTCTACCTTCCAAAGCGCAGCTTCTACCTTCGCAAGTGGACAGTTTTCGTGCAAGGGTGTATCAGCCGGCGGATGGAGTTGGTGATTTCAACGTGAAGTTGCAATGGAATCGACCGGAACCCACGGTGGGTGAGACTATTTTGGAGCGTCAAGTGATCCCGGGATCTTCCTTCGTGCCTCGAGAAACGACATACAGAATCGAGACACAGGAGGCCTACGGCATGTGGAGGGAAATCGGAACTGTCGTGGGAACTGACAAGACCTCGTATGTCCACACAAATCCGGCTAGTGGAGCCAGTCTTCGCTATCGGATAACTCCGATAAACATCTATGGCGAGGGACCGACCGTTGAAATACCTGCGGTTCACATCCCTAAAAGGCTCTCTTCACTGCAGGGGTATGTTATGCTTCCGGTTCGAGAAATAACGACAGCCTTTTGTGATATTTATATGACGCTATTCCACCGACAGGACCTTGGCCTACGAAAGGCAGATCTTTATGGTTCGTTTGTCATAGAACGTTCTCATACAAGAGGATTATCTCAAACAGCTATAACACACAGAAGGAACCTCTATTGGGTGGGGTATTTATAAGGTTATGGGCATGGATAGACAATCACGGTGACATCTGGAATGATCCATGGATTTAGGGGAATCATACATATCCGCGAGGAATCGTGTCGACTGTTGGGGATGATGCCAGCATTTTCTGTGTTGAACCGGAGGTTGCAGATCGATGAGTATCCCAGGGTTCGGGGAGACACAGTGAGTTCATAAAATACGAGGAGCATAGAGGATAAGCAATCAGCAAAAATATAGAAAATGGCCATGGCACCAGTTTGTCCAACCGCTGAAGGGTAAGATGGCTCTTTCTACCCCTTATCCAAGGACGACCATACTCTCGACCAACCACGCGATTACCGAATAGAATGATTGATGAATGTGCGAAGAATTATCCGAATGCATCCTCTTTCGTCCCATTAACGCGACAGAATGCGTGATTGGTTTGTTTCGATTGTAGTTGCGTAGAGGACGTCAAGGTGCTGATTGTTGGTCCACGCGATATCGACCTTCGGTGGCGTCTAGGAGACGAGGCCATCGACGCTCTGGAATCGCTCCAACACTCCCCTCGAGCCAATAGGAAGGAGATGTCCGACAGTGGCTACGGAGACTCCGATCTGCGCAACGTTGTCCACTTCTCCGTGGAGAGATGCGACGCCTTTTCGTCGAGCTGGTATACGGTGGCAGACAATATCGCCGGTGATCTGACTGGCAAGGTGAAGCTGACCAACTGCCCCAAGGAGATGTACGGCAATGAGTACCGCGTGACGGCCTGGTTAAACAAGCAACCCTGCGCTCCTAGCAGACCCGCTAGAATCTGCGTTAAAACCTGCAAGTGATACCTTTATGATTGGTTCACCGATGAGCATACAATTCTCTCCACTTTGACGGATAATCTAGGCTGCGGCATCAATATATTTGATTAAGATTTCACCTTGTGATTGCGGAGGTTAGCACAGTGTATGATAAAGCTTATATTGCATCGTGTACGCAGTCGGTCAATTGGGTAGTGTTGTGTTATTCCGAGCGCTCGTGAAGATCCGGTGTGCGATTAAACAAAGATAGAATGCAGTTGGCAACTTTTTAGAAAGATCTAGTCTGTCGAAAGCATAAGGCTGACCATCAAAAGATTTTGCAAATAACTTTTCCAAAAACAAGCTATTATTTTTAACATCTAAAATCTCATATTTCCCACAAATTGCTTCAGCGGTGAAGATTTGTGTAAGTGAAAAATGCAGACGTGCAAGCGTTCAGGTTTTTAAAATGTCTTCTGGAATAATTTATCTTCAGCAACAGAACATATATGGAATGTTTTGCTTCAGCCGCGAAAACAACAGCAGTTGCGCCAATCGGCGAATTCTTGGAACAACTTTTACACGTTTGCCCTCCGAAGTAGAGGCAGGCGTCTACTTGCTGATCCTAATTGTGAAAACATTACAAATAGGCATCCAAAATCTTAATTGGAAAGTCACTAAACCATCCAAAGCAAGATCGCTGCCGTGAATCTGTTGGGCATCAAGAACGAATACATTTATTTGGCCGTCAAGGTTGAATTGTTTACCTTTCGTTTTATCGATTTCAGCCGACATGACCCCGGATCTCTCCTGCCAAAAGGCCGGCGTTGATTTCAGCCGAGTTGACGAATACCGCATCTCCTACCCGGAAGATAAAACCGAAAGCCTCTACACAAGCCAGGTCCTCACAACTACTCTTCCACAGTGTCTGGAAGAGGAACTGACCTACGATGTTGAGGTTCGTTTGGACTTCGGAGTTTTAGATTTATTCTTCGTCTCCCAGAGTTGATAGTCGAGTAAATCGGGATTCGTTATACAAAAACATTGGATTCAGTGGCAATAAAGCCGTCAATGGGGCCAACATCGGATTTTTGGGATCTGGGGATCGTAAAGTAGCGGAGATTAGTAGACCCGTCGGGAAATTGCAGTCCTAGCGTGGATGTAGCCGCTCGCGGGAAAAGGATAAGATCCCCAAAGGATCTCCTTGGTCTTTCAAAATGATGGGTCGCTAAGCATCCCATTCGAAGCCACCAGTGCACCAGCAAACCTTGTTCGTGCTGTGGCGGTGTATTCTGCTTTTACGTGAACCCGGCAGGGCATCACCTTTAAAATCGGGAAATTTCCGGATGGACGACACCTACGATAAAAAGATGACGTCGAGAGTTAATGACCCCCAGGAAAAGGTCACAGTTTGTAGTGCGCCTTGTCCTTTTAGAGGATTAACGGGCTTCATAGTTGCTGCTATGAAGAATCTCTGTGAAATTGTAGAGTAAGAGGTGGGCGTGGCTGCTGTATCATCCAATACCGACAGCCTCCACATCGATGGAGTGCTGAGGCACGTCAGCAGGCATGTTTGTGGTGGTCTGAATTTGCAGTCGAACCGGAGACGAGGCTTACTGCTCCCAAAGTAAATGCCTCAGAGATTTGATTGATATTAACAGCGATGGAAAAGCAATTAAGGCTGTGCAAACACCGAATGTTCCAATCCACCCGCCTTGTCTGAGCTGGCCTGTTGCAAACGTATTTGGTTCACACTGTAAAGGATCTCTCGGCGCCAACAGAAACACTCCCGTGGTGAATATGGAATCTAATAAATCGGGGCGTTTTGTTTTCAAGGTCATGAAAGGTGACTCCAGACAGTGGGAAAAGATTGCGTCAGGATTAACCTCACCCTCATTCGCCTGGTCCGAAGTCAATCCACTCCTCTCCAACTCCTTCCGCATAATCGGCCGCAACCAATTTGGCGTCGGGCAGCCGTCACGGACTACCCTAGTGGAACCCCAAGTCGGTAAGTCCGCGGACCACCAACTCACAATGACCTTTGAACCGAATTTCGCGTGATCCGTGTGTGTGTGTGTCTATTTTAGTCATTCCAGACCTCTCCTTCGTTGTCCCCACTGTCCGCGAGGCCTCGGGGATACTTGAAGGTCGGGAACCCCCGGAATTGCGTTGGCAGACACCCAGGGTGTATGCGCTCTTGCAGACCCTGACCCCGTTCACCTACGAGGTTCAAGTGCGACCGGTGGGCGTCGGTCAGTCGTCGGACGACTGGAAGGTCTTCAAGGAGCATGTTAAACAGCCTCACTGTTCCCTGGAAGGTCTTGATCCCGAGAAGGAGTACGCTTTGCGCGTTGTGGCCGTCACGAACTTTGGGCGCGGGGCACCCAGTCAATCCACTCGAAAACGAAGGGGTCGGGAGCGTAAGTTAACTTCCATTGACTCTAGAATTCACGTGGAGACATCACTAGGGCCGGTTTATTCCCCAGAGGGAGAAAAATATTCGGGAAGCAAAGGTTCCACAAAGAAAACAACACTTGAGCAACGCAATATGATTTTCAAGATTTGACGGGATTAAAAGAGATTCTTCTCGGTTTAAATAGTAATTTTCTCAGACTCTTGGTTGCAGAAAAGCTACCCGAAAATAGCATACCATTTATTTTTTATAGTTTCAAGTCGGTCGACCAGTTATTCGAGCTTTGGCAGTTCAGCTGACACGGGTAAGTGATCTTCTACATGAATAAAAGTACCTAATGTTCGAAGCTTTTAGTTGTCTTGTAGTTAATTATGAATATAGAAGGCCTTAGAGCATTATTTATTGTGTAAACACAGAATTAAGTGCGGGCTAAACTGCGTGAATGCTAATGCGAGGCTGACCTATTTCGATGAACCAATGAGCGAATTGAATGCGTGCGAAATTTGATTGGCTCCCCGAAGACCACACAAGACAATATTTCAGCAATAAACTAATTTAGGTCCTGCTACCCCTCTGGAGTGGTTTCGCGGCTTTAGTGAGGCTGTTTTCTGTCAGATGATGAGCCGGCTTCATGCGTGTCGAGATTGAGACGAGTCAATTATGTTTCTTGGGAATTTGGTGCTGTTTCGGTAGGCGGCGCTACCCGACTTTTACGAGGGGCCACTCTAACCTTTCCACAGTACAGTGCTTCCCGCAACACTTAAGAAATTATCTCTGCGACGGAATAGGAGCCGCCTTCCTTACCGCTTGTTCATGGACTCAAAAATTAGCGCAGACTAATGTGTGCCCACGTCTGGATGAGATTTATTAGTCTTCCTTTCGAGACATGGTGTGGCTATTCTTGCTCTTCTCTTGCGAGAGGATGGGCCCACATCATGGCGTTCCTTGGCATCCCCAGGGCCACCGGGCTTCGATTGAGGGGCGGCAGTTGAGGACATCGGCAGCTGGGACCCGTGCAAGGAAGTTGATGGATGATTTTATGAAGTGTCTTGAGAATGCGGTGCAGTGGGCGTCCCCAGCGCCACCGGGCTTCGACCGAGGGGCGGCAGTTGAGGGCATCCCGCAGGACATCGGCATCTGGGATCCGCGCAATGGACTAGGAACAGTTTTCATGGCCGTTGGATCCACGTATGGACCTCCTCCTGTGCGCAGTCCGCCGGGGTTTCCTTAGCGTTTTCACCGGGGGGTTTACTTGCGCAGCCGGTTTTGCCCGCTTGGCAAGCGGTTTACAGACTGAATGTGACAGCTGCCACACGCAGCTACTTAGCGCCAAAGGTGTGGGTTGAGTATCAAGCAGAGGCGATGGACTCGCAGTTGCCCTGCGCCTTGCCAGACTCCGCGACCTGATGTGCCACTCCTCCTCCTCCTCCTCCTCCTCGACACCCCAACTTGAAGATGAGACGTATTCAAGTGAAAGGCATCCCTTGCTTTCATTCGAAATCGCCAACTGGGAATATTTCGAAAGCTCTCAAAGTTTCTTGACCGCTCATTCGTGGTTTCGTTTCAGCACCGCCGCAATTCGACGATCCTTCGCCCCAGGTTGTGTATGTGCCCGTTGGAGGGGACCTTGATCTGCGATGTCCACTGCTCTCGGTGAATTCGAAAAACCCTGTCAACTTTGTTTGGGCTTTCAACTTTCAAGAGATTCCCAACCTGCCCAGTAAGTGCATTCGCGACTTTTGAGCAACTCAAAATGTCTCTTTTTGGTAAGGTTGGAAGACAAAATCATACGTTTGGCGACGTCAAGACGTCAAATAATGTTATTCCGCAGTGATTTGTGGATGCGATACGTATTTTGAGAGAATCGCGCCGGTCCTTATAGCTAACAGGTTCATGCAGTGGACAATCGGAATATAGTAATTAATACAATTACGGAGGACAGCCATTTCATGGAATGAGAGTAAAGATAGATGGCAGCCGCCTATTGGCGCATGCTGGATTTGAAGTCCGCAGGCATAGAGCGCACTAAAACACGCAGAAGGACACCAATTGGATTGGTCAATCGAAAATGTATGCCTGCATTGTTTTCTGAGCTGAGACTGATTTTTCTAAATACAGTCTTTCGTTTCTATTCTTTAAAAGAGTTTATTTTATTTTTTAATCAACAGAACATGAGCAGTTTCCCTCGGGCTACTTCCAGTCAGTCCTGGCGGGCGGAAAATCCGCCGAACTGCGTCTCTATGACCTTGATGACCGCGACTTCGGCACATACACGTGCACAGCCTCCAACCGCTTTGGAAGCAGCGTCAAGGAATACCGGGTTGTCCGGGCAGGTGAGTCCACATTGTTGAAGGAAAGCCCACAACGCGAGTTTTCGGTAATGCAACGCAGGCTCTTGTGTGGCTTAAAGTTATGGACGATTCAGTAGATTAGGGGGGGGTGGATTCGCAACGCCGTCAAGCAGGCAAAACTAACCCTTTCATTTGAAACCAATCACAGACGCACCGGTCATCACCGAGGTACCCCTGCCAATCATAACCCTGCCCGTTCACCAAACCCTCTACCTGCCCTGCTGGGTCGATGCGATACCGCCGGCGAAGATCACGTGGACACGTGACTCCAAGCGAATCACCGCGTCGCATCGTACGCAAATCGGTGGCGATGACCAATCAAGTGCGATAACGACACTTGATTGGTCCGAAAAGGCGGAGTACGCGGACCTCAGTGTAAACGCATCGCTGCGAGTGACGCAATGCATCTTCCAGGACGCCGGTCTCTACACAATGATCGCCGAAAACCACGCCGGTCGAGCACAAACCAGCTGCATTGTTCGTGTCGAAGGTAGGAGATCATCGGATTTTCGCTAACGCACTTGTGAAATCCAAATTACTCTTTTTTCCTTCCTACTCCCAGAAAATCCCATTCCTACGACGATTACCCCAAGATGGGCAAACATTGACAAACACTACTTCGTCCTACACCAGATTGCCACGTAGGTTATTCAAAATGTGGTGTTGAAACCTTGAAAATCATTGGCCATCATCATCAGCTGCTTCCATTAATTCTCCTTCTTCCAGCGGATCCTTCAGTCGTGCCCACCTCCTAATAGACAAGAAGACGAATCGCGAATACGTCGGAAAAGTTTACTCTCTCTCTGACGCTATGACGCGTGTTCTGGGGGCACGGGAATTCGAATGCCTTAGCAGGCTGCATCACAACAATGTTGTGGAGCTTGTCGACACCGTGGTTAGCGACGATCACTTGGTCCTCATTATTGAAAGGTAAAATGTTATTTCTACTTATGATATATGAGTAGAATTACAATTTAATGGCTATTCGAAGTAGTTGAGGCTATGAATTAACGTGTGATCTGACTCTAACTCTCGTCACGCGAGGTGTTTCTTCGTGTGAATGGACCCAACCGGAGTTGCGAATTACTCAATTTATTTGGCGGAAGCCATAGCCCTTATTTTGGATAGAGCGTTTGCGGCATCTGAATGTCCGGTCAGGCAACCACTGGTAGCACTGGAGACGCCGTAAACGGCAAAACAATATTTCCGATAGTCTGCACGCCACCCCCCAATGAAGCCGGTTTATCACTCTGGTCGGAAATTTGGATCTGGGCATTTGAATGTTGCAATCAAACTGCGATCGCGCCTGCCAGAGGAGGGTTCAACGACCGGTGGCGACGTCCCCTGCAATGCCACCCGAAGAGGAGGAGGAGGTGGTGGTGGAAGTGGACGTCGTCACGGCCGCTGCATCGCCATCCAACACTCGACTAACCCAGCGGCAACACTTGAACCTCGGATGAGGCGGCCGGCTTTCGTCACCCGGCAGCCTGCAAGTCGCACACCGCAGAGTCTGACTCAGGTTCAGTCACAAACAGAGAAAGAGAGAGAGAGGGGAGAGGATGGTAACCGTTACACCGCCGTGATGGCGTACCCAGCGCCACCCGGCTTCGACCGACGGGCACCTCTAGTCTTTGAACCGCTACGCCATCGGTTCACTAATGTGTTGACCAAAACGGATCTCTTAATCGAAGCCGAAAATGCAGATAAACCAGGAAATTGGAAGATAAGTGTTTGCGGCCGTAATAGAGTTCATCTTGTTAGACAAACAAGGCGAGCTACCACGAAGAGAGACTGACATCTGATCCTAGTCTCATATTCTCCAACTACTGGGTGTAGGATTGGCATTGAAAGTGAGGGTCTGTGGTTCCACCCTCTTATGGTACAGCTCCGGTGTTTGATCACCATCTCGCAAAAACATCTCCTCTCTGTGGCTCCGAGTAGCTGTCAGTCTGATGTTACAGCGATCACACTCCCGTAGTAACCCGCCGGACAGGCTTGCTAAACAAGGGGCAGATGTAGCTCAGAATCTGCCAATCTCCCGTTTTAATAATCATTCGTTTCGAGATCCCGCCAAACTGAGCGGAGGATGTAAACTCAAAACTTCGATGCACCAAAATGGGCTTCCAATCCACCACATGGGACCCCTGTTGTTAAAGGCGGCGATTGGGGCATCATTCATCCACTTTATTCCCAAGACTCATCTTGCTTCAGATTTCATTAACGTGGTGCCACAATAACCACCGGACATGCTCATGGCGTCATCTTTGTGGCATTTTAGACTCTCTGGTAACCATCTCTTGGACGAGGTTCTTCTGGGACACACTTGGACGGAGCGAAGTGTCTCCATGCTCATCAGAGAAATCCTTGACGCCGTTGCCCATCTGCACGAAAAAGGAATCGTGCATCTCGACATTCAGGTAACCACTTTCAGGTAGCACCTTGGAAGAGAAGATTTAGGGGGCTGGATTTTAGTTTTCTGGAAAATTATTTATTTATCTGCATGGATTAACCCAGAAGTAAGACGACCCGGAATCAGGGCGTATGGAAGCAAAGAAGACATCACATGGTCACTTCGGGATGGGTGCAATCGAACGTCCGGATATTGATTTAATGATCCGAGGTTGCGAGTTTAGTAATGCAGCGTATTTCAAATTCGAGTTTTTTTTCAAATTCAAAGTTTTGACGGTAAATAATAATTTTTTTATTGATACATTGATATATATAATGTACAATTTATGAATGAAAATTATGTATTGCGAATTTGTCTCGCATTAAACGCTTACAAATATGGATTCTTTTGGTGAGAACGACAGGATGGTTGTGCTCAAAATCATCTTCTCAAACGAAGCTCATTTCCATTTGAACGGATACGTAAACCAGTGCATTTGAAAAGGCACAGCAATATGTTGCGAAAAAGCCTTCTCAATCGACATGTCTAGTCGTTCGCGCGCAAACTTTGCAATATATTATTAAGTATTCATAAATAGTAGACCATCGTCTATAGATATCAATAAACAGATGAAGATTTTCGATTCAACATGTGTGTTTAATTTGAATTGAAAAATAAAATCAAACTTGAAATACCTTGTAATTGTTTAGGTAGGTCTTGTAGCGCCTGCCAATTGCGCGGGTATTAAGAAGATGTGTTCGGGGGTCTGAAGAGCTACATTTCTGTTATGCTGTAGCCGGACAATATCATCTTCCCACGCGGCACATCCTCTCGCAGCGCCGGCCTAGTAGGTCTCATGCAGGCTCTCAACAACCTCTCGGTGGACACCTGCGGTGCCGAGGGCAGAAGCGATCTGGGTGTGGTGTCCTGCTTCGTCAAATTGACCGGTTTCTCGATGGCGCAGCCCGTGTTCGACCGCCCCAGCCTCCAACTGGCCTCCATAATGCCCCCTTCCTGCTGGTGTCCCGACTTCGCGGCACCCGAGCTCATGAGGACCCAATCACAGGGCAGCGGGGAGGGGGACAGTGGGGTAGAGTTGTCTGCGGACATCTGGAGTGTCGGGATGCTTGCCTATCTCCTGTGCGTATTGTTATGACCCCTTATTTGTCTACCATGATGAAGGCTAAGACCGAAAACAGCTCCACCAACCGGAAGACAGTATAAAGGCGCGGGTCATTCGAATGAAACGATGCACCAATAAGAGCCTTGCAGGGCGCGACGAAATATTTCACCGCAAAAGGTTGTCCACCTCGACATTGTCGGCAAGAAGCCGATTTTCGCGTCAAATCCGATATTCAAGTCGGATTTGCTACCGTCGCGAATTCGTTTCTTGAACTGTAACTACAACAACTAAACTTAAGAAGCAACTGAAACAGTGGTAACAACAGAAAATGACCAAGTTGCAAGTAGTGGTTTCAGTGCCACGGAAGCCGTTTATAACATACCTTCATCGTTGTATTCAGATTGTTCGGGAAACATCCAACCATTCGCAACTCAAATGACAATCTCAAGCTCGAAGACGGCGCCGAAATTGAGGAAGAACTGGTTGCACTGTCGACGGAGAATGGCCTGGGTGACGTGTCGAAAAGCGCGATCGATTTCCTCCGATACCTTCTCAGCTTCGACCAGACACGTCGACCCTCTGCCAAGCAATGTCTCCAGCATCCTTGGTTGACTGAAGCCAGTCTGGAAACCCGAAATTTAGAAAATAGTCTGGCAAACCTAAAGGAATTTGCGAAGCTCTACCAGAAGAGGGTAAATTTTAAGCATTTTCAATTCACGGAACGTACTAGATAGTAGCAGCAGAAATAGTAGTATTAGTAGTAGTAGTAGTAGTAGTAGTAGTGGTAGTAGTAGTAGTAGAAGAAGAAGTATTAGTAGTGGTAGTTTTCGTATTGACATAATTGGTCATTATTTTAGTACGTCAAGTCCTCCGTACTATTTCCGTACCAGCAGAGTTGTGAGCCTCATGTCTTGAAAGCGGCGAGAGTATTTTAGCAAATTAAACTGTGTGACAGCAGCAATGCGCGCTTCCGGAATCACGGATGACGCGATTACCGCGTTTGGGAAGCCGTTTTATTGAAACCGTGGTTTTCATACCCAGTTAATTGGCCTGCCTGACTTTAGAAACTGATTTTGTTGCCGTCGTCTATGTGGCTCTGGGTGGACTTCTTACTGAAAGGTTGAGTCCAAGGTTCCTTGGACTATCTAATAGATCGTATTTGTGCAAGCTTGCAGGGGAAATTTCAGGACGAATCTTGGACATTCATTTGCACAGTAAGCATCCCCATCGTCACCCGAAATGCCCTGGAAACCAGGTACATTCCACTGTTCGTTCGTATGGGTACAGACCTGGTGCGAGGTAGCTTAACCGCGGTTATCGGATGCTGATCCCCCCTCCCTCACGTATTCTTTGCAAAGATGTGGGAGCCATGTCGGATTGAGGGTGCAGTTGATTTTAGCAAAACATACGCCATCAACACAGTAGGACGGTCGGTCAGGGCAGACGTTTACGTCTCCTGTTTCTGTTTCTCCAGAAGTTGACGCCATCAGACAGCTGGCGCCGCGACAACTTCCTGAAGTTTGCCGACGAAGCCTGCACTCTTGCGGTGCCAGGCATCTCACGCGGCAATTCTCGGGCAAGCTCCATTCCAGCTCTTCCGCCCTCCACAGGCGTGGACGCCGTTCTTGGGGTTGCAGAACACAGCGGACGCGGATACAGCATCGATCGTAGCCTCGCAAGTCGCATCTCAACGTTGACGGTATCGCCGGAGGATCGCGGGATGCTGGCGGGTTCAGGAGGGTCGTCACTGCGTTCGTCGATGCTTCATTTGGACATGGATCCGACGTACGTTTGCTCATTGGGCAGCGTTGTAATGGGTTACGATTCAAGTAAAAGATGGTTTAATGGTTCATGCTTCGAGGGAGGACTCGACAAACAAGAGACACCAGAAATGTGAACTTAACCGTGGGTTTGAAAATGAGTGGAAAAACTGTCGATTTAAACTAGATCGAGACCAATCAATGTGAATTAATGCGTGTGTGAAGAATAGTCCAATCGTAACACAACGATGTCCTAAAGACCATTGAGACAGGACCTTTTAAATTAGCCTGTGCGCGGGGTTAACTAATTAGGTTTTCACTGAATCAGCCAAAGGTAGCAAATGTGCGACAAAAATGCGTTAAAATATAGCTTTTCGTTGGGAAACTGGCCTGTTATCCTCATTTGCCAGGCTACTAAACTATTCGAAATGCCTAATCACGTTCCTTATAAAAAGACGCGCAACCCAATCATTCATTGTTTTTTTTAATTTCCAGTCGTGATGACACTTCGCCCCTGGCGTCCCCGTCACCGCGGTTGGATCCGTGGAGTGGGATTCGTCGTCGCCAATCACGCAGCCCCAGCCTCCTTTCGGCGGCCGATTCCTCCGAGCCCGTCAGACGCATCTGCGCCGACATCTCCAAGGATAGAGACGAACAGATCCTGCCGGTGGACCAGCGTCTCTACGACGGTGGCATCAAGCCCACTTCTATAAAGACTGGTATGTGTTGGTAGCTACTCTTCCTCTCCCTCCACTCAACCAAACGTCCCAATGGAACCACTGTCATGACGTGTTTTCTTTTACAGCCCCCGCCTTCTCCAATCCGTTGCGTGACAGTCATATCGATCCAACAAGCTACGCCGTCTTCTTCGCCTGTCAAATGGCGGGCAGTCCGCGGCTTCCTGCCCCAGAAACTCTCTATCAACGGAAGAATAAGGAGGTCGTGGACGAATTCGGGGGTGTGGCCGATCTTGCTGGCGGTGTTGGGAATGTAGCGGCTGCCTGGTATCTCGGAGGGGTGCTGCTCTCTGATGGTCCAGGTGTGATGCTGGGAGCCTCGGCTGGAGGGTGGTTGTGGTTGCGCCTCGATGACACCAACCGCGTTCAGGCTGGAAAGGTGGTGGAGTGTATCGTTCGGGCGAGGAGCGGAAAGGCAAAGACGCAAGCCAGAATCCTGCTACCAGGTTAGCCAATTGGTTTGTTTAGAGTTTGGGAGGATGAGGGCTAACGCCTACCCGTTTCTAAATAATATAGCAAGGAAAGTCTTTGCCGTGGGCACTAGCTATTGAAGGCAAATGCGATATTCGTAACATGAAATTCAAATATAATCCGGCTAAATAACCAATCACAAAGCATTTGTTTGGCGAAAATAATTAAAGAATCATTTCTAAGAACAGTAATATCGTTTTGTATGTACAAAATACGGGTTTCTTGGGACAACAGGTCCCAAATATTTAAGAAAGATGGAAACGCGGTTGCTGTACGCTACTGTGTTGCATAACACAAAGAGACCCTTTTTCAAGGTCACGAGAGTTGTATCAAGCGGAAAAGCAACTTTGAAACGCATAAAATAAAAGTAAGGAACTTATAATTCATTTCCCCTCCTAGTGGTCGATTCTATGTGAATAAATACAAATCCCCTTTGTTTTGTAGAACCGCCGTCTCCACCCGGTCGTCCAGGCATCCTCCATTCAGCCACCAGCGAAGTGCTTGTCGCGTGGTCCAGTGGCAACGAAGACAGCTGCGAGGACTTCATCTACAAAGTTGACGTAAAATATCCGGGTAAATAACCAGTCTGCTTAAAGAAACATAGTAGGCTGCTTATATTTACGCCTCTTGAATTATCATTTTCAGACACAGAACCAGCAGCGAAAGCATGGAAGACTGTGGGCTACGCAGTTGACCGGCGATACCTCATAAATGGTCTTACCCCAGATAAACCATACCGAGTCAGGATTTCAGTGAGAAACGCCATTGGCTGGAGCGGATACAGTATCGCTTCCTCCGAATTTCGGATCCACAGTGGTAAGTTGGCGAGGACGTGAATTGCTGATATTGAAGGCATCTATTTAACCAAACGTTTGATGCCGTTTATCTGAAGTTGGGCCGTCGAGTGTAAACATGACACCGGATGAACGTAGATGGACTCTGGAATTGCGACAAGCCAGCCATCCCTTCGGTCTAAGTGACCACCCGGAGGCCCTTGCGGTGAACAAATCCCTCGCATCAAGTGGATCTTCCGAGGCCCTCTTCAAGAGGCTTCCTTCTTCAGGCGTGGTTAACGAAATCGGACGATCGCGCGGTCTCTTCCCACACGCGGAGGCTGTTAAAATGCTCTGCTCGGCAGCTGGAATCCTCAATAAGTAAGTTGAATTCCCCTAGGGTTTCGTATTGGTTTTTATTTTTCTATTTATCATTTTCCCGGCCCGTCTGACTTTCTTAAATAGAGGATCCTTCAGCCGAAAGATTCTGCTGCGATGTCACCCGGATCTGGTGGAACGTGGTCAGGTCCCCGGGGTAAAAATGGACAAGGCGGAGGCAGCGACGAGTCTTCTTCCCGCCTTCGTCGTAGCCAACATCACGGACGTCCGCGGAAGCCCCGAACTGGAGCGCCGAGCGAGACTCGACAGCATCCTTCGGACTCTCGTCCACTCATCGGCGCCGACGCGTTCTTCCGATGGCATCGCCGGTTCCCCCATGTTCACCCAGCAGTTCAGTATCCGCACACCCTCCCTTCTACCCCAGGGTCTATCACTTGGTTGGCTGGCCAATGACGCCGCGAAGCCCACCGCAGGACTGTCGATCTGCCAGTGGATGCCTGGTGGGCCGCTGTTGGATGTGCTGCTGGCGAGATATGAGTACACCGAATTCAGCGTGGCCCGGTGGACGTGTCAGTTGGCGCTAGCCCTGCGCTGGCTTCACACCGCGTTCCAAGGACGAGTGCATGGACGGATCGATTTCGACCACATCCACGCAGCACGGAGAACCTCGACACTGCCAGATCTGGTATTGACGGGCATTGAACCCTCTGTGGGATGGGAATCGCCAAATTGCTGTTTCTCGGGTGAGGATGGAGACACTTTTGTCTGTTTCAATATATGCTTTTGTAAGAGCTTCGAGGTGGAATATCGTCATTTTCTTATTCTCACCGTAGCTCCTGAACTGGATGGCGGAAAAGGTAACACTGAGCTTTCGGATGTTTGGAGCCTGGGTGTCTTCGCCTACTTACTGTAAGTCATTATCAAATATTTGCCTGGGAATGCGGATACGTTTTGTTGCCCGATTGATCGATGGTCGCGTTATTGCTGGTCAATGTAGCGTCCGTTATCATTTTGAGTAGGATCGCGTCAAATATTTGTCGAAATAAATTCGACATCCCCCGTACTAGCCTTCATCATTTCGACGGATAATAACAATGGTAGGAAAATATGGTAAACGCCCTTAGATTATGTGCATCCTACTGCTTTAGAATATGTTGAGGCTCATAAAGATTTAATGTTCAATAATTATTGTGGGATGGCGGAAAGTAGTTTAATCACGACAAGAAGAGGTGTATTTCGGAGTAATACAGCGTAAAACGGGGCTCATAGAACTCTAGACGATGCCTAACATTGCAATATCAATGTATCTTACTTGATCATGGACTGGTATTCCGTTTATCTGTTTTGGTTTGATTTTGTATCTGGAATGAATAGATGGGGTAATTTTGAGCGAATGTAACCAATCGGTTTCCTTGGTGCAGCGATCCCAGTTTTACATGGACAAGAACGCCATCACCATCACCAAGGTCCTAGGTGCATCACCATAGCGACAGCAGAAAGTGTAGCTGTCAGCATTCCCGCTCTGTTGGTGAGGGGCCCGGGTTCGATTCCCAGGTCAGACCACTATGGGTGGCACTGGGGACGCCGTAACATGTAGAAATATTCCGAGAATCTTCATGGCAATACCCATGAAGGTGATTCATCCTCTGGTAAGAGATTCGAAGTGGATTTGGGTGAATCATCTTTTGTTTTAACTAGGTTGCTGGCGGATACTCCACAGGCCCTGCCAGCTGTGACGGCGGGATCACGAACACCGACGCCAACCGGCGACGAGGTCTCTGGCGCCCATCGACGACGAGAAAACGCCGTCTCCGTGGTCACCCTTCCCGGAGGGTACAGAGATCTGGAGCGTCCAGTAGTCGACACCAAGGCCATCAAACATCTCTCCAAGTTGGGTCGTCGATTCGTCTTCAACGCACTGCAATTGGACCCTGTGTAAGCTACGCACACCGCCTCCCACCAGTACGACAAAAAGGTCTCCTTAGACCAAATTTCAACCGATTTTATCCACATTCCACACAATAGCATCGTGCGAGATGATCTCCAGCATTCCTGTGGCCTTAATAAGCATTTCAAATTATTTTTCGATTTTTAGGAGCCGCGGAAGCCTCGATTTCTGGCTGGACAATGATTGGTTCAGTCTGCGGTCGGAGGTCGTTAAACCACTGTCAATAAACGCGATCCCCTCCAAATTTCTTCATCGTTACCGGCCCCTGGAAAACGCCTTTGGAATCGCCCCTCTCGAACGGGGAGATGAGGAGTTGCTTTCAGTCGTTTGATTTCTTTTGTCCCTCCACACACACACACTCCTCCCTCCCCCCTCCATAGCCAACCAACACTTTTATTTCGTTAGATTGCTACTCCGTGCAGATGCTCTAGAATCATAGCCCTTTGTCGAGTTGCGTCGTAAGAGGAAGGCGGGTATATTGTGTCTTTCAAAATACCACCACCACCACCAATAAGAACAGCATCAGAAGCGACAACTACAGCGACAATCACCACTGCTCAAAATACACCTTTTCAGCCTGAAAATGAATGCTACCGCTGTTAACCCATTTCGAACAAACATGCACTACGGAGACCCATTTTCGATTGGAGGATATTGAATTTTACTTCTTTCGGTAATTACATTTGCTGTACACATTTCAACTGAGCTAATGTTTACTTTGACTTTCATAACGCATTTCATTTATTCAGATTCTCCATTGGTGCCTTTATAATGAATAAAGAAACCACAAGCTTGAATATACCATTTAATTTAGAGCGAAATTGATTTCTTTAATCGCGTTGGTTGAGACCATGGGACTAGTTGATTGGTTACGTTTTTGAGCACACAACCCTCGCCCCAAAAAAGGATAATTTAGCTGGATGATGAAATCACGTCTATATTGGGGAAATGAACGTTATTGGTTTATGAGGACGGTGGCGGTGGTTGTTTGGGTAAGCTGTGGGCGTGTAAATTAACGTCCCGGCGCACACAATGGGTGCCACAATGGCCTAGATTCCGGTATTTTCTTCTTAAACAAAAATCTGATTAGCCAATGCACCCACAAAAGAAACCTAAATTGATCTCAAATAATGTCTTATAATCAACATACGCACACAAAAAGCGTTTCGTAAATAAAGAACGACGACAACATCAAGGGTAATTAGAAGGGCGGCAGACCGTTTGTTTGAGCTCAACCCCGGACAGATGGCCTCCTGGCCTTTCTGAGTTTGTAGGGGAATATCATGACGCCAACAACCATGGCCAGTATCATGCCCGTTATGAGGATATAAAATACTCCGGACAGGTTCACCAAGGCCAATGGCTCACTGGTCTGGTGTCCCCCGCCCTCCACACACTCGCCTTTCTCAATCCACCACTCCTTGTACAGTTTCGCAAGCATCTGGTTCTCTCGGAGCCGCAGAATCGCGTCTGTGATGTGCTCCTTGAGGATGCGCATGTCGTGTCGGTTGGCTGGCAGGCCAACCGCATAGGCCTTGCTGCCGAAGGTGTTCCCGACCATCATCGTATCGCACGGCTGACGGTGATTGATATACTCAATCATTTTGGACTCCGCAACGAAGGCATAGGGGCTGCGTCGAACCCGCTCGAATCCCGCCGACATTGTCTTGACAAAGACGGAGGGATCCTTGGTCATGCGTTTGAATACCGTCTTGTAGATCATGTCGTTGGAGTGGGAGAAGAAGTCCTTGGTGGAGCCAGAGTCGAGTGTTCCGATTTTGATGGGAAGATCGGTCTTGAGGGCGAAATCTTTGATTGAGTTGATGGGGGAGATGAGACGCTCGACGGAGAGAGCTGCTGCCAGATTTGCAGTGTAATAGGCCATGACAACGAGGCAGATGTAGCGCCATATGCTAGCAAAAACTCGGGCCCCCGGGGAAACGGGGAAAATATCGATTCCCTGGTGCACAAAAGACGCCACTGAGAACCAGATGCAGTTGCCGAGGTTGAAGCCCAGATTGGGGTCCACGGGTGTGCGTTCTTTTGGTGAAATCGCCGCGATTATGCGAAGTCCTAGACCGACAATAATAGTAGCACCGGCCATGCGCAACCATACCGCGTTTGTCAAGGGCGATAGAAAGCTAAACATGCCTGGCTTCGTTTTGCCTGGCTTTCGGAGTATAAGGGATAGGCCGAAATTCATGAAGGGCTCCGAAAAATCGATAACTTTGGCGCGGAGAATGTTCATAGTTAGGGGTGCGATGATCAAATCGGCCTCGCCTCCCAAGGCCTCCGCAACCATGCCGTTCCACTCATCGGTTTTCGGGTCGATAGTTCCAAACATACCGTCTTTAACTAGGTGGATCTCGTAGTTTAGATTGAGGTGGCTAAAAATTTGATCCGCCAGGTCTTTGCAGTAGCCGATGAAATTATCTCTCCCGGCAGTGGCGCCAACTGCACCGGGATTGGCGTACATGATGAAGGGTTTTGACATCACCGTGACCACGCGAAGCGTTCGATTCTGGAGCCGAAAGATCTCGAGGATATTGCCGTAGTCGAGGGGTTCTTTTATCCTTTCCTTGATTGAAGACATTGGGTGTCGAAAGAAGCTGGGGTTTGAAGAGCCGGTTGGGAGCACCCACCCCGATGGTTTTGTCCACTTAGCGATGACGCGTTCTCTGGCGTCTTTTCCGAATGCCGAGGAGAGTATTAGGGTGAAATGGTCTCGCCGGCAGGAATCTCTGTCAAATCGGATTGTGCCCGTCTGACCAGGAATTTCATTTTCCGACAACCAGTTTCGGATTCGGTCGCCAGGCCACCAGCGTTTTAGGGATGCTCCACTGACAAGATTTCCGGAGGAAGAAAAGCATTTCGACTGATCCTTATCGTCTTCCATCTTCCAGAGACCTTGTTCTGCGGCCTCCTTCAAACTCAATGCTGTTTCCATGGCGTCTGCAATAAATGCGATATCGTGGAGAGGAATCGAGGAGTTGCTCCACTCCCGTGCAAACGTTTGCACCATCTCGTCCTCGTAGTCGAGAAAATGGAACCCCGTTATGTTGACGCCACTGTGCTGATATTGTTCGAGCGAGACTTCGAAAAGGTTGAAATTAACTAGAAGGTAATTATACTCCGATCGCAACATGCCCATTCGACGGAGCCAAAGAAATACTATCTCGAGTTGTTCCTTCCCATTCTTTCCCCGATCTACGCTTTGTTTTCCTAGATCAATGATAACATTGCGTTCAGAGTACTCCGAGAGATATGTGTCCACTGCTCTAAGCGATTTATGCATCGTCTCAGAGTTCTCCGTGTCGATAAACCCGCTGGTAATCAGAGGAAGTGTTCGTCTCGTAGTCTGGCTTACGGGGGAACTGAAGGCGCCGGTGGACGGACTCTTTCCAATCGATAAATCGCCGTCAGCTATCTTGTTGAAGATGACTTGCAGTCGATTAAAAGCATCCGCGGAACCATAGAGGTAGGCGAAGTTTTTCCAGTTCCACGAGGCCAGGAAGTCCACGAGGGCTTGGGTGATATCCGGGCGGACGGTGAAGATTCCACATCTCGTCGGTCCAGCAGACTGGGCGCCCTGTGAAGAGGCTGCCGCTAGACCAGTGTCCCAGGTGATGTAAGGCATGTTTAAGGTCGCTGTGAGGGCGTCAATGAGGTGGGCGGCCTGGTGGGGCAAACCGCCGAACACGGCGGCTTTTTCGGCAGAAAACGCACGACAGAACGCCGAGAGCACCGAGTAGCCGCGTCCCTCCTGAATGCCCTGAATGGCCGGGGCCTGCTCCCGCTGGCTGAAGAGCTTCCTGATGACGTCCAAGATGCGCTGTCGAACCTCGGCGGCATTGGAACACAGTGGGGAGTTGAAGATGACGGTTATGCCGTGGTTGGCGTGAATAATTTGGAGCAAACTGAGAATGAGAAGCGGGGTGAGGCAATTTGCACGCATCGTCGTTTTGTGGCTCACTGCCCGAAAACGTTACGGCTTACGCCCGGCTCGGGATTGCTGAGCTGTGATTGGCAGACAGTCTAGGAGGCTTATCATCGACCAACGACGTGACTGCCAGCGAACAGCTGTATGGATACTTTTTGCGGTTTTAATGCAATCAAAATAAGGCGCAGACTAAATCTTCCTCGTCGAAAAGGTCTGTGTTTTTCGTGGAATTGTGGCAGTGCGCATTCATATGTGAAATAGAGAAACTTTGGTCGTTCGCGTTTTAAAATATTTATTTATTTATTTTTTATTCAACCGAAACCTTTTAATGCGATTTGCAGCAGTTGTCTGATTAATTGGAAGCGTTCATATCCCCGGACAAAAACTCGGATGCAAACCATGTTTGTTCTCCCTAGCGAGCACTTGATATCGCGTTATTGAATTGTTGGAACACGTGCAAGGGTTTTTCTTCACTGCTTTAACTGATTCGCAATTTTAAGAAAACTGAATTGTATTTTTTTAAATGAGTCTTAACACTCCACCTCCTGTTTTAGACCGGCCCAAATCCGTAGCTTGGAGACAGCCAGCGTTCACTTACATCTGATTTACGTAAAATGTAGCTGCTATTTCAGCCGTTTTTGCTTTGTCGTTTACGTTCTGATTTATCATGGAGAGGGAGGAGGAGGAGGAGGAGGAGAGAGGAGGAGGAGGAGGAGGAGGAGGAGGAGGAGGAGGAGGAGGAGGAGGAGAGGAGGAGGAGGAGGAGGAGGAGGAGGAGGAGGAGGAGGGAGGAGGAGGAGGAGGAGGAGGGAGGAGGAGGAGGAGGAGGGAGGAGGGAGGAGGAGGAGGAGGAGGAGGAGGTTCATTTTAACTGCTAGCTCAACCATTTCTGCTGGATCCTTTACGTTTATGTTTACCGAGGAGGAGGAAGAAGAATGTGGAGGCAGGATAGGTTTGTGGGACGGGGGAACAACGCATAATAAGATTCCCGGACACCGCACGTGATAATTAAATGCGGAACCTATGCTTTGGAAATCACTTTGATTTCGGTGCCACTAGGCCTTCGTGGTGAGTGCGAGATCAAAAAGTTATTTTAGTTGACCGGTGCATCACGCCCAACATCGCTTAACATATTGTTCCATATCCTGTAGTACAAATGTGTCTACGAACCCTGTTTACAATAAGGCGATACGGCGCGTGCGATAGCTTTATGACATCGGCAATGCACGGCACTAATCAATTGACGGCAGCGGTATTTCCTTTGATGGCGTAAACGAATCTCTGGTTCATCTGGAGTCAGGTAACTAATTAGCCGGCCCGATGGTGTTGTTTTTCGCACAGTCGCTCTTTTGGTTCGATTCCTAGATCCGGCCAGCTCGGGTGGCTCGGGGGACGCCATCTGTAATAATTATAATAATCGTAATCGTTTTGTTAAGGTCATGAGGGCTAAAACTTTCAGAATAAAAAAAATAAAATTCTACACACGAAACCATCTCTCGGATCTTGCTCCACCTCTTCTGGTGACTCCGGAAATTTAAATGTTGGCCAAATTTTCACTATTTTTGTAAAAGGTGTTCTGCAAGGGCGCCTGTCCTGTTCTAGTTGAGCAAAACATCTGTCATTTTGTGAGAAATTGATATTTAACTACGCAGATACGACATCTTTGTTTCGGAACAGCTTGATTGCCCGAGAAAACTCAGTTCTATTTGAATTAATTCCCTCTATTAATGCCTCACGTGTTTATCCTTAAAGTACAAACAGAACCATACTGGCCTAGAAGGTCGCATTGGGTCACCCGCGTCGGTAATCAGCCATTAGTAACAATACTATGCACGAAAAGCGTGTCCGAGTTCTTGCTTATCCTCTTCTGACGAACCTGGAAATCGGGATAAATGAGGAATGACCGAGTTGCGATATGCCGCCGTACTTTTGGGAATTAAAAGGTGCGGCCTTCGCATTGGTCGAGAAGATTTACAGCGAGAAAGACAAGAAAAAACGGGGTGGAAGAGGTCAAATGAAATACAATTTTCATTAACACTAGCTTAATGTGTTATTCATTGTTCCCTCTGTATACACAAACCATTGACGGCGATGAAAATCATAATTTGTCTGTTTACGTTGGTCCGAGACACGCTGCATATATAACCCCTCGGTTGTGTTGTGTGACGACTAATCGCGTTTTCGACTGAACCAGAGATGCAGCCTTTGGAGGACTATGAAATAAGCCCCGTGACTGGGTGCCTTCTCTGCGAGCCTGTAAATCTAACCCCGCTAGTTACCTAATCTGTTTGCCGATACTTAGGTTACACCTCCACCTACATTGGTGCCCTACAAGCGATTCCTGGAGTACTCCTACAAGCTGCTAAAAAACGGAGAAGCCAGAGAAAAGATAAGGGCGGTACGTCTACTTTCCTCTTCTAGCAACGAGGAATCTGTCTTTGTTTGATGATCAGCGTTACTGATTCTGCCATCTCTGTAGCTCCCACCACTTGATACCTCTCAGTTGAAGACACTCGATGAGAAGCGTCTGGCGCACAAGATTCTAGCCTTTCTCAGTTCGCAGTACGTCTGGCAGGATGGTGATGAGAATCCTGTTGAGGTAGGTCACAATTACTTCTCCACAGATGTTCACGCCTTAAAGGCGCCACAAACTAATCTGCATTCTGGAATTTACACCCTAGTAACAATCCATTTGCGACCAGTATCATGCCTGTCTCAGGTTCACAGCTAGAGTCGGATTAGGGACTGTGGAAAATAAAGCATTTTATGAAATGTGGATTGCGTTGGGAATTCGGTGCTCGGCGTTAATTTACAATATGGAGGGGTGATTGGTGTATGAAGTCTTTATGTGTCGAAATTACTGATATTTAGCGAAACGACGACCGCCACGTATTCATCAACCAAGATGGGTGCTCTCTTTCTAGTTCGAATTTGTTTTTTTAAATTCAAATTAAATACCCCTTTTGAAAGAAATATCATCATCTTTTTATTAAGGTATTAAGTAGAAGGTCTAAAATTTTTGAATTGCAAATTATATATTACATGTTTGAAGAATGGTCAAACGGGAGCAGTGGGGCAATGTCTGCACATTCTGAAACCTCCTTACCATAAGGGTGTAAAGTTGGGTAAATTGCTTACTATAACACAGTGACAACAAAACATGTTAAAAAACACCGTTTCGTGACGCAAACAAACGTAGCCCTATTAATCGGTATCCAGGTCAACTATAAACGCAATTCCACACATCGTCCATGCCCACATCTTCCGTCCGTGTTGTAAATAATCTTGCGAGTCTTCGTTGCCGTAGTAAACAAGCCCAAGTGTTATCGTGGAATTTGTACATCACAGGGTTTTTTCAGGAGGATCGGTTCTAAAAAGGCTTGTATCCGCCTAGCCACGAATGTTGTTTAATCACGTTTTAATTTGACGCAAGCATCTGAGTAGCGATTTGCAACTGCATATTTTACGGAAATTTCGCTACTTAAAATAGTGCTGTTGGCAATCCTCTTTGTTGATCGGTTTGAATTATCAGTATTTGGGAGGATTCGGTAATTTTTATTTTGTTGGCACTCTCTCTACAGAGATCCTGTTATCGTCGATAATATCCGGACTGCTCAGAATAATCAGTTTTATCATTTTATTCGGCAGTAATATCGTATGACGATTTTAAAACATGGTCATTCATAAATAGAAAGCTAATGTATTACGATTTACAAATTGTATGATGTCCTAACAATTATTATAATGAATGGTGTAATATATTAATTGTGTTACACAATTGTATTTTTCTTTCGAATTTAAATGAAATCCTGAGCATTATTAAGAAGATTCAAAGAGCTCTACTGTCAACCTAGAGGCGACGAAATTATAACTATTCGTTGTTAAAAAACGGTATAATGTATAT
This sequence comes from Proteocephalus fallax, assembly GCA_028672205.1. Taxonomy (NCBI): domain Eukaryota; kingdom Metazoa; phylum Platyhelminthes; class Cestoda; order Proteocephalidea; family Proteocephalidae; genus Proteocephalus; species Proteocephalus fallax. Next base: position 171,001 of record JAPUBX010003993.1, on the reverse strand, counting down.
AATAACGATGGACGTCGAAACGAGTAGTCTTTAGGACTGCATAAAACCGTCCGGTGTGTTTTTAAATAGTTTATTCATATGTAGATTCTGCCGGCGAACATTGCCATGCCCCTGATGGAGGTCTCCATAGAACTTGGCTGTCAACCTCTACTGGGCCACATTGATCTCGTCCTGTCAAATTGTTTCCCCGAGAAAACTGTATTGGGACAACGTCAGTAAGTGTTACTCAAATCAAATCTTACGCCAATCATATTATATCAGAGATCTCAGCCAATTAATAATCCAGAACGTTCCGTAGACGAACGCTTATTGGTGAAGTCGTCCTTGTCGTCCCGATAGTACATTCGATAGTGGGCGTATTTCTTTCCTTATTCTATCTTCAGGTCCTTTAATATCGAGTTCTTCCCATCGGACGAAGACAACTGGGTTCCCTTCATCGAGAGAACTGCAGACATCGAGCTGACGTTTGCCGATGGCGCCAAGGTATATTCCGCGGAGGATTATTTTTTTCATTTTGACTTTAATTTTCTCAACTTAACTCCATCTCTCTAGATAATTATGCACATCATTAGTGCAATCAAACGCAACAACATTGCAGCTGTCATGGATTGCCTGATTAAGCTCGGTGATATAATCTCCATCATGCGTGAACAAATGCTCCTGCTATTGAGTAAGCTTCAATTGGAGTTGAAATTTTTATTACCCCTCCCCCCCAATTAGAGGAACTGGATGACAAAGCATTCTACGTCGACATGCGTCCCTACCTCTCGGGGTACGTCCATCTTTCAGGTATCCGTCTTTTTGTGCTGCTCTCTCCACCTCCATAGATGATATTTCTACACAGACTCTAGGGAATATTCCACCCGTGGCGGCTTCACAAGAGCCACGCGATTAGTAAGTGGGACTGTCTGCTCCTGCCTCATACTACACATCACGCCACACGTGTGACGCTCCAGCTGGTTAACTTCCAGAAGATTTTGTATCCGGTTGCCGCCGTGAGGCTGCCTCCAAGCCACTGGATAACAGGCGCGCACGCCACTTCGTCCTCCATTTTATACCCATATGGCCTTTTCCTTTTCTTGTCGCATGTTCCCTCGTTGCTCATTGGTTTTCTATTAATCGACTGGGGCCGCCCACGTCTGTAAATTTGCCTCCTCTCGTCGTTTTTGTTTGGACAGGTGGTCCCATGGTAAGATGTCCCAGGGTCTGGTGTACGAAGGCGTTCCAGACAGTGTTCTGACTGGCGCTGAGGCGAACGTCCCGCGAGGGGGCACGATTCCGCAGAAAAGGGGCTACTTGGGTGCCAGTGCTGGCCAATCGGTGACTCTCCAGTCTCTTGACGCTCTTTTTGGTGTAGAGCATTATGACGGTGAGTTGTAGACAATTCTGTTGCCTGTACCCTGGTAACTAAGTGCGTCGGTCTCCCATAAGTGGGCGAGTCTGCTTTTTGGCTGTCTCAGTGAGGGGCGTTGACACGAAGACATTCAGGAATATGGACAAGAGGTGGCATCTCCAGTAAGTTGATTTGCGTCGGGCTCGTCGATAAATGTAAATGAGAGAGTATTCGTTTTGAGCCAGGTAACAAAGGTTGTCGTCGTAACAAGACGCCAGATTCTGTACAGAAGTTCGATTTCGAATAAAATAACCTTTATTAATAGGAAATTAGTTTTTTTATTAAATTTGGTCTTGATCTTATGTACGATTTTGGCTCCAAAGTAATTTTTTGGTATTGTGGTGCAAATAATTTCATTGACGTATACGGGAGGCAAGGTTAATAGGTTATCGCATTCTTTCTTTTATTAGATGCAAACAAATTTTTTGTCAATGTTCGCCAATACATGATTCGTGAACACCGAAAATTCGTTGAGGATCTACACGAACACACACATTTGAGGACATTTGGTAAACAACTTTTCGTATTCATTGCGCCATTGCTTTTATCCATAGTTGCCAACAGCGGTTCAGATGAGCTGAAGAAGATATACAACGGCTGTGTTGGAGAACTAATTCTTTTTAGAACAGATCACGTCCAGATAGTTGAAAAGTAGGCATATTTCCAGATGCTTTGTCAACACAAATATAGGTTCGTAATTGATGCAGCCAACAAGTTCACGCCCTGTGTTGACAGCCTTAAAACCCAAGGAACAGGTGGAACAGGTGAGCATGGCAATATGCGTTTGGTTAGTAATCATCTTCATAATGATTATTATTTATTTTTGTAGACCTTTACAGATTCCTTTCCCGCGTTGTCGAGAAGACGAAGGCAGCTCTTCTCGCCGTCTAAAAAACAATTCGATTCTTTTGATTACATTTAGAGCAAACGCTTTTTAATAAATAAAAAAAGTCACTTTCAATGAAATTATAAGCTTATTGTTCCTTTTATTTTTTGAAAAAATGCAAGAAGTTGATATCATTTGGTATTATCCACACCAGATGCCACGGTGTTTCGAATATTCTACTGTACATATCTGCGCCAGCTTAATCGACACTAGTAGATCGATTCACACCTTAGGATCGCCCATATTGTCCCATATCTCCGTATAAACGAATGCGGTTAAATTATGTACTTTTAGACCCGATTATAATATGAAACCATATCCAAAGAGAGAGGTCTAAATTTTATAAGATTTCATATTATTTTGGTTAGAGATTCCAGTCAGACAACTAAACCCCCTCTAGGACTCCAGAATCGAAATGGCTTTTTAATACATATTTTGGGCATGTTATTATGCCTATTTGGAGTGATCTGATTTTGAAATGACAAACAATCATTGCTTGACTTATGTGCACGTACCGATATAGTTTTCAATTCCTTCAATGAAGAATGTTCACGTTAAACGGAGACATAATCCTTGCAGACGCCTAATGAATCCAGCACATGCTAAACCAATCCTTATCATGGATACATAGAATGTGTGTAGACTCAATCTCACAGCTCCATTTGTTGAAATGATTATGTCACGTTTGGGAAATATGAAAAACTATTTTAAGTGAAGTCATTGGGCAATCATGTTTTCAAAACGACTGCGCATTGCAACGCCCAGAGTTTTATCAGGACATCACGCGGGATTTAAAGGGCACACATGTAATGCCTGACATGACAGGATAATAGGCGGCCATCTTGGCTTTCTATCTTTCCATGGTACGGAGTTCGATCTGATGGTGTTTACGACACTCTGGTTCACTTTCTCCCGTCATACAGGATGCCTTTCGCTCTCATCACCCTCCGCAACCGCAGTCGCTCAAACTCCTCCACACATCCTACAGCGACACCATCCCTTCTGCCACACTATGGACCAGTTGGGTAGTTACCTGTTATAAGGACCCGTCCCATTTTCGCCCAAAGCTCCTATTGTGTTCCAAATTCTTCGTCCATCGCTTTCCTTATTATATCCTCTTTCGTAAGTGCACTTACACGATGCGTGTACCTTTTACCAATCTTCCTTCCTAAGTAAAGGTCACTCGCTCATTTAAGTCGCCTTATTCATGGAGTTGACTGACGTTTGGGGACACCCTCTGGGGGAATACAGGTTGCTATTAACTAATCCCATTTTCCTAAATCTCATTCCCACTGGGACATTACACACAATATCCACTATATGCCAAAAGGGCCGCTTGCTTGTGTCAACCTATCCATTACACGGGATGATCGCTTTCTATGACGGCGAAGACAGTTATCTGGTACATCTAGAGTGAAGTAACACAGCCACTCCCTCAATACAAAATGTATCACACTGGATTACACAAGGACACCACGGCCTTCATACTCAGTGGCCAAGACTCCAGAAACATCCTCCCTTTCCAAGCTCATGGACGAGCATCGTTGTTTTCCCTCTAAGAAGACCCATCCCGTATTTAAATAAAGCCGACATAACATTACCATTCATTTATGTTCCTTATCATATATCCCCGCATCGTATTATTCCCACATTACCTCTGTTCATTGCGTCTTCTTCTGCTTTTGGGTGTCTGGGACGGACATCTGTGTAATTGATAATAATAATAATAATAATAATAATAATAATAATAATAATCGCTTTATTAAGGCCACGAGGACCAAAACGTTCAGCATTCGAATTTACAATAAACAAAAATGTTACAGGAATTGACGATTAAACGTAGAAAATGCAGAATAAGTTAAGAAGAATAAAAGAAGTAACACCAGGGTAAATATGCAAGAAAGGCCAATTTAAACTACGAAGTATAAAAAGTTTGGCAAACGGGAAATTGCGGCCATTGAAAGGCCCTAACGCTTTTACCGTTATAAACCAGCAGCAAAAATCTTCAATTTTTTAGGTCAGAGTCCCCTCACTGGAAGAGTGTCACAGCATATATAATTTTTGTTTTATGCGCAATGACTGGTTCGTTTATTTCGTGTAGTTTCATTGGTCTGCTGATAGAATCAGGTTTTGGTTTTGTGTGAACAATCATTTTTTCGCTTATCTTGTGTTCCGCTGGGTTAAAGGCGTCAAATCCTCATGGAGGCCGAAGCGAAGCATGATTTTCAAGCGAGTGCTGCGGATGAACTTCCTTTCTGCAAAAGTTCTGTGTTAAAAGTAAGCTGCAATTTGTGTTGCGGGTTTTAAGATATTCTTTATATTTATGTGACACCTTTTGACCAAATTACATTTCACCTAGTTTTGCTTCTTAATTATGCATGTTTTTCCCTCCTTTATTGCATCATTTATAATCTAAGTAACTACATTTTAGAAGCAGTTGCTTGCTCAAGATTATCATCCATTGTACCCTTGTATAACTCCAGTGTTCATTTTACGTTTATTTTTATCATTAATCAGAGTGAATGCCTGTGAGCGTATGGCTTAATTTTCTGATAGATTGTTTGATTTACTCTTCGTGAGCGACTGCTTCTGTATGCGATCTGTACAATATATTGGGGGTATGAACCGACGGGCATTAACTCTATATGGTCCTGTTCTTAAAAGTTAACTTGCGTTCAAGTGCCACCGTATGTGAACAAGTCTCTAGCCTAGATCAATGGTCCTTAAATTGTTGGTTTTGTAATATTTCAATTGCACTGGAAGGCTTCATTGTTGTATATAATATGGCCTTCTCTGGTTTATTTGGCGCTATTAAAGGGATTTTGGACTATTTTTATCCATTGCTCCAGTTGTTTATGGTTTTCTTCCTATGGTCCATTTTGAATTGACAATCAATCATTTCAAAAGAAATCAATGTCTACCGGCGTTTCCTGTCTTTTTATCTACTGTGTATAATGTCCAGGAATTGTGAACGTTAGCTCCAATTACAGGCGTTATTCGCATTACATTCACGAAATTTGTTGTAACGCCGGGTCCCAATGGTTGCTGACCGAATCGGTGCTTTCGGAACTTCGTGGGGATATCGTTAGTATATTTCTTGCAATACATCCGCCTGTTCGATTTACCTATCTAGCTGTTTCGTGGCTATTTCGAGACACAAGGGCCTGTACGGCAAACTAAAAAAATATTTTTTTATTCATAGACCGCTGCGTTGATGTTCGCGTCTTAAACTTCCATTCGCATCAGCGAATATTTTAATCATTTTGATCTCTTTTTGGTTGCGGTGTGTTTCTGGGATCGATACGTCGGATAAGGCGACGGTGTGTGCCAACGAATCATGTTCTCTCTTTGTTTTCCTCTGATTTTTATTTCATCAACGTCGCAATCGTTATTGTTTTCGGTTACTTTTTAAAAGGTTGTCATTTTCAAACCAGGAGACGTTCTTGCTTTTTATCCCTTTCGTAGGCCGTTTTTTGTCTCTGTTAACGATCTTCATAACTAAACTAGCTGTTCACTTTTCATGTTACGCACACTCTAGATGTCCTCTCAGTTCTTTAAATTTGTTTTTCTCCCTGTGTAAATCACGTTGATCTACGTGGGGCCATTATGGTCTAATTCGCCCCTTTTTTCAACCATGGTCATTGTCTAGCTGTCTAGATTGTATGGGTTTTCCGTTCCTGCCTTCTAGATGTCGCTAGGCAAAAATGGAAATATTTGTGGTGTTGGTTCAACGTGTCGTGTCTCTTCGAATGCCCCAATATCCACTTTTTCGGTAGCTTTCAGACCCGACTTCGCCTGACTTCCAAAAAGTCCTTATTTTCATACCATATCCGCTAATCCGTGATGCGTTTTTCGAGGTGGGTCACGCCAACTCACCTGTTGCGAATGTTGCATACATTTGGGCCTGTCTTTTTTGTATTAATGATCCGTTTCGTCGAGCGAATCGTGTGCAGGTTTTTAGAACGCCTACAACCAACGTCCTGCAACCAGTTTTTTAGTTATTATGTGTGGTAGAAGACTGTTGGAGTGATGGTTGTGAGTTCTCGGAACATCGATTATGCCCCCCTTTATGAATGAAAATAAATAAGAAGTCAAGTTTGTCGTGTTTTGCGGAAATTTTCTCCAAGTACTTATTGTTACCTGGGTTTCTTAAACCGTGGGTGGATTGTAAGTTTTATCATGGTTTTCTTGTTGCGATTTTTCGTCGACTTCATCAATCGATAAGGCTGTTCCCCTCGCCCCCTATAAATCTGATTAAATACACAAAACGATTGCTTCTTGTTTCTCCAATGAGATTATCGCCCTGGTTGTTCGCGTGCAGCTCACCGGTAGCGTCGTTTTTTACTAACCTCGTGAGCTTACGGGAGGTCATGAGAGATTGTCGGGGTCACAGTTCGTGGCGCCCAGGAATGTCGGATGTACGAAGTACGCTGCTCGGATCGGGACAATTTCGTCGCGGCTTTTTGCTCCCTCAATGGCTCTGGCTGGTCTCCATTTGACCAGTTCAGTTGAGCCTCCGTCAGAAGAGGAATTTCCTAATATCACTCTAGGCAAACATTCATTTGTCACTCAGGTTTGATTCTACGAGGGGGCATGTCGAGCGGCTTCCGTTACTGTGAGGTGATATGGGGTTATGTTTTAGTTGAGGGCTGTGTAGGAAAATCTAATCCGCTGCGAGTGTCGTAGTAAGCATTGCCCCTGTGTTGTCGTTTGGTGTTTAAGCGTGAGCTCTTTTTACCCCTGATCATACTAATTGATGGCCTATCGTGTTAGCATGATTGGCGTGACCAGTTGTCCATTGACAAAATATGACATCCCGGGCCAAGCACCGAGAAGTTGTCCACCTTTCTCCAACGCCATCGGTTGCCGAGGTTCGGCCGGGCGCGGAGATTTCAGGCGCGATTGAACAACCGAAAACTTTGATAAGCACCGTCAACGCGGACATGGAGCGTTTGTGATACTATAGGCTGTCTGTGTTGCTGCAGGTGGTCCAAGATAACCGCGCATGGGCGGTCACGGTTCATCCTATCGTAGTTGATAGCCACGCCAAAGAAGACCAGCTCATACGCATGCTGGTGATAGTTATTGTTGCGCCGTCCAGTCTTCCCATTGGTGGGATCATGGCTAACGAATCTCTGGCCAGATCGCGCATCCCGTTCGTTTTCCTTTTCTGGGCAATCCTCCAATCAATCCTATCGTCGCTTTAACGGTTATGCTCTATTGGAAGTGGGCAGTGGCGTTGGAATGACGATTTCCGGCGTCGCCACCCGCCCTTTCATCGAGGAAGGGGAGGGTCACTAATAGCCTTTATAATATAATATATATAATAGCGAATTATCAAGTGCTGCTTCCTACACCTAGGCAGTAGGGATCCAGGCGGTTGTGGAGCATATCTCTCTCATTTCTGGCCGGGGAATCTTGGACTACATATCCTCCGTCAGTTATATCGGTATCTGCCCACACACGATTGGAAGACTAGCCGAGAGTTTCGGTTCCCGGCCACTGCTACCCGCAGCCGGTTTTGGTCGCCTGTCCAGCGGTTAGCGGCCGGTGTGTGTTTGCTGCCGCATGCAGCTATTTTGAGGCGCGCGCGAGGGTTCATTGTCGGCCTCGGCCAGAGATATTCGTTTCCCCTCCTCCTTGTACTACGCCCGTTCGTCTTCCTCTCCGTAGATCCTGTCCGTGGAGGATGATCCGAACTGGTACCTTGCGGAGCAGGACGGGCGGACGGGTCTTGTGCCCTGCAACTACATCGCCTTCCTCCCCAACACGTGGTACATGCACGCTTGTCGACGCACCACCGCCGAGGAGTGTCTCCTGGAGACGGATTCGCGAATGGGCGGTTTCGTGCAGCCCGACGGCGCCTTCCTCGTCCGACGATCGGAGTCTAACGGCGTTGGATTCAGTCTCTCCGTCAAGTAGGTCTCATTCCATCAAGCCCCCCCCAATACCCTTGGCAGTTTTACCTAGGCGCTTTGTGAATCCCCTTTCAATTTAAACGATTCTTGTTTTCTTTGGTGATGAGCTGCTTTACTGTGTGCAATTGTACGACGATTTGAGGGCAGTTCGGGGGATATTTTGTTCCCGTTCTGTTTCCAGCGACGCACCCCGTTGCGCTCCATCTCCGCTTCGACGCTGTTGATCCACGTTTTCGGTTGTGGCGGCGAAAGACAGCGTTCCAGGTGGGTCTGTTTCCGACCGGCGTAGAGCCGAGGTGGCCGAACCACAGCAGTCGCGGCGGTGCTGTAGATCGGAGGTTGGCAGTTTCTCCGCGTCTGCACTGCGACGCATTATTTCGTTGTTGCTAGCTGGTCACACCCGTCGTCCGCTTTCGGGATTTGTCACAGACCACCATTAATCCAATGCTGCCAATCGCCTCTTGTCTTCGACGCGCAGTGGCCAGGTTTCACGGCCGTAAGTCAGGGTTGAGTGGATAATACCACGTGTTCCAATGTCGTAGCGGCGTACCAATCCATGGTGTCCATAGTTGTCCACCCCTCCGCAACACCAACCCGGGCATCATGGTTGCGGAGAAAGACGCGACCCAACCACGGCAGTCGACAGCATGGTGGAAGCGTCGATGGCAGCGACGCCTTAATTCGACCCTCGTCCACGTGAATTGAGGGGAGAGGGGTGAAACGAACGTCATTTTGAAAGGTCGGCCTGTTAGAGTCGCGCTCGACCTGAATAAGCTGGGCACGCAATGTCATCGGAGGGGGAAGGGGGTTGCATAACCAAGCTTGGACGTATTCAGGCATGTGTGCCCTACCATTTGGCCCTTCGCTGCAATTTCCTTCGGCTCGGATGTCTATTTCGGTGTCCATCGAAACCTGAAACAACGACGTAGTTCTCTTGCTCCGGCAGCATTCGGTGGTAAGATGTACAGTTACGATAGTCGGAAATTATAATTATGTTGTTTGTCATACTAACAACGGTGTAGAAGTGGGCCACGGCCAGCGTGCCCATTCGCCAAAGTAATGGTTGTTTTCGCAAAACAGTTTCACCCATTGTCACGCGTTGGTGTTTCCGAGTTCTGATTGGCGAATCGCGCCATGCCGGCGTATGTGAACCGTTTGGTGGTAGCCTGCGTTCAATTTCCACTTATCGTGCGTTCCTGCTTGTGTGTTTCGTTTTCAGTGTGACGCCCTATGACCTTCATGACAAATTAGGTTAGAAATGACATCTAAATCACGACTGGTGTGCTTTTGTTCCTGTCTAGTCTCTAAGTGACTCTGCTCGGTTCCTTTCGTGGGCTCGTCCCATGATACCCAGTACCTTTAAACCATGGTAGCAGCCAATACCGAGGTGGCTTTGTTTTTTCAGGGTGTCGAGTTGCTCTTCTCGTGGCCTCGTCCCACTATTTCCAGCTTCCTAACCGATGCTGTTATCTTGCTATTGTATCCATTCTGAAGCTGTTAACTGGTCCTCTAAAGTGCCACCCAGCATATGCTCTGCGATGGATAATATATTCATATACTATAAAGAGCTAAACGCACAAGCCAGCTGGTAGTCTAGATATGGAATGGACCTCGTGTCCGTGCGATGCAGGTCGCTGTCTTCATTTTTACGGCTGGTGGCTTCCCCACCGTCACTTTTCATCGAGGGTAGGGGGTGAGCCCTCAGGCCTTCACGGGCATTCAAGAGCGTCCTCCGGTAGGGATGCTTTGTTGTAGAACAGAACCGCCTTCTTTTCTTTACCTTGAATGATGAGAAGATGTGTTCATGATGCGTCGTCAGACTGCGTATTAAGCCGAAACAACATGGTTGCACGCTGTCGGGGTGGGTTTTTCCTTAATTTAGAATTTATTAACTAGGAGATAAGCACCCCAACCCATTATTGCAGATTTACCGGGTCTATTTTGGGACAGCGTAGAAACGGTTTCTATTTTTAAAACAAAATTCTCGGTCCTCCAATCACGGCATGACAGATATCAAGACAAGTGTGACCAATAATGTGATCTTGTAGTTTTCCACGAGGTGTTTCGTGGTTGGCTTTTTCTTTCTGCGGATAAGCCGGTCTCATGGATAACATTTCGGTAAACGTTCTGTGGAATTTTTCACAGGTGGCAGGTTTCTCCGTGGAAGCCGTTACAGCCGCATCATCACTCAACGAGCGGCTGCTACACATGAAACTCGTCATCGCGGTTGGTATCCTGGCTCTGCTGGTGAGGGACCCGAGTTCGATTCCCAGACCAGACACTGGGGACGCGGCCACCCGTAAATATATTCCCGAGAAACTTAATGGTAAAACCCCATGAAGCCAATTCATCCTCTGGTAGGAGGAGGAGGAGAAAGCCTCCAAATTTGGATGGATTTGAGCATTGCAGTTGGTCCTCTCGCAGTGTCCTTCGTCTGGCACTGTGGGTGCGTAAGTGCGAGGTTGCCATGTGTGTCACGATTATTGACCCAAGAAATAAACCTAGGACAGTGTAGAGTTATCCATCGACGATGGGGTGGTAAAGACATTTCTTCACAAGCGCCCTCAGTCAAGTCCGAGTCTGCGTCAATGAGCTACCCAGCCAATATAAGGACTAAGTGTGCACCAGAAGGTCCTGAGCAAATAGATTTGACAGTCACCATTTTCGTGCTGGAATCCCTGGTTTTGCGGATTCTGCTTGGTGTAATGATAAATACGTATATTAACGGGAGGGGGCGTTCGATGAGTATCGCGTTGTGGGTACTCTCGCGCACCCCTTCTCCCATTGGGGGAGGGGGTGGCGTATGACGCATCCCTCCTTCAATGCGTACCTCGTGTGACTCATCTGATAGGCTGAGGTGGGTGCGGGGTTTCTGTGTTGTTGATGGGTGTTGTTGATGCTTTTTGTGTCGACTTACCTGGATGGACACACTAGAGTAAATCCTCACCACCTCGTTTAGTTTTTGCGGTTTAGTGTCCAATCGGCGAATTGGTGCTGCGGTCAGCATCCTCGCTCTGTTGATGAGAGACAGCCTGGGTTCGACTCCCAGGTCAGGCCACTAAAAATAAGCCGGGCGTCGTTGCATGCGCCTTTGATCCATGGAATAGGTGCTGGGGCTGTCGGTCATACCCAAAGAAACTCGTGAATACTCGCGCCTAACGCCCTGCAATCCGCCCAACACGAACCAGCGGCTACGAAACCTGGCCACTGCGCATCGAAGATACACGCAGATTGAGAGTTCTCGAATGCGGACTGTCTCCACTAGCTCTCTAACGACGAAATAAGGCATCGCTGTACAAATACAGAGAAGCCCAGTACCCTTCTACAACGCCGTCGGATGCAGTGGTTCGGTCACACTTTACGGCGGCCTGACAGAGAGAGAGCCTCCAGACCTGTCTGTTACGTCTCCCCATGGCGGGTAGGTGCGATCAAAGCGCTCATGGAATCCCTGGTCTTGCAGTCCCACTGTAATCAGAACTGGACCAAACGTTTCCCCGACATGGCCTCCGGTCGGCAGCCAATCTGAGTCCACCGTTTGTGGCCACCGCATGTGCAGCATGGGAGTGTTGGATGATACAGTTGTTGTACTGGGGACGCCGCTACATTTACAATAATCTTCCTGGGGAAGTCATCCTCCTCAGCAGGAGATGGCCGCACGAAAACAATAAGTCCAATCGGCCACTCTTTAACCAGCCATTTCACTCATGTAGTCTAGGTTACGGTTATAGAGCTATTTCCATGGTGGTTGAGGTCGTTGTCAATTCATATTTGTCTCTTGGGTATTAGACAATCAAAATAAAATTTCATTTCGAACGCGCGTTGACCGTTGTTGACTTACTCCCATTGGCCTACTGCGGTCCAAAGTCCATGGTCTTTAATCGTGGGAGTAGCTCTCTCTCACTGACACGCATTTAAGTTGGCCTCTGATTCGCCTCCAATCTGACGATCCCAGATTTTTTCCAAATTCTCAGATTTGTGGCATGACGGCTTGTGTGGAGAGATTTATTTTTGCCATAAGTGCTGGCCGTATCGTCAAATCTCTCCCTCTCCCATGCAAGTCAATTGGGATTTACGCCCTGCGAGTGAGCCCATTTAGTTGCCTGGGAACTAGGAGGAGGAGGAGGAGGAGGGAGGAATAAGAAGAAGACGACGACGACCATCGTTTTCTGCGCTTTCTCATATCCACTTTGCTTGCTCGCTTCGCCAGAGTAACGTGTGTGTGCGTTCTTGCATGTGTTCGCACTGCGGGCGAAAGTTCTCTCTCGCCTAACCAATGGAATGATGGCATGTTGGGAGTGTTGTTGTTCTTGCCGTTGTTGAAGAGGGAACCTCAGGCTGCTTATTTCCTGGGATCCTTCGGCCAGGGTGGCACCCTCAGTAGCCTCGAAGAGGTGGGATCAGGTGTGGTGAGTGCGTCCGGGTCAATTCGGATCCTGTTGAATCTTGTCTGTGGATTGTGTGGCCATGGGCGCGTATTCGTGATGAGCCGTTTGCTTCAATACGGTGTGGAAATCATTTCTGCGACACCTCAGGCCTTTGTGGTGCTTAATTTCTCCTCCGAGACTCCAATTTCCTCCCGCTCTGGAGCAACCACAGCAATCAATCAGATTAGTGCGCCTATCTCTGCCTACTAGAGGATAAACCGACTTAATGGGCTCTGTCTTCATGACGATTCTCGGGAATTGTTTTACAAGTGGCGTTCTAAGAGGTTTTCTGGCCCGTTATTCAAACCCATGGTGGTGTCTCTAACTAATAGAGCGAGGATGTTGGCGGCTATCGGATGATGCAGAGGCCACTTCAACCTCCTCCTTCTCCTCCTCCTTACTCGTTTTTTCGCCATGCAGTCGAAAAGCTGCCAAATGTGGCCACTTGGTGTCGACGACTAAGGTCATGTAAACACTGAGATTTATTGGGGTGCTTTGGTGAGACACTCGGTTTGACAGGGGGTGCAGTGGTGGGCACACAGGCAGGCGCGTGGCGTGCCCGATTGGCCAGGGAGATTGGACAGGCGCCAACACACCAACCGCTGGCCTGGTGCCAAACACACCACGCTCTTAATGTGTCACACAGTCCACACACGTGCGCGCGCGCCTGCCAGGCAAGTTACACCGTTGTGTGTGTGTGTGTGTGTGTGTGAGGTGGGGAGGGGAGGTGGCTAATCATGGTATTCGCTTTATTAAGGCCACGAGAACCTAAAATGGATTCAGCAATTGTCAACTATGCATAGAAGATGTTGAACGAGCGCCTTCATCCCGAATTGTGGCATTCTGTCCTTTGTCATCCCACATGTGCAGCTACTGTCTTCTGCAAGCACGCTGGCACTTTCTGGTTCGAGGGGAACAGTGACCTTCCTGTTTGGAGCGACTATCGCCTGCTTGAGGACTGACTGACTTGAGGAAGTCGCACGGCGATCAGAGGTCAGATGGTAGTCGAGTTCAGTTTCCAGATCGCCTATAGTCTCAACAACGCTCCATGTCCGCTTTGACGGCAACGCCAGTCTTGCCATAGTAGCGGCAAAAGTCAGAAAGCTCGGCGCGGTTTATGGCGTTACCTGTGGGATTCCCATAGATTCTCTTTAGACCGGAATGTTAAGTTTTGTGCACCATTTTGTTGTGTGGGCGTCTGCTCCCCCTTCCATCCTTCAGAAGGGAACGACTGTGCGTTTTCCTTTTCTTCAGTACAAGCCGTTGTGTGCGTGCTGACTTGCTGAGACTTTCGTGAGAGAATTATATGGCCGTGTCGCGTATCCTGGAGAGTGCACCACTAATTGACGGTTTGCTTGTGTTTTTTTCCTTCTTCTTCCAGAGATGGCCAGAAGGTCCTCCATTTCAAGGTGCTGCAGGATGAACAAGGGAAGTACTTTGTGTGGCTTCGAAAGTTCGACTCACTGAACCAGCTCATCGATTATCATCGACGGACGAGCATATCACGCGACCGGCTCCTCCTCCTGGTCGACCGAAAACCCTCCAAGGCAAGTAGTCTGTATCCCTCCACCCCTGTCTCATTCCCATTCCTCCTCCTCCTCCTCCGGCAACGACTTACCTCGGGCGTAGGGATAAACACTTATATAATCCCGCTGCTGATGATACTGCCGCAGCCGATTCGCCACGATCGGGTCGTGAAAATAGCCCAATAGACTCAAGTTCCGAGTCGTAATACGGCCTACCCAGGCATAAACAGCTTGTCTTTACTTCTGTCGCTGGGTATCTGGTTCCTCTCTGGCTTACGAGAAAGCAGCTAGCCCTGTTCTGGTCAATAAAACAATTTTCGACTACCAGCTTTGTGCTGCTGATTGGTTGACAGAGAATGTTAGTAAGTTTGTGGCGATAGCTCATTGGGTGCATGGGTACGCGTGCGCGCCCAGTCCCTGGTGTGTGGGGGGGGGGGTTGTGAGTTATGTGAACTTTCGCATTGCGGTGGTCTGTCTGGGTAATGACTTCGTGTCTTGTCTCTGAAACCCTTTGACGCCTCCCCTCTACCCCTCAAACCACCACCACCTCGCCCCCACCAGTCCCCTCCTTTCAGCGATCAAACACTGTTAATGCGAAGTTTATGCGCCCTTTAGTTTTGCCACCTATCGAGATCTTGATGACCATTTTCGCAACGATCTGGCGTTCAGTCTAATTTCCGGGTGTCCCTACATGTTCGGAGAGGGTGGTGGCGTTATGTCTAGCAAACTCGTTGTACACACCGGAGGACCCAACCAATCACTAACAATGATCACCCTCCTCCTCCTCCTCCGAAAAAAAACATCTGTGAATTCACTACGCGAAGTCTATGGTGTGTGTCTGATGACTCAGTGGATGAGGCGAAGTAAAGCTGCGAAAATTCCCCGAAGACTATTGGCTTGCCAGAAGTAGCCAATCATTATTTGTGTGAGGGGGGGAGAAAATAAGTCAAGACTCAATTTCAACATGCTCCCGCGCTGTCGTGTTTATTGCCGAACAATTGACTGGAAACGCGAAACCTACATGTGGCCATTGTTACTGCTATTTCACGGCGCGGAGTGTTCTCATTTGGGAATTGTAGTAGATTTATTTGTATATTTTGAAGCAACGGGGCATACTAACGCCGAGGCATTGAGTTGAACTGCCGCTACTTCGTTCAAGTATTTTTTAAATAAAAATTGACCAGAAATTCACAACACTCTAATACAGAGAACTGTTTAGCCCCGATTTCCTGTACAACCCCTCCTTTCCTGATTCTATTGGCTAGCCCAAATTTCTATCAATGTGTCCAACTGGGCTCTTATTCACGGCAATGCTCATACCCCCTCTTTGATCAACCGAGGATCGTCGGAAGAGCCCACCACGTCATGCAAAGCCGTTGACGAACGTTTTGTTCTTTTATCCCTTGAAGATGCTGAACCCCGGTACCGGTGACCAACAGTCCCAGATGGTGCAACGAGTTATCGCGCGCTTCGATTTCACCCGCACTGAGGCCGGTGAGCTCTCTTTCCACCGTGGCGACGTCATTGAGGTGCTGGGTCAGGAGGACGAGAATTGGTGGCATGGCCGCATCTCCGATACCGGGGACGTCGGCCTCTTTCCCGCCAACTACGTGGATACCCTCCCGTCCGTAATGCCCTCAGCTGGTGTCGCCACCACGACCGCGCCAGCCACTGCCAATGCCGCGGCTCACTAAAGCAAACTCACCCACTTTCACCCCCTCCTACTCCTCCTCCTTCTCCTCCCCTCGTTTTAGCCATTGCTGCCATTTCTCAGCTCCCCTTGTCTCCACATCTATACACACATCCATGGGTTTCTCGGGTGCACGCGCGCGTGTGTGTATATATACTTTGGCGTTAACGCCCCCAACACCTCAAATAGACACCCTCGTCTCTCCAAAGCTCCTCCCTACCACACGCGCACTTAAGCTCAGCAACTCCTCTCTTACTCGCCCTCCTGGACTTCATTTTCCACCGCCATCGCCACCTCATTTCACCCACACACACACACCCGCAACGTCTGCTAACACCTATTTATTAACACTGATATGCTGCTGTTCGCGCAGCAAACTCCGCATTAGCTGAAATGATAACTTGCCGTCAGAGGAGCTACTAAATGCAGAAGACATAAATGTAACAAAATTATCCGATTTTAAGTCGGGCGGGTCGGGTGTGATTCTGGGCGACTCCTTTATTGTTCGACTGGTATCGCAGAGGTGTCGCCCCTCATTCCATTGTTGATGTTGCCGTGGCAGATTTGTTTCGACAGCACGACAATGGGTCAGGTTTGACTGGACCTTTTTTTCCGTGCGACAATCTCTTGCCAGGGCGCGAACCAGCCTCGCGGATTACTTGTCCATGAATATTTCACCGTTGGCGGCGTCCCAGTGCCACCTCCTAAGAGGAGGTGGACATGGCCGCGCATGAAAGACCACGGAATGTGCTGGTGGTGAATTCATAAAAGGTCTAGTCCTCGTTCTGAGACGCCTTCGTGGGCGGTGTGTGGTACGCAGTGGTATGCACGTATAAACTACGTGATCGGTTGTGGGCATCGGCTGTGAACAGTTATATTGCGCAGGACACGGTAGTCACTAACCGGGAGCCAATCTCCTGGATTTAATGGTTTGATGGAGCTAATAAATGGCGCTAGAGCGTTTGGCTTGACGTGAATGGCTATATCGTGTGTTGGCTGCCAGGCGTCAAGATTGTTTGACTCGGTAAACAAGACCATAGCTTCATTTATGGGCCTAATGGTGATTCAGAGGACGGAACTTCCGGATCCTAAGCAAGGCGCTGCTGTGGTTGATAACTCTAGCTGTTAATTGTGTTTAAATATGTATTGTACCGCACTTTTAAGAATATTCCACGTTGCTGCACGTGTTCCCATTATTTAAAGGTCTCGGTTGGCTATTTGAGATATACCGGCAATGCAGACAATTCGTCTTTTCTCAATTAAGGGTTAATTCAACCTTCCATACAATCCTATCACAGGCGCCCTCTGTGAATGTTGAATGTCATCCATGATAAAGGCGTCGATTAAGTATCTACCAGGTCCAACCGTTGTTTGTGTCGGCGACTGCTAGAAGGGTGAAGTCGCCGTTAGGTGTCTTTGTATCGGTAGTCCAGGGATGATTGGAGTTGACAGATGCCGCCGAGTCAGCCATGGTGCGTCGGATTTGCATCTACGGTCGAAGAGTACTCGACGTGCAGAATCACCAGGAGAAAATCGGACACCATTTTCGTATATCGTTACCGCCATAGCTGATGTGGAGCGCTTGGACCTGGAGTCTGTTTACCGAGTGCGATGCTGGAACCCGAAACCCACCTCAATTGGCCCCTAGAAGATGGAATGTTGGTATAATGGGAAGATAAGCGTAAAGCCCCCCAGGTAGGAGGCGTTACTAGTCAGGGTTTCGATTTTTTTAAGGATCATTAGATAACAGGGGTAGGCTTACCCAGTCGGTTGGATCCTCAGTCAATGCATCTAACGGGTTGGCATCTAAAGCAATCAATAGGGCGCCTGGGAAGGGGGGATTCCAGCTTATTATAACAGGCCACGGACATTGAAAAAAAAGTAATGTTAAATTTCCGTGAATTATGGAAATCAAGGAGCAAATATATCACCAAAGGCTATAGCGCGCGTTATCGATATGACCTTTTCAATGCACGCAGCAAGCATGATTAATTTACTCTTAGCAACTCTTTCTCTTTTGTTTAATCATTTAGTTCGGTCCACTGTCTTCTTATCCACGCCCTAGAACGGGAAGAATTTTTCTCCTCCCCCTCCTTCGCTACTTATATACAAGCATATTCGAAAATTCTTGACGCCCCACTTCACACTTCCATTGATATTTGCAACAACGCAGCGTCACGGAACCTTCAAGAACAGCCACCGATCCAAAAACACGGAGATGCTCGCGACAGAACTGCCATTACCTACTACTGGTTTCCGATGAATTCCAAAAAACCCCAAGCCCTGTAAACCAGTACCTCGGAGCGTTGAACAACGTTTCCAGTGCCGGTCGAACACTTTTCTTTTCGTGCGTTGACCTTCCGCCTTCTCTTCAAAGGCTTTCTAGACCGTTAGTATCTTTACTACCAGCGACCCATCGGCCAATGAGCCATCACTTCGCTTCTTATTTACCCTAGCCCAGAAAGCCCGGCTTTCAGGAGGCCACCAACTCGCCCTGGACCCTCGCGACCCGTCTCTACCCCCCGTCCAGACTAACAAACCCACCCTAGCACTCGGGCAGCTACTATTGTGCTCACTTCCAAACAGGTGTCCACAGACGTTGTCATGATCGAGGTATCCGCAATATTTTCCCTCTCTTCGAGTAAGCCGTAAAGTATTTTCTAAAGACGTTAGTCTTTTAGTAGACACTAGTGGAACAAACACCCGAGAAACAGATCTATTCGAGTATCTAACCACCACAATGGTAACATAGCTAACACCTGAAAAGTACACCATTCCAGTATAGGATCCAATAGTCGAAAGAGCGATCACGCACAAGGACGAATTTTGGGCCAAATCACAGAAAGTAATTCACAGAGTCCAAAAACGAGAGATTGAACGCATAGACAGGAATGGAACGTCCTATAGGCTCACACGAATTATCCTAAGAAAGGTATTTCCTGGACGACGATTCGAAAAAAGGGAAAACGACTTAAAGCGGCTCTGTAGTCCAAAACGACATATCGTCTCCAACAAAATACAAAGTGCTTTGAACACTCTTCCGGCCAGACGATTCGGTATGGCTAGGTAGACCAACTCAAACCCAATTTCCCAACCCATAGTCTGGATACTACTATGTTGCTTAGTGCCTACCCCCAAATATCTACCGTATACTCACCACCGTCAGCCTAAACTTACACATAGTCAACTTTACCCCCGTTAGGGGTTGACAACCCTTTGGGGAAACGGACCTATCCTTCATTTTCCCTTGAGACGATATCCTCACTGTCCATCCCAGAAATTAAATATCCTTCCTTATTTATTAGTTTATAAATTATCAAGTAAATTTGTTTTTAATCGTTTTTCGCTTCCGAAAATCCAAGACACAGCGAGGAATCGTTTGTTTTAAGTTACTCTAGTTTCGTTTATGAAATGATGCCGAAGCGCCTCTTATCTAGTCTTAAGGTTACAGAACTTCGAGCGGAATTAGAAAAACGAGGTCTAGAAAAGTCAGGAGTTAAACAAAGTCTCGTTGATCGGTTAAGAGAAGTAAATTTTGTTTGAAATCTAACTTTCCCAGTACCTTATGAACGAAGGCCGTGATCCCAACGAATACAGCTTCGATAGTTCGACACAAACAGAAGCAAAATCGGACGGAATTACCATCGATATGTTAAAGGCAAGTGCTAATTTATATTTTGTAACATTTTTATAGTTCGAAACTAGCGAGGACGCGGTTGAAGGTACGTAAAATTGCTTGTATATATTTGTTGTCCAATTTAATGTTTAATGAATTACGCACCACATATCCCTACTTATCGGATTTATGGACTATATGCAGCCTAGCAACACCTGGCATTACTTGCTTCGATGGATATTAATATAACCCGACGCCAATTGTTAAAGCCTCGATTCCCATTGATGACTAGTGAATGACAACGGAATACGAATGCATCCACAGGAATGCGCTGTGTATATCAGTTACGTTAATCGTTTCCTTGATTTCCGGTTTCAAAACAGTGTTTTACGAGACACCCAGGCCGGAGACACAGCTGACAGTTGTTTCCGAGGAGTCAATGGGTGCACCAGAGCCTTCGGTTTGCGAAGAAGAAGATGGAAGTGAGCAAGTCCTTCTACCTAAAAAAACAGAGGATGCTGCTGCTTTTGTTGTGAGTGTCGGTGAAAACGAAGAGGACTTGGACTATGACCTTAAAGACCTAAAACACTCAAATTTCAACGACGGCCCAGCGAAAAATCGCGAAAACCCAAAGTCCCCTCATAGCAGGTCCGTCACCCATGACGAAAGCCGGGCGGATGGACAAATTGAACCACTTACTCGACTTACTTTTCGTTTTAGCATTTCCACTGCTTCAAAACAGCAGGATAAACCGAGTGGTAGAGCCGACAAGGTCTCACCACCTTTGGAACCATCAAATCTCCGGATTAGTAATTTAGCTATGCCAACAAAAGCAGTCGATTTGAAGCAGATCTTTTCCGACCATGGAAAAGTGTTGTCCGCCAAGATCCTGGCTAGTACCAAATCTCCTGGGGGATGCGTTGGCTTCGTGAAAATGGCATCGGCTGAAGATGCCACCAGTTGCATACTTAATTTGGACGGAACTGACTTCAACGGTAACATCATCAAGATAGAGGCTACTGAAGAGGTACCCAAAGCACCGTCTGTCGTAAGAACATCCAAACTCACACTTCCGGATAAACCCAAGTGTCTATTGCCACAGGTCCCTGTAAAGGTTTCGCTGAGAGAGCGAGGTATGTATGACGCGTGCGAATCTAGAAAGCTTCTCTTAGGACGCAGAATGAATGCGCGACATTGGAATAAGGATGCCACGAATGTCTTGAAAATTTCCAGATCCAACGCAAATCCATGGAAGACTGAGATCATTGGGCGGTATAAAAAATCGGCGCTTGTACAGTCCCAACTAGCACGAACTCTCAATAGGGCTCGATATATTGCACGGGCGTCCTCTGTTTCACACACTGCTCGGCGAGAAGCACCGCCAAGATATCCGAATGGTGCTAACCGTGAACGAATTTATCAAGAGAGAGTGAGTCAACCGTGTATTTGGCCTTTTAAATACGATGGAACCCCAAACGAGAGAGTAATAGGGAAATGACAACGTCGGGGAGTTCTGGTGTCATGGTTGGACTAATGGCCAATTGCGCTATTTATCAGTCGCCCCATGGAGCCAGCGACTTGCTATTTTCGATTTGTCAGTGTAAGCATGCACCGTCAATTAGAATAACGCCAGTGGATCAGTTGGCTTCGTGGATGTCGCGGACATAAGGTGCAAGTGACGCCACTCGGCTTTTATTCGGGGGGTACCTCAGGCCTTTGCATAGTCAAGTGCTTTCTGCAAGGCAACAGCAGAAACAGGATCTCGGTCTGCTGTTATCTGCCTCCAAAAACCAGGGCAAAGTGAAAAACGAATCGTCCGTTTTATTTTACGGCTGCCACCACTTGTTTAGCCATGAGCCTGTCAAGTGCTTTACTAGGGTGTGACTAGTGTATGCATGCAACTAACCGGAGCCACAGGCGAGAGTTCAGATGCAGGTGAAGAAATTATCACGAATGTGGCATGCGGACCCCACAATCGGAGTTACTACTCCTCCCGAGTACCCAAAATAACGCCGGACGGTTAAAAGCTTTGACAACGAGCAAAGCCATTCAGACTTCGTCCGAAATATTCGTCTGCATCGGCAATACTTCTCTGCTTGACATGATATCCCCATCCATGCAGGAATTCTGCCGTAGGCTGCTTCGGAGGAGAGTCTGGCGATGCTATTATAATGAAATACCGAACTTTCGTGTGGCATCAAACGCCTCCATCCGGTGTCTGAAACAGTGACAGTTTTTTACCTTAACATTCTTCGACCAGATTAACCAATCGTTGTTATCAGAGTGATTATTTTCTAGGCAATGGACAAATTTCCCAACAGCCGCAAATATACAGCGCCTTACAGTGCTTTTAAAACACCCACGGACCGCCCTGCCTACAAGCGGCAATTCCAGTTGGATTCTCGGTACGCTCTCTTAGAATGTATCTATATCATCGTCACCTTTAGGCAAGGACACAATCCAAGGTGGAACTCGAGTGAAACCCACTTCGATGAGCCTTGGAAGTCTTACCTCGGTCACGGAAGAAGAAGCGATACTTTTGCGGTGAAACGCGGTGGAGCGACGGGTTCCTCGCGGGTCACTCACGGTGCCGTTTACCGAAAAGACCCCCCTGTGCCCTCCTTTCGACAGGCATATGGTTTGCGTAGCGGCGAGCCCTATGTCGACGAATCTCAGCGTTTCGTGAAGCCCGTTGTGTACAAACGGCCACCGTCTGACAGAAACGGCCCACCTAAACGCTTTATTACTGGAGACACACGCTTCCGTGGCCAGCAGTACGAAAAACGACCGCGGTATGACACGACTGAATGTGATGCTGACCGTCGAACGTCCGAGCAATTTTCACGAAAGCCTGCCGAGCCATCGCCTTCCTATATCCAACGGGGTCGTCCTTCCGAGCGCACTGGTCGACGCCTACCCTTGGTGCAACAACAATGGTAAATTTTGGATCAAACCTTTTCGGTGTGGCCTAATTCTACCCACAGCCTTATTCCACCATTTATACGTGTTGGTCTTTGGGAATATGCCTGCTTCCTCGGGTCGGCTACTGTGTGTGTGGATATTTAATCTTAAATTACCACGTCCTAGGTGAATTAATCCTCAACTAACCATTCCACCAAAGCCTTAAGGTTACTCCATTTTTATTACATTTATTTCAGGAAGAGTACTACAACATCTACTCCACACAGCCGCACTCGATACCCCTCGACCTCCGGCCGTTCCCGATCTCCCCTCGTTCCGCACCGGTCGTCGCCGGCGGCCTTGCCACCCCCTGTGCGATACACTCGTCCCCAGACGTCAGCTGGCGTTCAGTCCACTCCGACAGGGTCGCGTCGGCAAGTGTACCCACCTTCCTCCTACAGGGGTCACTCTCGTGGTCGCGTTAATAGCAACAGCAGCAGCACATATCGGCGATCCGATAGTCTTATGGGAGCTCCGCCACAATCGCCAGCCTCCTCCAACTTCCCCTCGTCCTATCGAAACGATTACCATCGGAATTCCTTCCCCGATGGGTTTAGTAGGCCATCGTTGACGGCGCCTAGCTCGTCTTCTGTTCGACCCGAAACGTATTTGCGAAGAAGCCTTGGTGATTCTGGAAGTCACAGGACCTCACAGAAACCATCCTCCAGTGTTATCGATTATGGACATCGTCCTGGTAAGCGCCAAGTCTGCTACAGTCGATCCTAGCCGAGCGTGTTATGCGATTCCGGTGTCACGTGGTCGCCCAAGTGACTACCAGTCTAATATCCGTTATGCGTGTTGACCTTTTCCACTGGTTTGCTATCGGTTTGTGTTTTAGGAGGTTCCAAGACTGTTGGCAATTGGCAATCTACTCAGCCCTACAGAGGATCCTACTCGTCATCTGCATCTCAGTGGAGATCAGATTCTAGTGGCTTCAACAATTCTCGATCATCACGTTACTAAGGCATTACATCCTTCCCCGAACGTCTACGTTTCTTGTATTTTTACCGGTATATTACGTAAAGGTTATCTGTATGTATCGTGCGTATATTTTGCCAGGATTGTTCGGTAAACAGTCAATCGAATAAAGACACTTAGCTTATCGTTTCGATTTCGTGATTTTACTCTCCGGGGAGCAATTATGCGATTGTTGTTTTTATTAGCAAATACGACTTCGTTGTAAATTCGTATAGCAACTAACCCTGGTGCCCATTTTACTCTAGGCTTTCGAGGTTTTTTGTAATGTCGAGATTGTATTCGGCAATGCGTGAGGTACACCAATGGCAATTCAAATGCTCCTACATGAGGATAAACCGTAACTATGAAGATTCGGGGAGAAATGCGTGTACGAGCGCGTCCCTCACCAACAGAGCGAGAATGATGACCCCTGAAACATCGGGCTTCGATTGGTTTTGTCTTTCAATTGGGAAACCAGGATCGAATTCGCATTACAATGCCAGAAGATTCCCAGTTAGTTGTAGTGTTGTTATACGACTACATAAGTGGCACGGCTTGCCTCGAAATCCGTCCGCAAAGATAACGGAGCGAATGTCACGTATTAGCTTTGGCGTTGTCGAACCAGATTGATCCATTTCTGGCTCAATGAACACCAACCCAGGCGTTCCATGTTTGTTTTGATTGTACCTATCCGCGTTTTCAGCAGCACCAACCTTGGTTAGGTAACTACGAGAGGCACAAATTTAACCGGCGTAGAATGTGGCCGATGGCGTTGTAAAATGATTGACAGCTCTGTCCTCTCGCCAACAGTCGAGACGGCCGATTTCTCGACCGAATTCTAACTGCGTTTCGATAACGCAGGGTTATCGTTCCACCGGTTACATACCAAATTCTCTGGGCTATTAGCTGCCACGTTTTTAACCTTGCGCCTTAAACAATGCCTCTTTTTTCCAAGCCATAAAACCCACTCTTCAGCAAAACGGTCACCTTACAAAAAAACAACTTTTGGGCAAGTTTGCCAGTGGGTTCTTGTAGCGAGCGGAATGTTGCAAAAATCACAGTATACTGCGTGTTGAAGAGGGCAGCATTAACTCCGGATGAGAGTGACGTCGGCTTGAAGTTGAGAGGGAGGATTAAATCACACAGCAAGCAGTCAATAACAAAACACCTAGTGATTTCAATTTCTTGTACCGAGACAGTGGACTCAAATTTTCGTATTCCAGGCTTTGTTGTACTAGCGCAATCGTATTAATTTTGCTTTGTTAATCTACCGTACCATTTTGATAGCTACCAACACCAATAGTCATACAACCCAGATTCTGGACATTGATATTTCTCAAGGCTGGCGTCCACACGTAAACATTAGTCATCCGTAATGTTACTACAAGTATTTGTTCTTCAAATGTACGCTGCCTCCTCTATTTCCATTGGCTAATATAAGCGAACTCATATGTATACATATTGTAGTAAATTGGTTCATTCGAATTCTAACTATTCATTGCAGAAGATTGACAACATTCTGGGTGTCAGGTAGGATTTGCACCAAGTAACTTCACGCGGGTGTTATCCGCTTGACGGGCGGACAAAACCCGGCTCAGGTAGCAGGGAAAAACGCAAAGGTACAGGTCGAGAATCGTAGGAAGTCAATGCATCACAACCCGCACCGACGAAACCTGCACTCCTATCTTTCCGTCATTTCCGGCTCTCGGGCGTATAAATAGGTTTGCAAAGGCAGGAAATCAGCCCATCGAAAATTAATCGTCTCCACCTCATGGCTACGGTCAACAGCGCCTTTTACGGCGATCTGTTCGTGGTAGTAAATTGAGTCCGCAACGATACGGTACGGGAACGCCCGCACTGGTCCATCGAACAGCACCCCAATCAGCATTTGCTAACGCGGATTGTGGCGGAGACTAGAAACTAAAAAAATGTGCTATTACGGGGAATATGGTAGAGGCTCTTCTCAAGGTCGAATCATTGCTGGAAGTAGGCAATGGTAATCAAACGACATTCTACTCGCCCTTCTAACCAGCCTCGCACGGCAGCTTGTGGAATTTGGTATTGGAGAACAAATCGAGAATGGCGAATGCCGCGTAAACGCTGCTGTAGATGATCTGTAACTAACCCCTGTCAGGTTTAACAGTGTCAATCCTCGTGTTATAAACACACATCAATTTACACAAGCTGCCAAACATCACCCCTGGAATACACAATGCTAAAAATAAAAAAAAATACACGACCCTTCCCCGAAAGAAGGATCACACACGTCAGTGCCCATAAAACGACAGCAATTTGTTTGTTTATAATACTTACTAACGCCGTACACACAGGGTGTGAGAATTTATACGGTCCTGGGCAGTAGTAGAGTATAGGGGGGCGGTGGGGTTAGTTACATAAAATTTTAAACAGACACACAGACGGGAGCTGGAAAAAAGGGAGGGAAAATATAGAAGCGTCTGATGTTGGCCTGTACAGCACCACACACACACACACACACATAGAAAGAAGTTGCACACAGCAACCACGTGACTCTACCACCTCGGAGAAGTCCTCCTTCGGCGGCTCTTCCCGAGTCCGCCGTACGAGGACGAAGGGGGGAGCTGTTCAGGGGCCTGGCTCTTCCTATAATTGCCGCGCTCGCTGCCACGCGACAACCCCGCTCCCGATGACGAGTGGCGCGAGTAGTGGTGCCTCGTGGGCGACTCCAGATAGGCCGCGGAAGAGGACGTGGCGGCGGCGGCAGGTCCATACTCGTAGTCATCGTCTTCGTCGTCTTCCACACCGTCGTCGTCAAAATAATCGTGGTGTGGCGGGGGAGGAAGACCGCTGGCGGTTCGACGCTGCTTGGCGGGCGGATGAACTCCCCGAGGGCCGCCTTTGTGGTGATGGTGGGAAGAAGAGGAGGAGGCGCCACCTGCCGCCGCGGCAGACGACGTCGACTTGGGGGTGGGAGCGGAGCGTCGCATTACGATGTCTGACTTCTGGAACTGACGAGGGTACAGGGCCCAGATGTCCGCCACGTCGTGGATGTACAGACTGTGGTTCTCGAGTTCTTTGGATACGTCGGCACTGCATTTATACAACTTTGCGTGGTCCAGCTTGTAGGTGAGCCAGTCATCCGCTGGGATATGTCGAACTGCCGGTCTCTGCAGGAAATAATACATTGTGGTCATTGGACGACTGCAGGAAATAAAAAATCAAGTTCCTAAAAGAGCGATTGTACTTGCAGCGGGACTGCAACGCCCGCATTGGCACTTTGAAGTACACACAAACCCGCCAGCCGTTTTCTTCCAAATACCCTTATGTTTTGAGGCAACAAACTGGACAATCACCCAAGCCATATAACAAGATATGAACATGGGTATATTAGATAAGCCCTATTATTTCAGCCCATACTATGAGCGATAACCAATAATGACTTACTGGGACGGGTGGTTTAGGAGGAATCTGAGGTTTCTGTAGAGGCGTATGAGTCATCATCTAGAAAAAAGCATTGGTAATCAAAATAATCCCACGACCCTAACACCATGCCTAAATGGCGGACTTACACCGCGATTGGGAAGCATTTTTTGTCCCGGCGTGGTCATCATGGAACCCATATCACCCTGGAAAGGTATAACAACAGAACATCAGCCTGCCATTTGAAAGATGTTTGCCCGATTAAGGATGACCCAAGAAACCTGCTAAGCTCCAATTACTGTGCAAGTTCTCACACACACACATTACAGCCCAAAACACACCCAATCGGTGACTTTCGTTCGTTGTCGCTGGTGACACCGATTCAAGCATGATGAATGGTATTCCCACGAATATTCTTAGTCGTCCCCAGTCCCACCTGAAGAGGAGGAGGCGAAGTAGAAGTGGCCGCCCGCTGCATCACCCAACACGAAAACAACCCAGGGGTCACGCGTGGAACTCAGGTTGGCTAAATTCCGGATGACGATAAAGTCCATCACCGTCACCTAATCTCCATGTCACAGGATCACAGGCGCACGGAGAGAAGGTCTAGAGTATGAGACGAGTGACGAGGAGTCAACAGCGCCTCTAACTTTGCGACGGTTTATAAAGACCCGACAATCCACACGTACCATGGAAGATGAAATGAGGCTGGATGTGCCTGCTCGCCCGGGAGTAACCATGTAGCCTCCGGGAATGGCCGAAGTCTGCATCAATGCTGTTGGGGAGGCCATGTCCACCATTCCGAGGGACCCCGAGCCCGTCTGGGAAGGAATCAGGATCGAGGTGGGAGGTTTGGGCAGGATGGGAACGTACTGGGGGGTGGCGTTCACCCCAAGGCCTGGCACCGTCTGTCCGTCGACATCGGTCAAACCACCAGGCGAGGTCATGGCAGCTGCAGAAGTCGACGCCGATGGGTCGAGAGGAAGCGGCTTGCCGGTGAGAGAGGCACAGGAGTGCATGAAGTCGCGAAGTCCCGCTAGACGGCTGGCATTCGGCATCATCAGGGACCGTATACCCACACAGGCGACCTAGGTAATTTGAGACCCATCCAATTAAAATCTAGGAACCGACATGTGCCCATTGTAAATAAGCTCGAATTGGCGTTTAAAAAACACTCTGATTTAACAATCGGCTTTCGTGTACTGTTCTCTGGAAATATCTTATAGGCGGTGTCCCCAGTAACGCCTTAAATTGTTGGAGTGGTCGCTGCTTCATAAAACACTCGGACTAGTTACAAAACTTGACGCCTCCATTTATGACTAAAATGTGAATTTCGTTTTTAAGAGCTCTTGAGCCATATCAATTATAATGCAGCCGCACAGGAAGAACAGAGATCGTATAACACAGTCTCGGGACCATGAATTTACAATATTTCTGAAAACATTTACTACAGCCAGTTTTCACAAGAGACGATCCAGATGAGCGAGACTCTTATCGTTTTTAGATAACAAATCTCACATGAATTGAAGTAATATACCCTTTAGGTCAAATTTATTTTACCGGTTGCTTTTAAAGTAGCGTGAAGGAAAGAGGTGTATTCATTTAGAAACGAACCTTCGGTGAAGAGCTGTTGATACTCTGCAGTGGAGCTGAAACCAGCTTGGCTAATTTCCCAGGCGGACTAACAGCTACGAGGCTGGTGTGTGGTGTGCCGGAGCAGAGGTGAGCTAAATGGTGACCGAGTTGAGAGTTGAGCCACGCAAAATCGAGCAAAATGACCAAAAATGGGTCAATGGGTTTCGATGACGTGGAATCACGGGCGGCTTCCTCCATTTGTTTGACTATTGAATTGACACCAATCACCACGTGATCCCTAATACAAAAAAATAGGAAATGAAGCAAGACTTTCAAATTAGCCGAAAAGAACTGCGGCGCAGCGCTTACCAAAAGACATCATGATCATTGTCCGACTGACTAGAACCACCAGCATCATTGTGAGCAAACTTGGAAAACAGTCCCTCGAGATCACCAATCGGTTTCGTGCCCTCCTTTAGAATTGGAACCCTATTTAATGCGATGCATTACAAAAATATGCCACACTTACCCTAGGATAAGTCGAAGCGTAAAAGGCTGGCAAATGACCTTGGTTGGGGGAATCGATTTACCAGAACTTTTCTGTTTGTCCGCTAGTGTTACTATTTGAGCACACTCAGTTGCCATCGTCTGGAAAAGATCAGAACCAGGAAATTTAATTCAACAACAAATTATATATAGATTATCGGGAATATGTTTGATTTATTTACGTTCACCATTTCATATGGATGCACGCGCGCCAACGCCAAACTCGATCATATTTTGTTTTTTTCTCGATTAATTATTGACAGCAGCGTTTTGCATTTATTGCACAGAACCTCAACAAGTAGTAAATCAAGGTGAGGTTTTAAAAAATTGATACGAGTTCTGACCTTGTATGAGCCCCGAGAGCCTACCGTAATATGCTCGACATAATTCGAGGCGACGACTCATTTATCACGGAATGTATTTCCTTTATGTGGAATAACTGGGAGGACAGTACCATTCGATCATGCATACAACAAAGCCAGTGGGTTTCAAATGGTGCACATGACAACGAACATGGGAGAAACCAATTTTGGAAAAAGCACGTAACTTGAAATAAAATGGAAACTGTCATGTGTTCTACGAAAACGAAAACAAAGCGATTGGAACAAAATAGAGAACAAATTGAGCAAAAATAGCCCGTAATAAGCGTACGCCAAAAAAGATACTCTCGCCCAATTGGACCGGAAAATTTTGTCGAATTATGCGGACTGTTTCGACTCACCTCATTATATCACAATCACTTTTATAAGATTTGCATACAGTCATTAAGAAGAATATTTTGCCAAAAATCGGAATTATAAGGATTTAAATAATTAAAAATCCACTAAAAATAATATCTACGTACAATTATTCGGCAATGTTTTTATTTAAATTTCTGGACTTTTCAGATTACCAAAACACGGTTAACTATGGAAGAAACTCCAGTTGTCGTAAAATCGTGAATTATACGTTTATATTTATCTCTTTTAAACTTCTGTCAAAAGAGATATTACGAAAGCGACTGCCGTGAAGGGTTGGTTGTCTTCGAGCCATGGTACGGATGCGTCTTCGGTAATTTCCATTGTCTTTTTTAATCTCTTCATGGCCGACTCTACGCATGTAAAGCTTTAAGTTGCTTTCCTTGGCAAACTGTATTACGAAGAAGCCTTTTAAATTTTGGCCTCATCTGGTCCTTGACGTATTGTCCCAAATAAAATTAGCTAACCATTGCATTCATCACTAGTACATCAGGATCTTTCTTGATTGTCACCAACAACGAATTCGGATCAACTTGGAGAGTTTAACCATCATAAAGTCATGCCTATTTTGAACTTGGCGACTTTACGAGGCTTTTCATGGTGACACTATATTGCAGAAAGAATTCACCTCGGATTCGATACAAGACACAAGGTCGTAATAACGGTTCCAAATTGATTCGTTATGGTCAATGGTTGCATTGATAATAAATAATAATAATTGTAGTGGCTCTTTTGAGGCCAGGAAGACAAAAACCTTCAGCATAAAACAAGACAATATAAAAAGTACTAGTTGTTAATATGGTGTTTTAGTTCCTGCTTCACCTGCTCTGGTGAAACCAAAAATCGGGATATATAAGGAATGACCGAATTTCGATATGCCACCGTTCTTGTGGGTATCGAACGATATAGCCTACGCATTGGTCGAAGAGATTTACACTTAGATAAAATTGAAAAGAGGGGATGGGAGGGGTAACTTAAAATACGAGCAGCGATTAGTGAACAACTATTGAAGTGGCGTTTAACGATGATTTCTTGAATGGAGAGCATAGACAAGCCCCTATTAAACGAGATTATTTTAAAAAGCCGAATAAGGGCTCAAAAGGCTGAACATTTAAGGCCGGGGAAAATTGCTCGGGAACAATATACTATATGGGGAATTATACAGGCATGGACAAAGGTTTTTATACGAATAGAGCTTATACCGAGTCTCCTGAACCGGCGAACAAAGAAACAGAGACGTCGACATTTACCGAAGACGGCATCCACCTGATCACTTCATGATAACAGACTGTTAAACACACCGCCGAGGAATTTCGAGTTTTTTACTCGAGGCGAAATTATGAAGTGAAGAGATTTCAGAAGTGTCAACATCGGCTCTTAGGGAATAGGAGTTATAGCAACACCTCTCCATTCCGAAGGAAAGGAGCATTTTCCTAACGAATAATTGACGAGCTTTGTGACAAACAGAGAAATCTCGCGGTGACAGATTTTAAAGATCGTGGGAGGGACCATGTCCAGACCAGTCGCTGTGGAGATCTTGAGTCCAGCCAAAATTTTGGAGATAGAGGATTCGTGAGTAGGTAGAAAAGCGCTTTGATTTAGAGATCAAACGCGAGGCACCGCGGAATGGTCAGTGAATTTTAAGATAAACCCATCATTCAGAGCATCAAGGTCTAGGGTAAATTGGTTGATATGAGCGACGGGTTCCTATCAATCTATTTAGATTTTTCCAGAGGCCGCCGGGTTTCGATTTTCGGAACAGCTCATTTAAAAAATCTGATTAAGGCGATTTACCTCAGCGGTTATCGTGATTGAAATTGTTTTTATTTCTGGATACCTGTTCTGGCGGTAGAACCGTAGATTTTTTCGTCTCAATTCTTTAAGAAATTGAGGGGTGGGTGGGGGGCAGTTCCTTAAGTGGGCAGTGCGTATCGTACAGATCTGGGGATAGGTATTAATATGGTCAATTTCCTTATCGAAGTCGGAATCCGCGAAAACGTTTAAGTCGGTTGTGGCAACAGCATCTCTTAAATTGCACTTGTTCTGGAGGCAGTGCGAACGGATGCGAAGTTTTTAAGGTTTGGGACAACGTGAATGGTTTTTGTTATCCTTATCATGTATTTTCGGTAGACCAACAACGATGCATTTGTCAGACTGAGCTAAAGGTGCTCGTTTACGACATTCATACAGAGAAGAAAGAGACACAAATATGTGGTCAATAAGATCCCCTTAGCGTGTAGGAAAAAGACAGTGGACTATGGTGTCGATACCAAGTGTAAGAAGTGGGTCAATGCGCGCAGAATTATAATCACCACACTGTTAAATAAAAGAATCATCCATAATTGAAGAAATAAAAGGTATCATGGAATCATAGAACTTAGCTATATAGGCTCTGGTACACGATGGGGGCATATACTAGTTAAAGACTGTCACAGACTTATACTTTTGAAGAGACCTTGGATTCCACATAACCTCAATACATCCAATAGCACTTGCAGCATAGCAAAAACATATTTTTGTTCGATTTGAACTCCTCAGATTGATGCAACTCGCGACACAACCCCTTTTTTATTTCACGACGCGTATTCTGTCCTGACGGAAGCCTTCACAATTCTCCGGCATCAATATGTGATCTAGATTTATGTCCAGAAGAAAGGTTTCCTGTAGACTGAGCAATTTTTAGCAAAGAGTGAAAATCATCATTTTTTTTGAGAATCGAACGTACATTAAAGGACGCAAGAGCTGAAAGTGATGTATTTGCAGGATAGCGACTGCGAATAGCATTGAGCCAATCAGCCCGATGTATTGGTTTGGTGTGAATGAGTGGTGGTGGGTGAAGTGCAGTAGTTGTAGACACAAACCCGTTGTTCTCAAATGGTCGGCCAATTAAATCCGGATTATCAGTGCGAGAAACATATTGATTAATCGATACATTTTTACAAACTATCCAGTTAGACCCCGATTTGATCTTAAGAAGAGTCTCTGATAGACTTGCGTCAACAATAAAGTGTTTGCGGCATTCGGTAAGCTGTTTTCGTGAGTATTTTCAACAATAAATCCATGAAACTGGTGAGTTACAACAAGAGTTAAATTTATGTGAAAAGTCGATAAAATGTAAAATATGAATTTTTAATTTGTGTCATTTTTCGATGCGACACTGCATTTTATTTATATTTTTTTTGCCTTCATTTTTAGTTTGAAAATCAAATCAGACGTGTAATGCAGTGTTATTAACTATAATAATGAATTAACCAAATAATTTTTATACGCGAATGAATTACGCGACAGTTTCAAAGTCAACCGAACGGTCTCGTTCGTGTGCAAGGGATAGTTTTTTGGCAACGCGTTCAGTGAATACCCATTACCATTTTATGTGAGATTATTGATTATGTATCAAAAAAATCCATATGCGCTCAACTTTAGTCACAATATTACTACGCGTAATTTTGTATCGCCCGAGTCAATTTAGTAGTTCTGATTCCGTAAACATTAAGTTATAACGTATTTAACCACAGATACACAATAGACTGAACGGGGCATTCCCCATTTCTATGCGTGTTTAAAATATATATATTTAAGCTAAATTATTCATTTTAAGTAATTTATCTTCCAGCAAACATGAATCGGGTGATATCGCAATAACCACATCTAAAATGAGTTCAACAACCTAGGTCATTATTATTGAAACAATCGGAAATTCAACAAGTATATTCTGAAGTATTTTTTAAGATTTTTATTTTGTTTGAGGAATTGAACCGAAGTATCGTAGTAAATTAGAAAAAAATGCATAGCAATCATCATTTGCTCGTAGGTAATTGTTCACGTTGGATGTAAAATAATGTTGAGTCTTAGATGTGTCTAATAGTCACAAAATCCCACAATTCTTGACGCCACGTTGAACACACACGTTCGAGCAAACAATTATACATTTCCTGGCGCATATTTATCATACATATGTTCAATTGATGAATAAAACCTATTCTAACTGCAAAAACGAGACACACGGTTACCTTATGTTCGACCGTGTTGTGTTATAAATATCTTTGTTTTGGGTGCTATTCCTCATGAGAATACTTGATTTTGATATATCTTTGCATATCGTGCATTGTATCCTCTCTATTTCAGAAAATGCAAAATTCGGATGCATCCGCAGCTCCCCCCAAGTCAAAAGCGGATTTGAAGCGCGAACGTCGCGAGAAGCAGGCGCGTAGTGCTGCAGTGTCTGAACCATGGGTGTAACACGTGTCATTAATGGTCTGCTTTCTCTTTTTTTAGGAGGCGCAAAGACTCGCCAAGTTGGCAGACAAACCGCAGAAGGCTGGCAGTGTCGGCGCCACGGCCCAGGCGAAACCCGAAAACGCCCAGGCGAAACCCGAAAAAGCTCAGGCGAAACCCGAAAAAGCTCAGGCGAAACCCTCCCCGATGAAACCCCCAAATCAGCCGAAGCAACAGCAACCGAAGCAAGTGAAGTCCAAGGCAGAGAAAAAGTCTGCTGCTGCTGCTGCCCCCGAAGCCGCCCCCTCGGCATCCAAAAAGGAGACTCCCGGTGCCGCAGGGGAAGAAGGCAAGCAGTCCACGTCGGTCGCTCCGCCCCTGTCGGGTGGCGGTGGGAGACCGGACAAGTCGAGTGGGCAGCAGGCCCTTGGCGTCATGCGAATGGACGACCCAGCCCATTATAAAAAATCCATCAGGCAACTTCATAAGAAACAATTGCAGCCGCGACCGCAGGAACCAGTGCGCGCTAACCTATTCAATCACCTCAGTCAACCCGATAAACGAGTAAATGTGTTGGGCCGGATGAAGTGAGTATTTGTGGCAAGACGGTTGTAGCTTTAACCGATGGTGTAGCGGTTAACACTTTATTCGTGTGTGTTAACATACGTTGGAATTCCAGCCCAAGTCACCAAATAGAGCTGGGCGCTGCGGCGTTCGGAGGCTGGGTTGACTCGTATGTGTGCTGATCAAGTTTTGGTTGAGGCAGAGGCGGAAACTTGCACCTTCTCTTCGGCTGGCCCTTGGGAGGCCACTTTTACACGAATCCTAAGAATTTCCATGGAAACGCCAATTAAAGCAGGAGAATGTCACACAAAGGGTTTGACGATGATTATGTCGGATCGGGTGCTTCGTTTGCCTTTTAAGACTGGGACAGAAATCGGCTATCCACCCAGCCTTTATGATCCTGGGAATCGATGTGGACGAGGGTCGCATATCCGGTTCCAACCAAAGGTGCATCGAGTTTCTGCGTGCAGTCTGTGCCCTCGTAGGATCATTTCCATGGACTCAAACATCCACCCTAAGCAACGTAGACAAGGGTGGCAGCTTGGTGAGAACCTTCCACACGGTACTTGATCGTCACGTGACCTTTGTGGATCAGTGCCGACCTCTACCCGCGACAGTGCGCAATGCCGTGCAGTATCTCAAACGAGAACTGGCCTCTTACGACGCCATGATCCCACCCGATGAGGTAAGCCTGTCTTGTCGCATGAAGTTCGTGCCCATAGGCTCGGCAGCAGCTAAAAAAGGAAAAGAGTTCCGCTTCTATACTTTTCCGAGTACATATTTTCCGTCGAAGATATCAGATGCAACCACTGAAGTCGGTGATCCATCCGTAAGGTAGAGTAACCCTTTAAAATTCAGCTAACGACGGGAAGGCTTTCCAAAAGCTGTGAACAACTCCGTGGGTACCGACCAATATAATCCTCCGAACAAAAATTAGCGTCACTGCGCATATCTGCCCCTCCTAACATTCGGTTTTGAAACCTGACTGCTTTGCGTCGATGATACGGTGAGATTGGAAGTAGTTAAATACTGATTTCTTTGAAGCATTTTAAAAGCATACCGGTGTGATCAGCTCTCCAAGGTCTGAATAAGACATCGTCGACCATTCTATAACTCCGTCGGTTGCAATAGTCTGGCAACACCCGGACCCCTCAAACCTTTGGCCTCCCCATCGTCGTGCATGGGCGGCTTCAAATCGTTATATTTATTTCGTGAAGCCGGTCCAAGCCGCTCACAAGGCAAGCATGCGAGCGGTCCTGGAAGAAAGTGACATCAGTGGGTCGGTGGTGTAGCTGTCAGCATCCTAGACCTGCCGGTGAGGGACCGTAAACGAGAGGGCCACCGGTTGTCTTCCACCCTCTCCCATACCTCCCCGATGACCTTGTAGATGCGCAAGAATGTGCTCGAGTCTATCGAGAATTTCACCAACGAATTCATCCTCCTGGCGTGCAAGGAGATCGCCAACATCGCGGCCCAGACCATCCACCCCGGAGAGGTCGTCTGCACCTACGGCCACTCTTCTCTCGTCGCCGATGTCCTCATAACCGCCTGGGCCACCAAGCGATTCTCGGTCCTCGTCGTGGACAGCCGTCCTAGATGCGATGGAAGGAGGATGTTTATGAAGCTGCGAAAGGCCGGCATTCCATGCGAGCTCACCCACATAGCGGCCCTGCCAATGTTCGCTCCCAAGGTCAGTCAGTTCTTCTTGTCAAGAATGGTCGGGTTCCACTTATTCCCGCAGCGCGATTCTAAACCATTCTGGGCACGTCGATTGCAGGTTTCGCTAACCCTGATGGGTGCCCACAGTCTCCTGAGCAACGGCTACGTAATCAGCGCCATCGGGACCGCGCAAGTAGCCAACATCATCTCCAAGGTCTCCCACACCCCAGTACTGATATGT
Organism: Proteocephalus fallax; assembly: GCA_028672205.1. NCBI lineage: Eukaryota > Metazoa > Platyhelminthes > Cestoda > Proteocephalidea > Proteocephalidae > Proteocephalus > Proteocephalus fallax. The sequence goes on along the minus strand of JAPUBX010003993.1, from coordinate 134,694 downwards.
GCGGAGACCTACAAATTCTGGGAGCGCGCCCAATCAGACGCCTTCGAGTTCAACGAGCTCGGCGACCCGGACGAAATTTGGCGAGGACTGCGGGGCACTCGCGAGGACTGGCGCTATCCCGCCAATCCCGAAGATGCCGACGACTCGTGTGGCCTTAAGAATTGGAGAGACAAGGCCGCTGGCGCCTCCGCAGCGGCCGCCGCTGCTCCAACTACGCCCAACGGGGTATCGGTGACGGACAACAAGGGCCAGTGTGACAGCAATCTCGTGCTGCTCAATCTGATGTATGACGTAGTGCCACCGGAGTTGGTCTCGGCGGTCGTAACGGAGCTTGGAACCATCCCCACCACCTCGGTGCCCGTGGTGTTACGAGTGAAGCAGCCGTCGGTTGATGACGCAGGCTCTTTCATCAGTTCGATTTCAATTACTTAGGCGATTGTGTGTTAATAAATTCGCGATATATTAAGCGACGACCATTTCTTCGCGTTTTTTGTAACCATAGAAAAGGAGCCGTAGAATAATGCCCCACTACTAACGACTACAAAACGACAGCTGGGTGTAGCCACGTCGCCGAATTGGTGGCTGTCGGGGTTGGCGTAAACTAAGACACCCTCCCGAATACATCCTACCCGAGCGTTCCACGTGTGATGTGGCTGCGGCAACTTCCACTTCCTCGTTGGCAATGAGGCCGTCGACCTGAAATCTTGATGAAAATGTCAACCGATAACAACAAAAAAGGGACCACTGTGAAGTTATGCAAACGAGCACGTTGATGCGTGATTAAAGGCGCGCAAGTGAGATGGGGCCGTGGCCAATACGAGAAGGGGGCATGGCATTTTAGAATGACACGAACCAATCCAAGGAGAGCGCGAACTTTACATAACCACTAATGAAAGGGTGTCATCTCATTTCGTGTAGTCACGAAAATGAGTATCATAGTCCTTTTATGATAAAGAAGAGGGTTCTTGGGGAAAAAGCTTGACGAAAGGAAAATGGACTCCGAGGCTCGCTTGTGGCGTTCCGTTCACCATCCGAGGGGTCGTTATCAGCTGGTCAGGCGGGGACTGAACACGTCTCTGTGGAGGCACAACATTGGTTATGCTGCGGGAGGTTGTTGCATCGTGAGGAACATGAAATTGCTTAATTTCAGCGACTTGTCCAGCCAGCCATCAATAGGGACACCATCAGTAAAACATTCCAAGAAACGTCATGACTCGTCTCTAATCTACCATCTGCGACATTCAGTAGCGAAACCCTCCCCGATCAAGCCCCCAAATCAGCAGAAGCAACAGCAACCGAAGCAAGTCAAGTCCAAGGCAGACAAACAGTCAGCTGCTGCTGCCTCCGAAGCCGCACCCTGGGCATCCCAAATGGAGACTCCCAGTGCCGCGGGTGAAGAAGGCAAGCAGTCCACTTCGGTCGCTCTGAGGGTTCAATTATCTCTCTTCAAAATTCCTCGTTGTAATTTCCTCTGTATTCGTGTCAACGTAATCTGGTTGTAAATTTGGATACTGAACGTTTTGGTCTTCGTGACCTGAATAAAACGAATACCACTGTAGTTGTAGAATCTCCCGACCAGCAATGACGAAGATCCGCGCGCTGTTCCTAACTACGGGTTGAGTTACCTTGTAGTGACCTTAAAAGCCTCACTTTGTTTAAACACACACGAACCGATTTCCGCCCACGAACGCGCGATCGCCGACTTAACGTTCTGCATTTGTATTATTAAATCAATAGAAAATCTTGATTATACTTTGGTTTGCGTTCTCATTCGTAATCCTTTTTAGACGCGTATGTCATAAAAATGCTTTGTGATTAAAAGTATCCGTTGAACTCTGACGGCAACCATATTGGCGAGCATATTTGTTTTTCGGATTTTCTTCTGATGAGCGCCGCGACTGATTTATCTCCCGACGTATATCCCGCCAGTATTAAAATTCCACATCCGCGGAAGAGCTACATAGAGGCATGGCTTTCGGTTGTGGAATCCCAATTTGCGGCGAAAGGAATTGTCGCCGAAAACAACGAGATTTCTTCACGTCGTTGCGTCACTGTCGGAAGATCTGGTTTCCCGGTTACGTCACATTATCGTTTCACCACCGGCAGCAAACCCGTTCACTGCGCTAAAAACATCTCTCATTCAGCAGTCTGCGATAACAAGGACGCAGCGTTACAATGCTCTGTTTACTGAAGAGGAATTGGGTGACGAGAGACCCTCGCAACTGTTGCAACGCTTGGAAGCCTTATCGGTGAACCAAGACGTCAGCGAATCTATCATTCGGCACCTTTTCACCCAAAAGCTCCCCCCAGTCGTCAGAGCCTCCTTGGCAACCCTCATACCCACGCCGACCGCATTTTTGCCGCTCAACATGGCCATCTAGCAGTAGCCGCCGTGACAAGACCCCCAGAAACTCACGGACGACGAGGCCCAAGAGGTGCGTGACTTGAGGCGCCAAATGCGTAACTTGCTGGAGAACAAGAACCGCTCGCAGCGTCGACGGAGGCCACCTATGGCCGTAAACACAAGCAAACAAGACGACACGCTCTGCTGGTATCATCAGTGGTTCGGGTCCAAAGCAAGGGGCTGCCGTTCTCCATGTTCTTGGTCGGGAAACGGAGAGGCCAGGCAGTGAGTGCGGCTTTCACTCCGCCTGGCAAGTACACACCCAGCCGCATTCTTTTTGTGAAGGACGTCGAACGCGGTCGCCGCTTCATGGTGGACTCCGGCGCTGACGTGAGCGTAATTTCCCCCTCCATGTCTGACCGTTTACACCTTGACACAGATTTCGTCCTCCAGGCTGCCAATCGAAGTAACATCAAAACTTACGGACAGCGTGCGCTTCGTCTCGACCTCGGACTGGGGCGCATTTTACCTTTCACGTTCATCGTGGCTGATGTCCCTCATGCGATCGTAAGTGCGAACTTCCTTTTCACGTTTGACCTATCTGTCAGCGTCCGACGAAAAACGGCAGCGGAAGTATTTGGATACACAGCAACAACCTCGATCAACCACCTCACTAACATTCCTGTCCCCTCTCCCTACAAGGCCCTTCTCGATGAATTTCCCGATCGCCAAAACTTGAAACGAACCCGACAGAAGCCACCACACGACATAGTCCATCATATAAAGACCACTGGACCCGCCACATTTCAGCGTTATCGCCGTCTCTACCAAGTAAAGAGACACATAGCACGAAAGGAATTCGATCGAATGATGGAGCTTAGAATCGCACGCCCGTCCGACAGCAAGTGGTCATCCCCGCTCCACATGGTTTAGAAGACCATACCCGGGGATTGGCGTCATTGTGGCGACTATCGAGCCATAAACGCAGTCACAAGTCCTGACCTCTATCCTCTGCCGCACATTCACGACTGTGTCTCGTTCCTACATGGGAAGAAGATATTCTCCACAATAGATATGGTCCGAGCGTATCACCAGATACCGATCGCCCCTGAGGACATCCCGAAAACGGCAATCACCACTCCCTTTGGATCATTCGAATTCTTACGGATGCCGTTTGGGCTCAGAAACGTTTCCCAAACCTTCCAACGTTTTATCGACTCAATTTTTCGCGCTTTCGACTTCTGTTGTTGTTGTATGGACGACATTCTAATAGCCAGCAAAGACGAAGAAGAGCACCTGCAACATTTGGAAGTAGTCTTTCATCGCCTGGATGAACACAGGCTCTTGGTGAACCCAGAGAAATGCCATTTTGGCCAAACCTAAGTAGGTTTCCTGGGTCACTTGGCAAATGAACTGGGGGTTCGACCACTGGACGCGAAGGTAACAGTGGTTGCTGACTACCCGAAGCCCAGCACAAAGCGTCAGCTTCTACTATTCCTAGGGATGCTGAACTTTATACCGACGTTTCAGCGCCGATTTTGCCGAGATGGCCTCGACGTTAACCACTCTGACCTGCAGCGGAAACGGTCAGGTCACCGGTCTCGCTGCCGCGACCTTATTGGTTCATCCGCGCCCTGATGCCCAACTATCTTTGATGGTAGATGCTTCGAACACTGCAGTCGGCGACAACCACTAGCGTTTTTCTCGAAGTCTCTATCACCAATGGAACGCCGATACAGCACCTTCGGTCGTGAATTATTGGCGGCTTACCTAAGCGTAAATCATTTTCGCCATTTTGCGGAAGGTGGTCGCATTCTAATTTTCACGGACCACAAGCCGTTGATTTATGCCATGGCCTCCTACTCGTCTCGCTTCAACGAACGCGAGATCCGACAACTCGATTTCCTCTCCCAGTTCGACCTGGAATTCCGTCATATCCGCGGCGCAGATAATGAGGTTGCCGACGCCCTTTCGCGCATCGAGTTGAACAGTCTGCGGCTCGCTAATGGTATCGACTACGAGGAGCTGTCCGACGCCCAGCAACACGAGGGCATTCGAATTGGGCCCGACGACACAGCCCTTATAAACCTAAATCTCCCGCTGTCTCAGCGTTCTCTGCTCTGCGACAACACCAAAGCTTCCCCTCGCCCGCTAGTTCCGCAATGCATGCGGCGTCACGTTTTCGAAAGGGTTCATGGTCTCTCGCACCCTGGTATTCGCAAAGGGACGTCCGACTATGGACACGGTCATGCCTTTGGTGTAAACAGGTAAAAGTCAATCGTCACACCAAGGCACCGATCGGCATGTTCGACGCACCCGACGCACCCGACGCACGTTTTAGCCACGTTCATGTGGATTTAGTCAGCCCGTTGCCCTCGTCCAGGGGTTTCCGCTACTTGCTGACTTGTGTAGATCGCTTCACCCATTTGTACGAAGTGTTACCGCTAGCGGACATCGGTGCAGAAACGGTCGTTCTCGCTTTCCTGCAGAACTGGGTGGCGCTATTCGGATCTCCGCGTCCTCTTTGTGACCTTAATAAAGCGTACAAATTATTATTATTATTATTATTAACCGACCGAGGGGCACCATTCGAATCAACGCTTTTCCAAAAGATGTGCCAATTTCTTGGATGCGAGTGAATCCGCACGACTTTTTACCATCCCGCGGCCAATGGGATGGTTGAGCGCCTCCATAGAACACCGAAATCCGCCTCATGGCTCAAGGTGACCGAGAACAGACAATTTGCCTCTAGTCCTGCTTAGAATTCGTGCGACCTTTAAGCCCGACATCGACTCCTGTCCGGCGGAATTGGTCTACGGTGCAACTCTCCGCTTACCGGGTGAGCTTGTTAATCCAAGAACAGCTGAGCCGTCTCTGCTTGTCTCCGATGTTCTCCAGAGGCTACGCAGTTTTGATTGGAGCGTTCAGCCGAAAGAAACCAGACCCCAGAAGTCAGGCTCCCAGATCAACCCACTACTTCAAAAGAGCACCCACGTTTTTCTCCGTTGTGATCGAGTCCGTCGTCCCCTTGAACCACCATATGATGGTCCTTTTCCCGTACTTTCTCGTTCTGATAAAACGTTTAAAATATCCATGAATGGACGCCATGAAACGGTTTCAATTGATCGACTCAAGAATGCTTTCGTCGAGGAACCCTTTTGCAAGAGTGTTCCAATTCCCAATCCGTCCGAACTGACTGGCCAACCGAACGACGCGATTTCGCCACGAAAATCGATTGTGTCATCTTCTCATGCCCCTGCCCGAATCAGTCCGGAGCCGGCTGACGCATTGACGACCACCCGTACACGAAGCGGTCGAGTCATCCGCACACCTACGCATCTAACAAACATTTGCCCGTTAATTTACCGTCGGTTAACTTGCGTCCCACCAGCCATCTTATTGTATCTCTTCCCTGTCGACGAAGAGTCTAAGGGGGGAGCCCTGTAGTGACTTTAACAGCCCCCTTTGTTTTAACACACACGAACCGAATTCCGCCCACGAACGCGCGATCGTCGACTTAACGTTGTGCAATTCTATTATTAAATCAAGAGAAACAATCTTGATTGTACTTTGGTTTGCGTTTTCATTCGTAATCCTTTTTAGACGCGTATGTCATAAAAAGGCTTCGTGGTTATAATTATTCGTTGAACTCTGACGGCCACCATAACCTCACTCTAAATGGACTAGGACGTCATGAACACCATCATATAGAACCCGGTACCATCGAAAGACAGGGAGGTACGATGGCCGCCGCCTATTGGACATAATATTAGCGGGGGTGAATGGCCAATTAAAACAAAGGATTACAGCAACGATAGATGTGAAGTTTGAACAAAAATAAAAAGAATTATATGTTACAAAAGATTCAGAAGGAATCTACGGAATAAATATCATAATATTTTTATTTTCAGAAATATATAATAAATTACTGATTGGTGCATCTTATTATGTTATATAAGTAGATGAATTGCGTTATAGTATTGTCGAACTTACGGCACGCAAATTTAAATGATGGTTGGAGTTTTCATTGATTCTTACCATTATGAGATGTCACAAATTGAAGCTCTAATCTCGTATGTATTACGTTTGATAGCAGTTATTAGGTTATCTGAGGGGTACCACACTTTTCACACAGCACTTAAAAATCGCGGGCTAATTAAGCATCTATTAACACAAACGTTCTGCTTCGTTATTGGATTCCGCCTCAACAGCCAATCGAATCTTTATGACCAATGCTAATATATTCAGTGTATTGCAAAATACTGCTAAACAGGTCGCGATACAACACAAACTGTTACTTCTTGTGAGACTATTGTTTTTATAAACTTCAAGTTCATAAAGACAACGTACCAAAGTGCCAACAATATGAACGAGATTCACATTAGTTGCCACGACGAATAGCTCGACTTTCATCGTCTACTTTTGTTATGTTGCTGTTCATTCACCGGCGTAAATAATAATTTTTTTTATTAAATTCAACTCAGTTTTGTGTACCGTTTCAATGCAAAATGATAACCAAAATTCCTGCAATTTTAGCCCGCAAAATGTCAATGGTGATCAAAACGCCGCAGCATCTTGAACGTCTGCTTTCAGCTTTCAACAAACGCCTGAACCCCAAGGGATTTGAGGTTTATCCATTTCTTATTGGATGGTATAACGAACTTTGTACTGAACGGCTCAAATTGAAATGCGAAGATCCCAATCAAGTTGGCTTCTGCATACTCAATAACCCAGAATTCTTCGAAAAAAGCTTTCTCGTCGACGTACGCACCTGGCTGCAGAATGTCAACCACCTCTCCGACGCTAATCCCGACATCAAATGGCTTCCAGGACTCGCCTCCTCCGACCCTCTTGATCAGTCCAATTACATGCGTCTCACCGCAGCGATGACGGAGGTTGTGGAGGAATTCGAGAATCCGACTGAACTCCAGTGTGCCCACTACATACCCGACTACGCCCTTCGACCGGTGACGAATATGCCGCTGATTCATGTGCAGACAGCGGGGTTTGTGGCAGGCGTGGCGCATTTCCATGCCCCAAAGGACGCCGATTGTGGGGAAAAGGTTCTGTTGGAAGGTGGAAAGACACAAAAACTGTTCGGCGTCAGCCTTCACCCTTACCATGGCGGGTGGTTTGCCTGGCGGTGGGTTTTTGCCATTTAACGTAGTCTTGTCACAGGGGGAACAAAACGGACACAATGTACGTCATCCCGAAGGTTACGTGAAGATTTTAGACCTTATGGACCTGTAGCGATGTTGCAGAAGCCGGTTGAGGGCTCAGATCAGACAATTGCCAGCGTCTCTTGGTGAGGTGAAACGATTAGAAGACTTTGGCATCTATGCGGAAAGTTTGTGCACCATGTCTTGTCTCACTTCTTGCAGAAGCAAATAGGTTTGAAATACTTCGATTCCCCTGATTGAATAGAAAAGGGTGCGGAGACGAGCGATGAGAATCGGCGAGCAGAATCTGAGGGAATCTGTTTCAAGAGGTCAGCCTGGGTAGAATATCCAACAATGTGCAAAATGGTATGACAACTAACAAGGATAATGACACAACGATGCCAATTGTTGAAGGCAGCGCCTAAATAATTGTTGGTTCAGACAACGAGTAATTTCTAGCAAAACGAAGGCGGTAGCGTTTTGTTAAGTTAAAAAAACAGACCATCCATGACGAGTTAATCCTCGTTCTACTACTACTACTACTACTACTACTACTACTACTACTACTACTACTACTACTACTACTACTACTACTACTACTACTACTACTACTACTACTACTACTACCAAACTAACGGCGACTTCACAGGACGTAAGTGGGAAAATGTGGGGCGGGGAGACCTTCCGCCTTCGGGAGTGTGTGTAAATTTTGAACCAACGGTGGGGGGGGGGAGGAGGATTGAACATTGAAAACGATACAAATCAATAGAGTGAAACAAAAATCGTATCGAAACATGAAACCTGTTGACAGAACCCTGATCATGTTTCCAAGTACATCGTCTTTATTTCTTTTGTTTTTATAGAGGCGCATTCATATTTCCAAATCTACTCTGCCCCGAGCTTCCACGTAAAGAGGCCTTGTCATCAATCAAGGCACCTTACGACCCCAAGGTCATCCGCGAACTCCTAACGGCCTACACGGTTCATTGGCGCAATCAAAAGTGGCGTGATTTCGGATTGGACGGCTTGCCAGCGAATCAACCCGGCAAACCCAACCGACGCTACTCATTGGCTGCTCGGCTCTATTTCAGCACCGCCCCTAAGGAACGACACAACCTTCTCGAAATGTGGATGCGTGATGGCGTTCCCGTTTTCGACGAGGCCAAGACGTCAACATCTTAAATTATTGTATTTTTCTTTGCAACCGCCACTCCTTATAAAATCAATTGCGACCGCCATTTCCGTAATCAACTCTCTGAAACTTTGAAAATTGCGGAATATTTTCTACACTGGTTATTGTCGTGACTCGTTGAGAAACCTGTTTTCATATTTAAGCGACTTAGAATCAGCAGATCCAAACAATTGGAAAACCGTCAAAAAGAGAGGTATTCAAGAGAAAATTTGTCATTAACGATAAGCGGTTTATACGAGTTTTCGGATGAGAGATCTATGAGATCTTGACAGGATGGTTATGAATATAATTCGATACAATGATGTCCGGCATGTCATCTTTACTGGAGATTCGCCGAATAGGAGAATTTTTAGCCAAAGATTGTAAAATAGAAAAAAACGTAGTCATATTGTAAATTCGGATTTCCGGGAGAATTTACAGGCCCGTATTTACATATTGAGGGTTTCTTAGGGATATTTAATTTAACACGCACCATTAATGATATACATTTTTTTTAAATCATTAAATAATATACAATGACTTATTAAAAACTCTATTTTCACCCATAGCTGCCAAGAAGTCATCATCTAAATGATTGCGTTTTCCTTTTCTAACGCCACTCCCAATAAATGCACTTTCACGATTGACCCCAGCCTTTATTATACCAAACCACGTGCCCCAGGTCGATTGGCCCATTTCTGCCACACTAGCCTGGTCATATCTTCGGATCAAATTTATTCACAACCTCTGACATAGTGTGACTGGAAAATGACTACAACTCGGTTTCCCTAGTAGTAATTAGCAAAACGACGGCAGCTCGGTTTCCTACCCAAATCTCCCCTGGAATGACAATCTTTTTGGTATATTATCCCCATTTATATTGTCATTTCGAGGAACCGTTCCTCATCGTTCCGTTTCAAGTCACTGAAATAAGAGCAATACCGAACGCGTCTTTTTCCAATTCTGGGTCTGGAGTTTATCAAAATAGATAGTTTAGTAACTCCATGGACGAGTTAATAAACTTAATATTTCACGTGAAAAAATCTTCTTTGTCAGATAAGGACGATATCAATATTTTTAATTATTCTGTATTATTTCATGACAGTTTGATCTTATTGGTCGAGGCTTGAAGTCATGTACCGACCAAGGTGAGGGATTCGACCAACCCTAAACCACTGTTCAAACTTGTTACCTTCGAGGCTTGCTACAGAAGGTATGACTTGCGTTTCACATGATCTCAAACCTTTGACAACCGTCTACAAGTATACGGTCTCCAGCCTCCACCAACATTCTGAAGTCAAAAACCAGTGACATGTGCAGGCCGCGAATTTAGTTCCGCAATAGGACTCAGAGAATAAAATATGACTTTTACAAGGGCTAGTTCCCGGATGGCTCGTTGGGATGTCACCTGACGTTGTTCAGAAGATTTTATTTGAGTGGTCTTTGGCGAATGGTCTTCTGTTGAATGCATCAAAATGCATCTCCATTACGATTTCCCTGAGAGCCAATGTTGACACCCCCGAAATCTCTTCACTCCATAATTTTGCCTCGAGCTCAAAATCGAAATTCCTCGCCGTTATTTTTAACAATCGGTTATCATGGAGTGATCAGGTGGATGCCGTCTTCGGTAAATGTCGTCGCCTCTGTCTCTAAGTTCGCCGGTTCAGGAGACTTGGTTTAAGCTCCAGACGTAGAAAAACCTTTGTCCATGCCCGTATTATTCTCCATATAGTATATTGTTCCCGAGCAATTTTCCTCGGCCTTAAATGTTCTGACTTTTTAACCCTTCATAGGCTTTTTCAAATAATCTCGTTTTCTAGTGGTCTGCATATGCTCTCCATTCAAGAAATTATCTTTCAACGCCACTTCAATACACCCTCCCATCCCCTCTTTTCAAGTTTATCTAAGTGTAAATCTCTTCGACCAATGCGTAGGCTATACCGTTCAATACCCACACGAACGGCTGCATATCGCAATTCGGTCATTCCTTATTTGTCCCGATTTTTGGTTTCACCAGAGCAGGTGAAGCAGGAACTAAAAGACAATTTCCATATCTAGTACTTTTTATACTGTCTTATTTATGCTGAAAGGTTTGCCCTTCGTGACCTCAATATAGCCACTACAATTATTATTTTTATTTTTATTTACGATGGTTAGACACTATCGCCCTTATTTATCTTAGAGGTTGTTGAGATGCTAGGTTCGGTCTTTCTTCTTAGCAAAAAAATATTTTATTTTTTTATTTTATTTCAAAATACTATTTTAAATTTATTTTTCAGTTCGCAAAGTTCCACCTTCAAACATCATATGATTTGAAGTGCGCTCAATCGATAAACGCCAACAAGAAATTTCCCGATCGATGGTTTAATTTTGAATGTGTGTAAGAAGTAATAATTACAAGTTTAAGATTTGCACGACCAGACGGACGTCATCTTTTATACCCTCTTCATCCTTAACAGGACAAAATGGTGTGTAATTTTAATTCGCTTGTTTTTTTAATGTTTTATTTGATATACATCATCTTCTATCTTGGAAATTCAGCATGAAATTGTCAGTATCCACATCGGTCAAGGAGGTGTTCAGACAGGCAATGCTTGTTGGGAACTCTACTGTCTTGAGCACGGGATCCAGCCAGATGGTCAAATGCCGAGTGACAAAACTATTGGTGGCGGTGACGACTCCTTCAACACTTTCTTCCTTGAAACTGGAGCCGGAAAACATGTTCCCAGGACAGTTATGATGGACCTGGAACCTACTGTTATTGGTAGGAACTATAGCGACATAGGATAATCTATAAAAAATTTTTCAGATGAAGTAAGAACAGGCACTTATCGCCAGCTCTTCCATCCAGAACAGCTTATCACTGGAAAGGAGGATGCAGCGAACAATTACGCCAGAGGACACTACACTGTCGGGAAAGAGATTGTCGACCTAGTGTTGGATCGAGTCAGGAAACTGGCAGATCAATGCACGGGAATGCAAGGTTTTATAATTTTCCATTCTTTCGGAGGTGGTACGGGTTCTGGGTTCACGTCCTTACTCATGGAAAGGCTCAGCGTAGACTATGGAAAGAAATCAAAGCTCGAATACGCCATCTACCCGGCCCCACAGATTTCTACGTCCGTGGTAGAACCCTATAACGCGATTCTCTGCACACATTCAACCATCGAGCACTCCGATTGCGCCTTTATGGTCGACAATGAAGCGCTGTTTGATATTTGCAGGTAAGCAAACATACATTGGCCGCAAACGTAGTGGAACCTTATCTTATGAAATATATTCAATTTAGGCGAAACCTTGACATCGAAAGACCCACTTACACTAACCTCAATCGCTTGGCAGCCCAAATAATTAGCTCGACGACAGCTTCTCTACGGTTTGACGGGGCCTTGAACGTTGATCTTACCGAATTTCAGACTAATTTGGTACCCTACCCACGCATTCACTTCCCATTGGTCACTTACGCGCCCACCGTTTCAGCAGAGAAGGCCTATCACGAGCGCCTCAGTGTGTCGGAATTGACCAATGCCAGTTTTGAGCCAGCCAACCAGATGGTCAAGTGCGATCCTCGCCATGGAAAGTACATGTCCTGCTGCATGCTCTACCGTGGGGACATTGCCCCGAAGGAGGTGAACGCCTCTATTGCGACCATAAAGACTAAACGGACTATCCAGTTCGTTGACTGGTGTCCTACGGGTTTCAAAATCGGCATCAACTACCAGCCTCCGACCGTGGTGCCCGGGGGAGACCTCGCCAAAGTCCAGAGAGCCCTATGCATGATCAGTAATACAACGGCGATTGCCGAGGCCTGGGCGCGTCTGGACCACAAGTTTGATTTGATGTACGCCAAGCGCTGCTTCGTGCACTGGTACGTCGGCGAAGGCATGGAGGAGGGCGAATTTTCGGAGGCCCGGGAGGATCTCGCTGCTCTGGAAAAGGACTACGATGAAGTTGGGGCAGATACCGTTGAGGGCGAGGGCGAGGAAGAGGAGGAATACTAGAAGCTTGGAGCTCGGCGCAGTCATTCAGTTAACGCGAGCTTTGCATACGCCAACGGTTATCGAGAACATCCCAACCCAATCCAATCGGTCCATGAAATTTGTATCCTTTGTATAACATAATAATAAAATAATATTGAACAAAATAGACCCCTTTTCCTGTAAACAGTTCCACTGGAGACAATTGCTTACCGTCAAAACTATTTCTGAAACCGACACCAACACGTAAAAGTCGGAAATGAAGCCTCATCCTCCTTGCTATCAAGGAGTCATCATGTGGATGCCGTCTTCAGTAAATGTCGTCGCCTCTATTTCTTAGTTCGCCGGTTCAGGAGACTTGGTTTAAGCTCTAGACGTATAAAAACCTTTTTCCGTGCCCGTATAATTCTCCATATAGTATATTGTTCCCAAGCAATTCTCTCCGGCCTTAAATGTTCTGACTTTTTAACCCTTTGGAGGCTTTTTTAAAATAATCTCCTTTAATAGTGGCCTGTCTATGCTTTCCATTCAAGAAATCATCGTCAAACGCCACTTCAATAGTTGTTCACTAATGGCCCCTCTCATCCCCTCTTTTCAAGTGTAGATCTCGTCGACCAATACGGAGGCTATACCGTTCACTACCCACTAGAACGGCGGCGCTATTGGCGAGGCGTGAAAACGCGCGCCGCAGATGCGAGTCATCGACAGCAGATGACAGAGCAGAAGAAATTGCCTCTGTGAGCAATACCCAGGCTCAAATGCGTGGATTCTGCGCACATGTCGAGCGTACAGGCACACTAACCACGAGGCAGTCAGATGTGATAGGCGAGCAAGCGATAATTTAGCTGCATAAAGCCGCGTTTCTAGATAGCGAGTGTGTATCGATAGTCGCGTGCAACCTCCACCATGTCCCCTGGAAAACGTATGTTACATCATTGCCATACATAAATCAGTTACGTACTCGTGGTGTTAGCTTACTCTATGCTTAAACGTTGGAAAACCAAAGACCCCTCATATCCATACAAATTGTTTCGCAAACACCTTAATGACTGCGTTTCTTTGAGAGGATAGATTATTATTTTTCATCTTTGACTGAGGATTATTGTTATAAGCACTCCCGAGTAATATTACGAAGTATGAAACATTAAACTGTACTCTATTCACATGTGTTCAAAGTTGAAATTGTATTTAAACTATTCATTCGATCAGGATATCAAACTGCATTTGGAGTATTTGTCGTAGAAATCTTCCTTATTTAGAGATTAAAATGTATTTTCCTGGTGTAATGGAACATAATTTCGCAGTGAACGAATTGTTAGCTCACAAGGAATTTAGCGGATTGGTATACTATTGCAAATTCATCGTATAGTAATAAATCAACATTCCAAATTCTCCGATGTGCGTGGATGTGCGTTTGAAGGCAGCCAAGTATGAGGTAAACGCTTCTAGTTTCGTGATATAATAGCGAAAGTACCTCAAAAGGCCTTCCTTAAAGTCGTTTGTCTCCACAAAAAATCTGTTCAGGACTAAATTAATGAAAGTAGTGTTCGAAAAACATTTTCACAATGCAAATTAATTACACTTGGCACGTTTTAACACATATATGGTTGCTATAAATGGCTTAGGTGGTCCATTTCACGTTATCCAGCTATGCAATATTCCCTGATGGTGTGATACACCCATTGTTGATGTAACTACAATCACTAACGGGTTTCCTTGAGCGGTTAAGAAGACGCACTGATCCAAGCAACGAAATAAATATGCTAACAGGCGGCATTTGAAAGAAGGTTGAAAATAATGTCCATATCTGATCCACTTTACAATGAGCTGGTTCGACTAATATACGATAACTTAACTACCACAACCTGTTGAAAACGTTCCACTGGAACAATGAATCTGAGATTTCGAAAGTAAATAAAAAAAAAGAATTGCATCGGCATTGACTAAGTTCATAGATTATTCATATAAAAGAGCAGCGAATTCACCTGATTGATTTTTGTGGTTGTAGGCAATCTAGATATCACAGAGACCACAAATGAAGGTGAGTTCCAAGTTTACGTAATTTATAATTTCTATACGAGTAACCATTTGTGTTTGCCGAGTGTCCATACTTGCCCAACTAAATTTAGTGCTGGTATTTCTGTCTGAAAAACGTCGTGCCTTACATGCGAGAACGTCGCTAGACATATTCTCCGTTGTATGAAAGCCACAATGACCAATACATCCATTTTATTGCGTTTAAACGTTTCATTTACTATTTTAATAACCAGGCCACGTGCAATAACATTGAATGTCAACTTCGAGAATATTTAACCACGAACGAGTAGATATTTAACGCAAATCCTTTTTCAGATTACGAAAAAATATTTTACAAGTTGAATTGTTTCCCTAGAATCAAAACCACCAGTCGTTCCAGTGCGTCCAATTTCAAAATGCATTCCGGATGAATTCGAAAAAGGTAGGCGAACTGTTGGGTAACAGACGCATGTATCAATCCACTTATTGATTCAAAATTGATCAACTCGGACCAATTGGGTGTCCCGATAAATGTGCACACAGATACAGCTCCCAATCAATTGCTAATTATAATAATTCCCACATTAAGTC
This sequence comes from Proteocephalus fallax, assembly GCA_028672205.1. NCBI lineage: Eukaryota > Metazoa > Platyhelminthes > Cestoda > Proteocephalidea > Proteocephalidae > Proteocephalus > Proteocephalus fallax. The sequence continues at coordinate 119,436 of JAPUBX010003993.1, read as the reverse complement.
AACTATCACTAAAGCGGCATTTCGAATGTTTAACTCTTGTTGTACATGGCTAGGCTTGTGTGATTAGGAAATTACTTGACACCTGAATTGTGAATTATTCGTCATTTGCTTTAATTTCGCATATTCTGAAACCAGAAAATGTTTCGCCAACTGTCGCTAACTGTCATGTCTGACTGAAAGTTATCGAGACGCACCTACTCTCTAAATCGGAGACAATTTTCCTTCTAAACAAAAAAGAAGCACTTTTGAGGTTTTGGCGGCGTTCTCACACAACCTGTTCTCTTCTCTCGATTCTGGAGCGAAATCGATTAAGGACGCGTTCTTTGAATTTCTATCGGCATTCAACTGATAATAAATTGTGCGAAGATGTGCTTGAAAATTAGATACAGCCAGCAAGATGAATGACCCAACCTGCAGGTCAGATGCGTGAAAATGGGATTGCAGGACGTTTGAGAATCTAGATTGGAAATAACTTCTCTCACGGATACCAACACGTTAGATTCGGAAATGAAGCCCTTTCCTCCTTTCCCAGCAACGGCGGTGTGCTACCAGGTGCAGTTCTCCCCACTTTCAAATCTAATAAATACACGTCTACACTGTGGTGCTCTTATTGCGTGGCCCGCATCAAATGTGCGGACGACTCGACTCAATGCCAAGTATGAATGCGAACGAGGACGCTTCACTGTTTGGTCAGGTCTATCCGTCTTTGCAGAATGGTTTCCCCTACATAAGATGTTTACACACCGTCAATTGGCTCCCCCCTTAACTTCGCCTCCAGCTCAGCATTACAATTCCGGACTATATTTTCAAACGTTAGTTATCTTGGACTGAAACAGACCAGGGACGCCATCGTCTCTGTTTCTTAGCTCGCCGTTCCGGGCGACTTTGAGCGAGCCCAAACAGCTCTAATGCCTTCGTGGGTGTTCTTTTCATTCTACTCAAAGTAAACTGTCCCCCCAAGGTTTTTCATGGCCTCAAATATCCAGACTTTTAATCCTTCACAGACTTTTCAAATTATACCACTTTATAGTGGATTATCTATACTCTCCATCCAAGAGACCACATTCGATCATCCGACCCCCTCCCCCACGTGTATTCTAGTCTGTCTCAATGTAAATCTATTTCACCGATGCGAAGGCTATATCGGCCAATTCCCTAAAAAACGGTGATTTATTGCAAGTCGTTCATTCCTTATCTGTCTCGGTGTTTAGTTTCGCCAGATGAGGCGATGCAGGAACTCAGAGAGGCAACCCATCTGTCGTATTGTTACCTTTTTATGCTGAAATTTTCGATCCTCGTGACCTCAATCAAGAGATTACCATCAGTATTATTAGTCGGTCTTTTGGCGTTCTCCTGCTAGAGGAAAACGGGCAAAATTGTGGTTTGAATGAATTTTATCTGGCATTTTGTACGCCTGGCGGTGTCCCCAGGGCCATCAAAAGAGGTGGATGTGGTTGTGGCACTTAAAGTACCCAGCGACCACGCCTGGAAGTCGGTCTGGTAAAATTCTTAATGATGATGATGATGATTATGCAGTAGATGCACATGGTGACAGATCAGGCTTGGATTGTGTGATCACTGTTGTCGGCTTCTTTAAGTGCCTGACCTCGGAGTCGAGCCTAGGCTTACTCACGAACCGAATCAACGGGTCGCCTTATATGCTTTAAGCAAGACGGAAATAAGTTAGAGAAGAAAGATAGGCGGCACTATCTCTATTTTACAACACGCAAATCAGTAAAAAGGCGAAATTGTTCAAATAAATCTCGACGCGTCGAAAATTCTGAACGTTGGAGACCTGGAAAAATTCACATAGCCTTTTAAGCGGTGGGTTTGAGAAAGGAAACCAGTACAGCAATCTCAAAATGTAGCTCACACCGGAATAAAGATTGTGAATCTGGTTGGTATCATTTGTCATTGAATTGGAAAGTCTGCCTCCCGAGCAACCAATTCCAGAAAACCAATTTCGGTAATTAGACACTTGGGACTGTGGGGATTCTCGATTAGGGCCCGACTTGTGGGCGATGTGTCGGATTATTAGGGGCTTAACATGGTGACATTTTTTATGAACGTGTTATTTGAAGAACACTGCGGGGTTTAAAAAGAAGAAGAAGAAGAGTGCTAACAGTTGTGCTGTTTTTTCTCTAGAAGTCAAACACACCGGCTCAAAAGAGCCAATCACTGCGAATGGAAAAGCAACGAGAAGTGGTGTGTCTGGTAATCGATGCAATTATTATTTTTTTAAATGATCGCATCTGTGGGAAAACCATCGAAAACTATCGGGAAGGATTGAAACATTAAGAAAATATACGAAAGCCAGTTATATCCTGTTTTATTTTAATTTAGCTTCATCAGTTGATCAACGACTGTCCGTAGGTATGCTATGCATCCACTTCGCGCGAATTTTGAAATACCTTGCACCGAATTTTATTTGCTTTCACTAATTTTCTTGAAATTACCTGCATATTCAATTATTTTGTGCTAACGTATCTTTAAATCTTGACGCCCGATTACACAATTCCAAAATCGCGCTTTTGGGATTTTAGTGAAGAAGATTCGGAATTTAATCGAGAAACCGAAGGGTACGTCTTGATTTGGCGCATGATCTAATAAATTCATAAAAATTGCCCCGGTGTATTCTTTTATTCTGTTTGGTAGATAACTCAAAATCTTGCAGTAGCAGTTGAATTAATAGTACGCTTTAATTTGAATCAAATTGAATTGTTCGGAAGTTCATGGTGTGCAGATGCAATCGAATATGCGGTCAATAATAGTAATAATAATAGTTTTCGCTTTAGTAAAGTCACGAGGAAAATAACGGTTTCAGCATTAAAATTGACTACAAAAGAATTTATATTGGAAATGGCGATTATACATGGAACATAAGAAATTCGTTTGAAAGCGATTCATCCCTTGAATGTTTCTGCTTTCCTCGTTCCCATTTTCAACTTTGTGAAATTTTGTGCAAATGGATTCCTGAAGATGATAAAGATTCAGAATAATTTAACACAGATGCACAATATGACAACAACGGGGTTAATTAGCAAGAAATAGCATTCGTTCCTCGAAATATTTGAATTTTGGAAAACGCGTAAGACGGCCATTGAAAGTAAGTCCTATCCACAACGAGCTCCAAAATAATAAGATAGTTTGAAACAAGGATGTTTTGGAATTTTCTGGGTAAACAAGAAAAAACTGGGTAATTGACATGTTCCCCGAAAACCTATGAGGGTTGAGAGAAGGAGAAGGCGAACTTTAATCAGCCTTTTAAAAACGGACACATAAGAACAGAATCTCTACGGTGTGCGCCGCTAGAAACAGAACTGGATCTGGCCTCTGGATCGCGACATCCATGAAGCCGGTTCCTCCGCGGGTAGGAGGCAATGGCTCCAAAGTAGAAGACGAAAAAGTGTAGAGAAGGCAAGTTCGATGTGTCAGTTTTGGCTCAGAAGTAGTATGTGCGATGCGTCGGATTATCAGGGACTGAACATGCTGACATTGGTTTAGACGCGCGTTATTTGAAGAACACCGCGAGGTTTAAAAAGAAGAAGAAGAAGAAGAGTGCTAACGATTGTGCTGTTTTTTTCTCTAGAAGGCAAACACACCCGTTCAAAAGAGCCAATCACTGCGTATGGACAAGCAACGGGAAGTGGTGTGTCTGGTAATCGATTCGTTTTTTAAATGGTCCCATCTAAGAATTCTCTGATTAATCGTGACTGCCGCTTCCAAACAAGCATCCAATGAACTACACCCGACATTTATGGTTCCATGGGTCTATACGGTTCTATATCTGGGCATTTTACGAAAAAAGTATCGTGCACGATTCATATTTTTCCACTAAATCTTTTGCCCTGAACCAGTAGAGAATTAACCTGTTACCAATTTACCATTTTAGACAGTCGACAAATGTCGGAGAAAGGTAACTATTGCTTTCTGTAAATTGGTTTTGGGATTAAAAATAGGAAAAATTAAAAGAGGGATCACCTCATAGCTGCTTGACATAAACAAGTGGATAGTTCAGTTTTTCGATGGGTGTTCACGAAGAGTCTATATTTACCCAAACTAAATTCAGTGGGAATTCTAACATTTGTATTATTTCCCTAGAAACTGAAGCACCTCAAATTCCGCCGCGACCAAATCGTGATGCCGCTTTGGCTGAATCAGAAAAGGGTGAGCGAAATATTGAGCAATCGAAGCACCTATAAATTTACTTATTGGTTCAGAATTGTTCAAATTGGACCAATAAGGGGCCCTAAAATAAGGACACGCAGCTACAGCTCCTAAACAAATTTAATCATAACAATTACTATATTGACAACACGACTACCAAGGCCTTGTGTTTGTCCGATTATCTCTTGTTGCATCATAAATTGGAACCGCGGTATTGCTGGCATAGAAAACACGGGCCGATGTAAACCAGTTTGACAATTAGTTAGAATTTCAGGTAGCTATAGGTTTCTATAAATTGGTTTTGAGATTGATGTACTCTGGGTACGAGGGATCACCTCATTTGCGTGCGGCAGGCAAGGAAATATCCGCTAACCTATAGATGTCTGTCTATAATGTTAAAAATCCCCAAAAAACGACGAAAGCAGATTTTTCTCACAAACCTGCGACTGCTTGAGCAGTGGGAAGTTCTAAGAACTGTTAATAAACTGGTGAGTGACTCCCTTTTACATCGTAAATTGGGACCCCGATATTCTTGGCATTGACAACACGGGAGATGTCTGGGTGAGAATTTCTGATGCATGAAAGCCGAAATAAGCCAATTTACTATTTGAATGTCAACTTGGATCACAAAAATCTGGGTGTAGGAAATGACTTTGCTAGAATCATATGTATTGATTTACGCTAATATTCTATTTGAGGCGCTCTACAGCCCAGCTGATAAGTTGGTCGTGGTGTAAAGTAGATGTGTGAAGTTTGTCGAATTTAGTATATTGAACGTGTTATTCATCGCTTTGTTCTCTGTAATTACGAAACCGGTAAAAGAACAATCAGAAAACGCTGTACGGAGCAAATCAAGACATGGAAAGGACCAAAAGCCGTCCAGTATGACGTTAGCACTAGAGAGGCTTTAAGGTTAATTTATATTATGTATTTATCTTTAGGTCTTAAATTACAAGACTTATGGACAAATGTTTTTCGTGGCGAAGAAAATAACAGAGAGGGCGATTTTTACATCTTCTACGATCGCGGATCATCAACGTTAAGGCTTCATTATAAAAATCATGATTTTGATATCGAATATGATCGAGAAGCGATGCAATATAGCGTGGATATTGAAGGCATCAAATTCTCCGCTGATGGAACTCTTAAAAGGCTTGTGGATAAAATACGCGAGGTACGCAATTTCCCAAGTTTGCCTAATTGTAGGAAATCCATCCCCCCTACTTCGTTTGGTTTTCAGTGTGATCGATAACTGAACACTAATCACATCGATTATTTATGGATCATAGTTTTCGTGAACAAACACGTAAATAGAAAAATCCGTGTCTAGGTCCTGTCTGTATGAATCATCCTAACACTTTCTGTCTTACACAATCATTGGCGGGAAACTTAACGTTGAATGCGTACAGAATTCCTCTATGTAATTTGCCCTCCTTACTAGAAAATTCCTTAATGGGATGAGTTTCATTGTCGACTCACGGATAACACCGGCTTCGTAGAAACGTAGAATGATTGCGCAGTCCTAATCCTCACATCCTCTTCTTCGTACAAGTGGCTCAGAACGGTCACTTTTGGTAGGTCTCGGACCAAAGAAGACGTTTGCCTGTTTTTTTAACCCCTGGGGGCATGTGCGACCGCCTTGTGTTCAATTTCGAAACATGAGACGGTTTTCGACTTTGCATTCAAATGCGTACCTTTAGTTGAAGCGGGGAGCTGTTGATCTTTTTATTGTACATTTGGGAGCATCGAAAAATATTAGCCGCAACTAAGTACCCAGCACCACCGGCTTTGATTGAGAGTGGAGTGTCTCCCTCAACGTGGCAGCTGGGATCTGTGCGATAGAATAGGAACCGCCTTCCTTGCCATTTAATCCTGGTATTGATCACCTCCTCCACCTTGTTCGCCGGGGTTTCCTTCGTGTTTTCTCCGGGTGATTTACTTCCCAGGATTTACCCAGCGGCGTAACAGACCCCTGGACCAGCTGTGTTACGTCTTCCGAAACCCCGTGCACCATTTATGACTATTGTACCGATAAAATTTTCCCCAGTTCCACGTGGAATGCCCGTATTTGTTTCTTTACAGTCTCGAGAATTGACGGTTGGGAAATCCAAAAGCAGTATTTCCACGGTGTACGTCGAAGACCTGATGAATCTGGCTGAAAAATCTCTAATTCCGAAATTGCCATTGGGCGAAAAATGTGTGGAGCTCGGAAAAGGTCAATTCGGTGTGGTGTTGAAAGAAAAGTACAATGATGAGGTGAGAATCGATGAATTTGTATTTGCGACTTTGTTTATCGGCCAAAAAAGCCTTGGAGGTGTTGATAGTTGAAGCCTTTCAATGGGCAGATCACAATTGTTAATGGAAAATGGCTTTCATGAGAAACATTCATAGCTACGAATCACAAGGTCGTGGGGGTTTGTGCAGAGTTATTGTAATTTCCGGTAATGGCGGATAGTGACGGGTACAGTTTCGAACAGGACATAAATAGTGCGTGGAGAAACTTTGACGCCTCACTATAGGGACACCATTGATGCCCAAACCATGTAATAGAGAGCATAGGTAACGTACAAAGAGGGAACGTAAAAACTCGCCTATTTATTAGCCCTTGCAGGATAATATGAAGGAAAGTGCTTAATTGCGGGACACCAAGTTGTCGTCCAAGATTTAAAGGAATACTTTATTAATATATCTTTTTATAGGATGTGGCTGTGAAATTCGTGCCTCAGAAATCCGAATACGCCCTGGTTGGTGCCATGGAAATTGCAGTGATGAACCGTTTGAGCAGGGCGAAGTGCGCATTTTTGGTGAAACTGAAGGGCTGGTACCTGGAGCCCAAGGGAATATACATTGTGACCGAATTCGTGTCCGGTGGCACTCTCGAGGAGTACCTTCGCACCGTCGAAGTCGCTAATCAGGCCACTCTGAGACCGAAGCTGCGTGGCTTTGTTAAGGAAATTTGTCAGGGAATGCGCTATCTTGCGAAAAAGCACATCCTACACAGGGATTTGGCTGCACGAAACGTTCTCTTGACGGATGATAACAAGATAAAGGTAAGGCTAGTTCATAATGCCACATTTACGCGGGTTGTGTCGGAAATTGTATTGAATTACCCAGTTGTCAAATGGGCATGGAAGTCGTCGCAATGTATTCTTCAGCTAATATGTCGATGGCTCCTAATTTTAGATTTGTGACTTTGGTCTGAGCCGGCCAGATCAAGATTGTCTTTTCAACTCAGGCGTTATAGCCACGAAATGGTCAGCTATAGAAGTACTTGAGCGCGATTCGAATTTCACAACCAAATCAGACGTTTGGTCGTTTGGGGTAGTGGTCTGGGAGATCTTTAGTCTTGGTCATCTGCCTTTCGTGGAAATTCCAAGCGATGAAATGGTGAAACATCTGAATGATGGCAATCGCCTGCAGAAGCCAGCTGGCACACCAACTGATATGTACAGCATCATGACTGATTGTTGGCAAAAGAATCCCCAAGAAAGGCCCGATTTTTCGACGATATATAACCGGCTCTGTGGACGCTCAACATCCAATATTCCGCTTCTTCCCGTGGTTCCTTCAGAACGCCAAAGTCAACCTCCGCAAAGGCCCTTAAAAAATGAAAGTCAACTTACCTCGGAAAAATCTACAATTGTTTAAATCGTGTTGAACTATTTGTTTGGCACTTAATAACCATATCACAACGTAAACGTAATTTCGATATCCTATAAAATTCTCAATACATTTTTAACAATTAACACGATGTAATTGAAATTGTTATACTTTGGCGTGCCTCTGAACACCAGGGATAAAAGTCTCCATAAATATTGAACACAAACAGATAGCTACTTTTTGGGACTATTTTGTTCAGCCCAGTTGCCCTGATTGCTCGCATCTCCGGTGTAATTTGACAAATACGAATCCTCGCCGGTAATTTATCAAGATCGCAATAACGTGAACGAATAAACGAGAGATTGTTAAACTATATTAAAATGTTTGGGCGTTTTAACTGTCAAAGTGCGTGCTCGAAGTGTGTAAGCGAAGCTGATCCAGGTAGGGGGTGATTACGTTGGCGACGTACATAAGTTCTAGTATTTTTAATATGCCCTAAAACCGTAATTTTAAGAACGTTTTCCGTCTATCTGCGGCATATGTGGCGCAGGAAATTATAATTTTGTAGATTATCGAGCGACGTCCAGAAAACACCAACTATAGTTTGACTGACAGTTCTAACATTGTGGGTGGATAATATTTCCAATTTTAATGGTATGGAAGCTTGTTATCTCTTCATATATTGACGCGGAGAAGACAATTTCAGCTTATTATTGTAACAACCAATTTTTATGATTATGGGAATTTTGTAACTTAGCGTGCTTAGTCTATTCCATTCATCCAAAGATATTTAAATGATCGAATTATTTCCGCTATAATAAATCGTTTGTATGATTAAATAAAAAACAATTGATATCCTTATTAATTATATTGCTCGACCTTGACTTGTTAAACTCTATCGATAAGTGTATACTTAAAACCCCAAGGTAAAATAACGTACATTTAACCGAGGCGTTATTTTAGCTTTTTCATACGCTCGTCAAAAATAATGTCGTCACGGATCACTACTGCTCTTCTGGCAGGAGCTAAATTCCCACAATTTCTCTGCCTTTCCCGACTTTCAACTGCCGCTAAAGAACTCCCTTTCCATGAAATGGTCGGTAATTTCTACGATAACGCGGCTAAACACGTTGAGAAAAAGATGGTTGATGAGCTTCCGTGGAAGGGCTGTCATCAAAGCAAATCAAAATACGTCAGAGGTATACTGGATAATATCCGCGAAGTTGACACTATTATTGAGTTCTGCTTCCCCATTAAAAGAGATGATGGCTCCTATGAAATGATCAAGGCCTGGCGTGCTCAACATAGCCACCACAGACTTCCTTGTAAGGGTGGCATTCGATATGCTCCCGATGTCGAACGGGGTGAAATTCTCGCTCTCGCATCCTTGATGACATTCAAGTGCTCCTGCCTCAACGTTCCATATGGTGGAGCAAAAGGTGGTGTGAAAATCGATCCCCATAAGTACTCAACTGGGGAGATCGAGCGCGTTACGCGTCGATTTGCTCTTGAATTAGCAAAAAAAGGATTCTTGGGATCCTTCAATGATGTACCGGCTCCCGACATGGGTACCGGGGAGCGTGAAATGGCCTGGATCGCCGATACCTACAGTCAAACAGTAGGTAGGTTATCGTTTTTTCTATATATCCGTACCGGTTGTTTCCATCGGGTGATCCGGTGAGACAGTGGCCCATTTTTGTGCACTTAGCGTCTCCGTCACATGGTTTTCCCGAATTGGCCACTTATCGGCGAAGTGCGACATAGTGTTTCTTACTTAATTATTTTGCCTTAATTGCTTGGATGCAGGTTACCAAGACATTAATGCGAGGGCGTGCGTAACTGGCAAACCCATCAACCAGGGTGGCATCAATGGTCGAACCTCCGCTACTGGTCTCGTATGTGTCACACCATACAATTTCGTCTTTTTTTGGAAAGTTGCTCACCTGTAACCTTATCTTCACAGGGTGTCTTCTACAGCATTGAAAACTTCATCAGTAATGATAAATGGGCTAGCAAGTGTGGCCTAACGACCGGAATTGCCGGCAAAACCTTCATTGTCCAAGGATTCGGAAATGTCGGCCTCTATAGCTCCCATTTCCTTTGCAAAGGTGGTGCCAAATGTATTGGTGTGATTGAAGTCGATGGCAGCATTTACAATCCCAACGGCATTGATATCAAGGCACTTCAACAGTACAAATTGGTGCGCTCTGATGTCAATTCACGTGTTTACTTTCCGCAAAATAAGCAATGTTCTACTAAATCGTAAATTGTGTGTATTTCAGGCTCACGGAGGTATTGCCGGCTTTCCGGGAGCTCAGGCATATACTCGGGGTTCTCTGTTGGGTGAGAAATGCGACATCCTTGTGCCCGCCGCAAAGGAACGCCAGATAAATATTGATAACGCAGACATCATTCAAGCCAAACTCATATGCGAGGGGGCTAATGGGCCGATCACTCCACCTGCCGACGCGATTCTCCGCAGCAAAAACATTCTCGTGATTCCCGATATGTATGCCAATGCTGGTGGCGTCAGCGTCTCCTATTTTGAGTGGATGAAGAATCTTAACCATGTTAGCTACGGCAAACTCTACTTCAAGTACGAACAGGAGAATCACCGCCACCTGCTAAGTACATCTGATTTCTATTTGATATATTCTCTTCGAATTTTGGGATTATATTTTCTTTAATTTTAGGGAGCGTCGGTGAGTCTCTGGAAGCCTCTCTTGGCAAGAAAATCGATATTATTCCTACGAAGGAGTTCAGTGAGCGATACAAGGTACGATCCACTCAATTATAGTGCTCTTGGCAGCAGGACGTAAAGTTTCCATTTTTGGTTTTTTTCTGACGCTAGAATATATCCGAGGTGGATGTTGTTGAGTCCGGACTTCAGTACATAATGCAGCGGGCTGCAAATGTAGGTTTTCTATAGTTTTTTTATGATAACTTTGTGTCGAATTGCCTACGCTTGAGAAAATGCATACTGGTTGTAGAAAATAATGGAGAACGCCGAGCGCTACGACCTTGGCGTTGACATTCGAACGGCAGCCTACATTAGTGCGATTGAGAAGATATTTTTGAATTACCACGTCGCCGGCATGACCAATGTCTAATACCGAATGCAACCCCACCCCCCCCTTCCAATTTCTTGCCATTTGAAAACTGTCAAACCTTGTGATTATAGGTAAAAATGTTTAATTTCGATAATGTATAAGTTTGATGTTTTTTATTTGAAGGATTCCACACAATCGTGGGAGGTTGGGATTTTAAAAACAATCGACCGTTGGATCAACTTTTTGGCAGAGTAACTTGGGGGTGAAAATTTCGATCGAAATTGCTCCTTTCGTGGAGTCCAATTAAAAAGTGACAGTATCACATCGATTTTAAAACGCACCCACATTTAGGGGCTGGTGGCGCAGTCATGTTTATTGTCACGCGATTCCATGGATGGCGTGAAAGGTGTTTCACGTAAACCAGTTAGGGTGTGGTTGAAACGAGGCACCCAACTGAAGCTGTCTTCGTTTTTAATATCCGTGGTGATCCAATAAAGGTCGCTGGAAAATGGAGGTACAGTTGACGAATCACACATAGTTTGGCCCACCAAGTGTCCTGGATCTGGATCACCCACCCTGCTCTGTTGTCTCGTTCGCATGTCAGACGGGTCACCACGGCATGATTAAATCGACTCAATTAAGGACAACATACCTGGTCTAGGAGCGGGTTTAAGAAACCCGCTTACAGACGGGACATTGATCAAAACATCCGCATAAACTTGGGTTGGAGGTTTTGATAGACAGGGTTTTGCAACAGTGACCCTCGTCATCAATAGCAATGACCAAGGATTCTACAAAATAAATTTGGGGTTTTGCTGTCTTGTCTTCGACAAATATTTAAACATAGTCTGCTGTTAAACGCATCAATTAGGCCTTCGCTCGGAAACAGTATACGTAGACCCTGCTCGATATTACGATGACGTGACACGTTAGGTTGTACACTCCAACTGGTAAGTGTCGGCGGTATAAAACTCGTTGCAAAGTGTTAGGCCAATCGAACAGTTGGAAGTGCTGTTCACTAAATGTCGGTTTAACCAATGCTTTTACATCCAGCGAGCATTGGCTGGCGAAAAGACTCAGCAGGCCAGGTGAAATCGCTTTCTAATAGGACAGTCTGGCCCTGCCGGACAGAAGGTGGCGGAATGTTGAATAGCCCCGGTAGTAAACCGGTAAAGAGATTTACATCGAGACAGACAAAAATATGTGGCGGGGTCGTCTAATATACGAGAAGACACGAGGGAACGGCTAGTGGGGTGCTGATGATTAAGGGTGTCCCGGATTGAGTGTGTCGATAATCCAACAGAATACTAAACCTATAGAGGGTTAAAATACAGAACATTTTAGGACAGGGAAAACAACGGCGAGTATAATACAATGAGGGGAACGATGCAGACTTCAACGAAAGCCTCACCCTCAAGTCGCCTGAAACGTCGAACTAATAAACAAAAGGAATATGGCATTTCATTGGAATTTTTTGCAGATGGCGCCGTCCCCATGGCCGCCCGAAGGGGGCTCGAAATGGCCCCTGCAGCATCTGGCACACGTGTTAAACCCAAAATGGCTAAATTGCGGCAGATACTGCATCCGGTTTCCGACACAACCCGGAACCCTCAAAAGCGCTGGATAAAAGACAGACGTCGCTGCTCCCGACTTATTCTGTCACGTCCACGGGAGAAGCCGGTCGTGATGCATTCGATGTTCGAAGTTAATTGACACAACCAGTTATGTGAATCACATAGGACGTGTTTAAGAGTTATTTTTTCTACTCCTCTCAATTGACACACTACATCGGGCGCTCCAGGTCCTGCCACAAGCGTAGTTTAATGTAACATTCCAAACCTGTGGTCCGGAATCCTTGTTATCCTCAGAATTTGGACTGAAGATGTGTAGTGCACGTCTACGAGAGCACAAAAATCATCACGGTTCGCTAGACAAGAGAGTCGTCGACACGTGAACCTGTGATATCTCCATGTGAATTGCCTGGAGTTGCTCTAAATTGACACAACCAATGGACCTAGTGAAATTGAAACCTGGCTTCCATTAAATTCTGTCTCAACGGTCGTCGGGAAAAGATGAATAACAATTGCACGCACCAATTTAACAAGAAACGCCAGTGGTCGAGACAAGGACTCGTGCATCACAAATTAAATTTTCCATATTTTTCTGTTGCCAGGGCATCGCACACACGGTAAAGCGCGTGAACCGAATCAAAATGAAACGTTGTAAATTATGCTCGATTGGGATGATGATTGCAATTACCAAATCTACTAAATCTAAGAATTGGAGATGACCAGCTGCGCTTCAAATTTTCAGAAGTCGGGAGGTTTACCAGATTTGTCATGTATCAATATTTTTCGTTTCACCAGTGAATTTTCCTACTTTGAACGAATCATTCGCCTTGTCAAGGAAAATAATGTCTAACCAGTCCATGCAGGTCAACATAAGCGAAAACCAACTCCCTTTGGCAAAACCCATTCCAACTAAACAAATGCTTGCTTTTAATTACATAAAGATTGATATAATGTGTCTTAAGCCTTATAAACGAGGTGTCATCCCTCGTGATGAGATTGAACGCTCACTTTAAATAGATAGCCGAATTAAGCAATGTATTTACAAATAAATCGATCCTGCTTTGACGAGCAATGTTTAGACCGTTGGTGTAGTCAGCATCAAGAAGTTCACGTCATCGAATCGATAAATCCGTCGTGAGAATTTGTTAACACTGTTTTACACACACACCAAAGCACGCTCAGACATACTTGGTTTGACTAGATAGGTAGAAGGAAATGCGGCTCCAAGCACCTTTCGGAATTAAATGTATGTCCTCGACGACATCCGGTTTTCACGCATTCCGTTTATCCTTCCTGTCAATATGGCGCGGTTAAAATTGCATAAATTGAAATTATTACAAGAATGCTTCGAGTCCGGTTTTGGTAGACATTTTCCGCGATCGAATAAGAAACGCGCTCACTAAATACGTTTGTCACGATAAATATAATGTATGATGTTGTATGGATTATAAAAATATTTTGCATATCATACAATTCCGGTCTCCGGGGCCACTGTCTACTTCCTCCGCGTTTGCAAACATTTTATATTTCGAGGATTAAATTTGCATTCAATGTAAATTTACCTCGTTGTTGTGCCGTTCATTCGTCGTAACGTATTCTGTATCGTCTACGTTTAATCGATACTTGCTGTATCCCTTTGTTTGTTGTGAATTTTAAAGCTGAACGTTTCTGGTTGCATCAATAAAACGAATACCATTATTATTTTGATGATTATCAAGAACCACGGCTCCAAAATATGTTATGGGTTGCACGCAACACACCCTATTTTTTCGGGGCATTGCACTCCAACAAATAGATTTCCAACCCCGCGATTAACCTCCACGAAGCACTAACGTAGCGCTTTTCAATGATGGCTGACACACCCCCCACATGACAACGGAACACCTCTTATTACTACACGTTCACGAGATCCGCCCAACCAACTGTAAACAATGCGGTTATCGACGTTGCGAAGGTTCTTCGTCCTACGCTGTAATGCGCAAGCCCTAGTGTGTAAATGTCCCAGGATGTATCAATCGGCCACCTGGAATTCGCGAATGATGTTGTTGTCCCGGGAGACACCTCTATTGCCTTGCAACCGGTTATAAACCGAATAAATAGCTTTGAAAACACTGGAGTGGTTCGGTCGCGTTCAAAGCCGGTGAGACACTGACCTTTCGAACCGCTGTCTGTCGCCATCACCTTGCCCTGGATGGCGCTGGAAGCCTGCATCCGAAAATGCGGATTGATACGATCACAGTGGATATGGATTGCCTGGGATGGCAGTACGTCTAACGAGTGTTTCGCTAGAGGCGTGTCTGGATCACAACCTGTTGCTGCCATGCCCCCGATTGCAATGCGGGACATAGATTGATTATCGAAGTGAACCATTTATTGATTTATGGGTGGAAACCGAAATATTGGGTGTGACGAACTACGAATATCCAGGTTGCGTGGCTTGATGAGTGTTGATAGGTAAACTATGATGTGTGCGTGTGTTTCATTTGAAACAAAAATCAAACAAATTTTAAAAAAACTCCAGAACATTTGACCAAACATCATCGATTTGACGATCTGATTATGTTCCAATAATGCATCGATTGTAATGCCGTGGCATAGACCTTAAGAAAATTTGTATCATAAACGTCTGTCATAATGTTTACTAAAGGTTGCTTTGACACCGCTGGTCTAAATAAGCTTCTAAACGATTGCGTGGTTTGAATCGAAAACCGTTTGTGTTAATCTCATAGATCGCTTGGTCATTGGGAAGCCATAATTAGAAATACGGGACAATCGGCATCTACAAATTGCCCTGACATCATTGGGTGTCCTCCAAACATAGTTATTGGACTCTGTAGTCTTGACCGAAATCAAGAGAACTTGAAAGAAGGCCCTGGTATGGGTCATGCGTGTGCACGCACTAACAGGACGATGAGTACCATTGGTTAAGGATTGACCAATCGTGTGCAGATTCCACCGGGAGTGTCTTGGAGACACGAATGCCACACGTTCGGGACGTATCTCTGATTATACGTAAAACAACGGCGTTTTCCTGTTGTGTTATTACACTGTGGTGCCTTCGTCAATGTCGATGGGAATGATGCGAAATACGTGCAAATTCCGGTCACTTTTTAGTTAATGGATTCCCGTCTCACTTGCAGCCGAAATTCAGCATTGCAAACGTCTAATTGGTTACTGCTCTTTTGGTATGGTTTGGCGGGAAGGTACAGCGTACTTGTGAATGGCCGTCGAAGGTCAACGTGAAAGAGATTAAAGTTGCGCCTTGAGAGGTTGCATACAGAGCCATTACCCTCATGGACGCAGTCGGTCAAGGTCACTACCGTTGACAAAATGTAGCCTCACGAAGTCCTTAGAAGTTCATTCCAGTTCGGGCCAGAATGGTCGAAGAAATTGCATGTTGATATGACGTAGATGGGCTAACATTGTCGTGTTGATTGTTTTGGAAGAACGGAGGGTGGAGGTAAAAGATGCCAGCCACTGAATTACAAAACTCCTGTGAAATGTATCGCGGCCTCTGAGAACATTGATCCACCCCAATTCGCATAGCAAGAAGGGGTTGGGAAATTCATTAAAATATAGAGTTTTGTTAGCGACGGCATTTACCGAAGATAAAATCCACATGAAAACTCCAAGATAACCGACTGTTGAAAATAACGTCTGGACAGAACCGATGACCGGCGTGCAAACATCTGCTCGTAGAGTAGACGTGACGGAGACGCCTTTTGTCGAGTCCAGCAAACGCCCATCCTATGCATATTACTCGACTGCCTCCGTGACGGCCTGTCCGAGCTCCTGTGCGACGCCATTTGGGGAACGAAGGTTAAAATTGCAATCGTTTAAAGGTAAGGCTGAAAACACTGCGCCACGTAGAACACCAGAGTTGTGGGGCAAGAAGGAAGAGGTTTCGTGTCGATAAGATAAATTATTTTGAAGTTACCTTATTAAACACCATTCCATATCATCATCTTCTTCTTCTTCTTCGTTGGAGCGGCAAGCTCCTCCTGCCAGAGGATGAGCCGGTGACTTCGGGTGTGTCACGAATCTAAACCGCATACGCGCGGAGATCGGAGATAGTGTTTCAGTTCTGTTCATCTAGCGACACACTCCTTAGACATTCTGTAGTCCCAGGCGCTCCGTTTCCGCTCTGACGATGATCCGCGTTTTGCGTTGTCAACCGGCCCGACGGTTTTATGAGCTCAGCGTCTGTTCTGTTCATCCGTCTTAACAATGCCCGTCAAAGCAGGATCGATTTTCCCGTTGTGTTATTACACTCTGGTTCCTTCGTCAATGTCAAGGGTAACAAAGGATCACGAGGTGATGGGAATAATGAGAAATACGTCCAACTTTTTAGTCGACCAGCTTTCGCAAGTTGATTGGAGCAAACCTGAAATCCTCCATGGCAAGCACGGGTGTTGGTTGGGCGGGAAGGTACCGTGTACTTTTGATTGTCCTTCGAATGTATATCCGAATCAGAAAAAAGGTGGGTTTACTTCTTCTTCGGCGAGAGTTTTAACCGTCTTCGTTAATATCGCGAATTGTGGATGTCCGGGCACGGCGATCGGAGGCAATGTCGGTGTAGATTGTGGTCCATTTCTTGCTCAGCGGCGCTCTCCGGACATGTACTGCAAACTCATGCATTCACTGTCCGCTGGGGTCGTACCAATCCACTTTATCCTTTGCACGTCGTCCTGACCACGTCAACCTGGATAAGGTAGCCGGCGAAAGACATGGTTTCGATAGCTCTGCGCATAACGCCGCCGACGTACTGCGGCGACAGCGATGTCGTCCGTTAGCAGTCCGCTTCAGGGATTCGTCATAGACGTCAGTGCTCCATCCTCTTGTGTTTTCGAGTCGTAGTGGCCAGGTTTCGCAAGCAAAGGTTAGGATTTGAATGATTGGGGCGCCGTAGATTCGAACCGTTTTTCGCGGGCCGACCCCACAGGACTTTACGCAGTTGGTGGAACACCTTTCTGGCGCTGACCATTCGGAAGAATAGCGGAGCTGGCCCTTGCTCGGCTGGCTCATCTTTGTGGTTGATCGTCTGGGATTGGTTGCCTGATTACGACAAGAGAGTTAACAGCTTCTCGGTGTCTACACATCGACGCCTAATTTCGGTGTTGGGGAACTGGTCGCGCCAGTGATAGAATACTTCGTATCTCGCCAGGTTTCATCGCCATTGGTTAGGATGGGGCGGATAGCGGTTCGGTAGATGCGAAACATGATCCTAAGGTATTCTTTGTTCGGCCCCATAGGCTCCTACGCCCACATTTGTATTGGAAAATTAACCCAAATGACCATTAATAAGTATAACGCAAGGCTCGTCAATAGACGAGGCTGTTCAAATCATCTCTCGAAAACTCCTCCGGCGTCTTATCTCTCTTCGATATCTTACGGTTGGTGTGGGTACGGTTATGTGGGTGATAAAAATTAACAAGTCCACTACGTTGTTGAACAGAACGGGTTATAGAGAGCAGCCTTGTCGAACACCAGCGTTAACGGGGACCTCTTTGGACTCTTCGCCGTAGACACGAACTTTCGCTCGGCTAGACGAGCAATAGGACTTCAGAAGGCTCACAAGTTTTCCGGACAAGTTTGCATTGCCCTTGCATTATCGCCAAGAGCGACTCTATGTTGACCGAGTCGAATGCTGACCTGAAGTCGATGAAACATGCTACGGTTTGCTGTTGGTACCTATGGTGATGCTCCAGTATTCTGCACAGGATAAAGATCTGGTACAGGCATTCTCGGCTGCGCCGGAAGCATCCTTGCCAACAAGGATGCTTGCGCAATTCGGGTGGGATTCCGTCTTCCCTGAATATTTCGTATTTTAAAGTTTTCGAAGGAGGGGAAACGTTAAGAGGAAAAGGAATTTTATATCTTATGTCGATTTGGCATTGTTTTTGCCAGTTGTGTGCCGTAATCGTCGGGATGACACCGCATAAGTCGTAAAATTTAAATTGCTGTTGACCTTGCACCTTGTACACGTCTAACTGTTGCGGCCTTTTAAACACCGTGCCAAGTAAGAATGTACTTATGTACAAGGGTCAAGCGTTAAAAATGATGACGAAAAACTCTAGATTAGAAATTCTGCCAAACCCTACGGATAACCAATACACGTAACAAACGACTTGCATGGCCACGAGACCATGAGACCAGACATGGAAGAATAGGAGGTTCCATTCTATTTTCATATTTGAGGCATTTTGCATTTAACTTCTTACAGTTCTTCAATGTCTGCTTTGACAAATTCTCGCGACGGAGACGTCTTCACCTTCGCGGAAATATGGATACGATTCTAGATCTTGGCAACACCAATCGTTTTTTCGAGATTATCTCAGATTTTCTCACCCAATTGCGGGTCGTAGATTTTATTATTATGGAGTATGATTTACAGCCCATGACTTGGTATGCCAAATCAGCAGAATATTACTCCGTAAGGCTTCGTGTATAATGCACACGTTGAGATAACGATGCATCGACGACGACCAGGTTTAGACGTCAATCTTGTCAAGTTTACCTTGAGGTTTGTGATATCATAAACTGACATTACGAAATTGATTATCGATATTGACCTTGAACTTATTTATGAACCTTGGAGTATTTACATTCCAAAAAGGCGTGTCAGCGGACTCTTCGCAACGAAATGAATATAAACAATACCAAAAACTCCATGTTTACATGCATACAGCCCATTACTGTGGCAGTTGCCACTTTATGCTCGGTAACCGTTTAATACCCTAAGCAAAATTTATCGAATTTGGCATCAAGTAATTTAACAAACACCCTGTCGCCCTTATCCTCAAAGTTCACGCGAGGTAAATCGTAATGCGCAACTTCTAGATATGTATTCTATTGGGACCCAATGGGTTACCAACACACCCACCCATGCCGTGGCCCATGTGCGTATAAACGAACCCTACTTTGAAAACATCACCCGATTTCTACTACGCACGCTTTACTGCTGCATCAATGTTTTATGGCCTGTCTGTCATATTCCTCATTACAATCCATGCATTATCCTTTTTTTAAACCCTTCTTTAAAGTGTGTGCTGAAAATCTCTCACCGTGGGATTTCTCAGATCATTACTCAACATGCCAATTATTCGCTAGGGGAATGCTCTTTTTGCATTCAAAATAGAGAGATGTTGCCGTAACACCCATTCCAATACCGGCTAATTTTTCTGCGTGACCTTTTAAGTAAAGACCAATCGTTTGGAAGTGATTGATGGAAACACTAAACACTGTTGATGGCCTTTTCCAGATTGCTCGAAAACCAAATAGAAGCACTCTGGCAACGATCTCGCACACCCGCAACGTTTCATTAGATACCGGAGCGAAGCGACTTCATCCCAGCTTTCGAAACTGCACCGAAGCTGCTGCAACCAGGTGATGGATGTGGCGATTGCTAACTTTAATTATTAATTGTGTTTTACTATACTGACGAATATTGCACGTTACACTTACGAATAGGATTTCTCATTGCTGCACGTGTCTTATTCGTAAAAGGTCTCGGTTGGCTATTTGGGTTTTACCAATATCACAGACAATTCGTCTATTATACATTCAGGTTTAATTCAACCCTCCATACAATACAATCACAATAACGTAAATGCATAGTTTATAAACTTTCTTTGAAATAATTTATCTTACCAACACCAAAACGCAGGAGTCGGAATCGAAACCTCTTGATCCTTGCCCCATATCCATGGTGTGTGCTACAAGGCGTAGTGTTTCTTATCCTGGAAAGTTGAAAAACTTCAAGTCTACAGGGAAGATGCTTGCCGACGATTATCGACCAATAAAGGAGGTTGCGTGTAACAGATCTTTTCCGGCCCAGAATACGGGAACATCGCCATAAGTACCAACAACCAACCATAGCATTCTCCATCGACGCGGTCAACATGGAGTCGCTCTGGGCGATAATGCAAGCGCAAGGCATGTCCGGAAAACCTGTGAACCTTCTGAAGTCATACAACTCGTGCACCCGAGGGAAATTTCGCGTCTACGGCGACGATTCGGAAGAGTTTTCCTTGATCGCTTTCGTTCGATCAAGCTGTCCTCTATCGCCCGTACTGTACAACTACATAGTGAACTGGATAATGCAACAAGCCCTCGCCGATAAGCAGAAGGGACTCCGAACTTTTCATCGGCGACCTGGAGTTCGCTTACGACACCGTTGTCCTGGGAGACACCTGTGGCGGTTGCTTAGCTCTGCAAAGGCAATTACTAATCCTCAAGAATCCCGAATTCCAGTGTGTTCGTGCTCTGTGCGAACAGTTCCAAGATGTCTCGAATATTGTCAAAATGTCTCAGATTCCAGATCCCGTGTTTCACTCCAGATCCATCCATAGGAGAAAAAACGCGCGGATATTTACAGATCGCAAAAAAAGACTGATAAATCATTCGGTACTTCTCATTCGTGTGGCAAATTGCATTAACGGGAGCAATGTAAATTGCGTGATGCGAAATGCTATAACAGCCAAAACAGGCCATATCAAATCGGTCTGCAAATCAAAGGTTTGTGCGATTACTAACGATTCAGACGAAAATATATGCGAAATGGCTCTGATGAGTTCCAGCAGTCATAGCGGAGGCCATATTTCCAAGGAACTCATGAATTCACATGGGAAAAAGTGGTCCATCATTGTTGATACTGGGAGTGTGGAATCGCTCATTCCGATCCATGCATTGAAGAAGTTTTGTCGATGTCCATGTATACAGAAGATCGACCAGTCGATTATTGGTATCACTGGTCATTCATTGGAAATCATTGGCGTCTGTATGATTCCTATTGTCCGAGATAGTACCAGATTCCCATGCAAATTCTTTGGTGTCGGCAACGGGTCCAGCCATTATCGTTTTGAACGTCATGAAACAGCTAAAGTTCCAACTGAGTTTCTATTCATTACCGGCAGTTGAGTCCGAGTTGAAAGATCTGGTCCAAAAGTGCACCAGAGCGACTGGTGGAATGAATATTCCCAAAGTCAAACTCGAGGTTGGTGGAGATTCCATGTTCTTGAAGTTGAGGATTATTACATTCGGCTTACGAGACTCTGTTGAACTGGCTCTGAACCAATTGGTGGAGCGTAATATACTGACTCCAGTGAGCTGTTCACAATGGGCCACTCCTATTGTGACACCACTAAAATCCGACGGTTGTACACCCAGGATATGTGGTGATTACAGGATGACACTCAATCGCCGATTGTTACAGAAGACATGTACAACTCCGGAACCTGAGGATATCCTTTATAAATTCAAGGGGTCGAGTTTCTTCTCGAAAATTGATCTGAAAGATGCCTACCTGCAGATTCCACTGGATGATGAATCCAGTTTGCTGATAGTGATTAATACACCCTTTAGGGTTATTCAGGTACAACTTTCTACCTTTTGGGCTAAATGTTGCCCCGGCTATTTTCCAGGATTGCATTAATGGCAGATTGGATGGCCTTAATGGTATTGAAGTTTACCAAGATGGCAATTTTGTCCATGATGTCAGCAGGCATGATCATGACGAGAGACTCCTCCAGCTATTCTGACGTTTTGTCGAGTATAATGTGGCGGTTAATCCGTCGAAATGCAAATTTTCCGTCCGAAGGTTTGATTGCCTCGGTTTTGCTGTCGATAGGTCTGGTTTTTACCCACACAAGAAAAGACTGAATTCTTTGGTGGAAATGCAGTACCCGTCCATGGCAAGAACTTCATGTTGGTGGCCGGAACTTGAAGCCGATATCCGGGGAACGGCTGCCAAGTGTGATGGCTGCTTGCACAAGCTGCCTTCAAGACCTTCTAAATGGTCGCCATGGCCAGGGTCCTGTGAGCCATGGCAACGAATCCATGCTGATTATTGTGGACAATTTCTCGGCAAATACTATGCTCTTGTCGTGATCGATTCATTTTCACGTTGACCAGAAGTATTTCTGACGACCAGTGCTAATGCTGACTTCACCAAAGCGGTGTTTCGGAAGTTATTCAGCCGTGAAGGCATTCCGCTCGTTTTGGTTGCGGATAATGGTACACATTTCACTGCCGACCATTTGGTCAATTGGGTCAAAGGTCTCGGATACCGGAATTTGTTCACTGCTCCCTTATATCCTCAGTCGAATGGCTTTGCAAAGAACTTTGTCAAGACCCTAAAGGCAGCTATATCATCCATCAAACCAAGTACATTTACAGAGTTGGATCGGTCTATCGACAATTTCCTGATGCAGTACCGTAATGCTGATCAAGCAACCACTGGTAAAAGTCCGGTTGTGTTATTCAAGGGGCGCAAACTCAACACATCGTTCCAATGCCTTAAATCGGGAGAAGTTACCCTTTTCAAAGGGAATAATTTTCGACCGTCTCGGGGTCTTATTCTTGGAAGAAGTGGAAATCGTATGGTTACTATCCTCGATGTTACTGATGTATAAAGTCATCGTCGGCATGTCGAAAAAAATTAGATTCGATGAACCAGCTGTGCCCGTTGCGGATTCCCATCCTTCTGAACCAGCTGTGACTGACCAAAGCTCGCAGGCTCTACCTCTGCGCTCGGGGCGTCTGGGTTTGAAAAAAATCGTCGGTCGACTACCGCATGCCATCCAAGCTGCTGCACCCAGGTGGATAGGGTGGTTGCTAACTTTAACTGTTCATTGTGTTTTACTATGCTGAGTATTGTACCGCACTTTTAAAAATATTCTATGCAACGTTGCTGCACGTGCTCTCATTCATTAAAGGTCTCGTTAACTATTTGAGTTATACCGGTAATGCTGAAAATTCGTCTATTCTCTATTAAGGGTTAATTCAACCCCTCATACAATCCTATCACAACACCCCTACGGCCCTGCAACGGGTACTAAGCCAAATAAACTACCTTACAAAGGCAATCGGGCTTAAGATGAACACGTCAAAACCTAAAGTCATCTCGACATGCTCTGAAGACCAATCCCAATCAAATTACTGCAAAGATTCGCCAGTCGATAATGTACTAACCTTTATATCCCCGGGCTCTACAATGCCCCCGAATGGCCAAGCGAATTAAGAGGTCACAAATACGTGCGACCGCGTCAGGTATGCGTTCCAGAAACTGCGTAGGAGCCTGTGGATTTTGTCTTCGGTAAATGCCGTCGCCTCTGATTATAAGTTCGCCGTTTCAGGTGACTTGGAGAAAGCAGAAACCGCATCAATACCTTCGTCCATGCCTGCGCAATTACCATCAGTGTATGCTGTTCTCGCGTGATTTCCCCTGGCCGCAAAAATGTTCCGACTGTTAAACCCTCAACAAACCCTTTAAAGTAATCTTATTTTCTAGTGGCTCGCCTATTCTCTCCATCCAAGATAACATAATTAAACGACAATTTAACTAGTTTTACACTCAATGCTGCTCGTATGTTAGATGACACCTCCCACCCCCTGTATTCAAGTTTATCCAAATGGAAATATGTTCGACAACTTCGTAGGGAAATACCGGTGATTATCTACAAGAACGCCGGCATATCGCTATTCGGTCATTCCTTATTTGTCTCGATTTTAGTTGAGAGCATTGTTAATCATATTAATTTTATTAATTGCGTATACGCAAGTCCCAACTGGAATTAAATTCCCTCAACCTGATGGGGATTCACCTGGTAAACAGAATGAACTGTAAATGGCAGGTCTGAACTGGTTTTGCAATCGCACCAGAAGCAACAGAAGTACACAGTCCCTCCCACCTTAGAGCAGCTGTCCTGGGAGACGCCAACCGGTTCTCATCCGAATAAATCACAGTAAATGAAGCCGGACGAGTTTTCGACATATTGCAACCCAATTCTTCTTGTCGTAATCAGGCAACCAATCCCAGACGATCAACCACAAAGATGAGCCAGCCGAGCAAGGGCCAGCTCCGCTATTCTTCCGAATGGTCAGCGCCAGAAAGGTGTTCCACCAACTGCGTAAAGTCCTGTGGGGTCGGCCCGCGAAAAACGGTTCGAATCTACGGCGCCCAATCATTCAAATCCTAACCTTTGCTTGCGAAACCTGGCCACTACGGCTCGAAAACATAAGAGGATGGAGCACTGACGTCTATGACGAATCCCTGAAGCGGACTGCTAATGGACGACGTCGCTGTTGCCACAGTACGTCGGTGGCGTTATGCGCAGAGCTATCGAAACCGTGTCTTTCGCCGGCTACCTTATCCAGGTTGACGTTGTCAGGACGACGTGCAAAGGATAAAGTGGATTGGTACGACCCCAGCGGACAGTGAATGCATGAGTTTGCAGTACATGTCCGGAGAGCGCCGCTGAGCAAGGAATGGACCACAATCTACTCCGACATTGCCTCCGATCGCCGTGCCCGGACATCCAAAATTCGCGATATTAACGAAGACGGTTAAAACTCTCGCCGAAAAAGAAATAAGCCCAACTTTTTTCTGATTCGGATTTACATTCGAAGGACAATCAAAAGTGCACGGTACCTTCCCGCCCAACCACCCCCCGTGTTTTCCATGGGGATTTTCGGTTATGAAACGGGGTTTCCTCCAATCAACTTTCGAAAGCTGGTCGACTAAAACGTTGCACGTACTTCACATCATTCCCATCACCTCGTGATCCTTTGTTACCCTTGACATTGACGAAGGCACCAGAGTGTAATAACACAACGGGAAAATCGATCCTGCTTTGACGGGCATTGTTTAGACGGTTGTTGTAGTCAGCATCAAGAAGTCCACAACATCGAATCTATTAAACCGCGTAGTGCGGACGTCTCTGTCGCGAGAGTTTGTTAACACATACATTTCTCAGGAGTCTTGTAATTCAGTGGCTAGCATATTTTACCTCCTCCCCCCATTCTTCCAAAACAATTAACACGACAATGTTCGCCCATCTACGTCATATCAACATGCCATTTTTTCGACCATTCTGGCCCGAACTGGAATGAACTTCTTAGGACTTCGTGGGGCTACATTTGGTCAACAGTAGTGACCTTGACCGACTGCGTCCATGAGGGTAATGGCTCTGTATGCAACCTCTCAAGGCGCAACTTTAATCTCTTTCAGGTTGACCTTCGACGGCCAGTCACAAGTACGCTGTACCTTCCCGCCAAACCATACCAAAAGAGCAGTAACCAATTAGACGTTTGCAATGCTGAATTTCGGCTGCAAGTGAGACGGGAATCCATTAACTAAAAAGTGACCGGAATTTGCACGTATTTCGCACAAACGAGTTTCGATTCAAACCACGCAATCGTTTAGAAGCTAATTTAGACCAACGGTGTCAAAGCAACCTTCAGTAAACATTATGACAGACGTTTATGATACAAATTTCCTTAAGGTCTATGCCACGGCATTACAATCGATGCATTATTGGAACATAATCAGATCGTCAAATCGATGATGTTTGGTCAAATGTTCTGGAGTTTTTTTAAAATTTGTTTGATTTTTGTTTCAAATGTAACACACGCACACATCATAGTTTACCTATCAACACTCATCAAGCCACGCAACCTGGATATTCGTAGTTCGTCACACCCAATATTTCGGTTTCCACTCATAAATCAATAAATGGTTCACTTCGATAACCAATCCATGTCCAGCATTGCAATCGGGGGCATGGCAGGAACAGGTTGTGATCCAGAGACGCCTCTAGCGAAACACTCGTTCGACGTACTGCCATCCCAGGCAATCCATATCCACTGTGATCGTATCAATCCACAGTTTCGGATGCAGGCTTCCAGCGGTTCGAAAGGTCAGTGTCTCACCGGCTTTGAACGCGACCGAACCACTCCAGTATTTTCAAAGCTATTTATTCGGTTTATAACCGGTTGCAAGGCAATAGAGGTGTCTCCCGGGACAACAACATCATTCGCAAATTCCAGGTGGCCAATGGATACATCCTGGGACATTTACACACTAGGGATTGCGCATTACACAGTCATCAACGAAAAAAAAATCAAAATTTCTGGGCGTTATTCTCAACGGTCGGTTATCTTGGAGTTTTCATGTGGAACTTTATTAAGGGAAAGAGGAACACAATATTCTGCATTTAAAATTGCAATTAATTAAGTCAAGCAGACTAAACTCTGATGCCGTGCTAAAGAAAAGAGTTTCCAAGAAGAGTTCGTGATTTTATTTAAACTTTCTTGAACATTCAAAAGATATTCCCACTTCATCCAATGTGAGCGAATGCTATAAGCATCTTTAGCTTACAAACTCGTAATAATCGCATATATAATATCACAATAATACAATATTCTTAAGGGTGGAAAATTGTTTATTTGCATCGATAAATTTTAATTTGCAAACAGCGCAGCATTTGGTATGTCCCAGATCTATCGCATTTTATTTTATTTTTGCCACAAAGACCAATTTAATGGTACATCTATTTCGTTATCGATTTGAGTAGATGATATCGACATATTATTGATGAAATATGTCTTTCGAATCTCTTAACTTTAACTTCGGTTACTTTCTAATTTACCAATAGGCGTTGTTTCTGACCTTTGACACGTGTCTGAGGTTTTTGGGTGTATAAATAAAAATGGTCCCAGTTAAGGTTTGAATTTTAGTATGTCTCTTCATATCTATATATTCTTTACGGGTTCAAACTCGTAGTGTTTTGTCTACTTGATTTTACAACTATCGGTTCCTATTTCCAAATCAGCATGTTCTATTTTGAAACCCAACCGAAAATATTACAATTTAAAAGTTCGCGATTGCTTGCAATTGATTAACCTATAACAAGGTATGATAAGACTAAACTTTGACACGTTTCGGAGGATTGAGATTTATGGGCCAGGTTATTCTCATCCGTGGGTAGAACGTCTTATATATTCTCCCTCACGGTTCAATATATAGTCTGTTGAGCCTCGAATTCCTGCTCTTTTCTTCACTTTATTCGCCTCGCACCGGTCCGATTTCTAAAACTCAACCAAACCCGTACACTGTTCGGTTAACCCACTTCAAACAAACAACGACCATACAGAAAAGTGAAGACCTTAATTCTGCAGTCATCGTTCACTACTTATACTGGCAGTTTGGTGACGTTTCGCTGTACATTGTCTAGACGTACTCTTATTCTTTCTCGAAAAATATGAAACCAGATGGGAAAAAGTTGAAACCGACTACCCGAAATAAGCCTCCGGGGAAAACAGGGCTTCCCCCAAACATCCAGAGTGACTGTGCACGACTACTTCGTGATTTGATCAGCAGTGAAGACATTATTCAAAGTATCTATCACAATATATCTCGTACGTTATGACATTTGATTTGAAAACGCTTTACTCAGGTAACCCACAAGCCCAACCGACTCGAAGTGATTCTGCGGACACGAAAAAACCAACCCATTACAAGGTTAGGTTAATTTTATCTTTTAATTTGTTAGCAGCATACTTCCAGGTCATCATATCGAGAACTGATATCTACAGAGCCCGATAAACCCATCGATTTTTCTGCTCTTATCTTGCGCATCAAATCTGTTGCCAGGCTTCTCCGTACGTCGTGAACGATTAAAAACATTGTTTCTTCTTTTTATGCCTATTTATTTACACAATCTGTCAGTGACTGCTAACGATTCTGCGTAATGGTTCGTTTTAGGGGATGCCGACTTGCAAAGGTTGGCTATTGATGCGGAGGAGACGGCCAAGCGTATTTTGAGCAGTAGTTTGAACCAGCATTCGCCAGATCTCCGCGAGACATCCTTGAACGCGAAAGAGCCGACATCTTGTCGTGGGTGTCAGACTTCGGCGGACGTACATCCGGAGCAGTCTGGGGGCGCTACCGCTGAGCCCTCTCATGGGACCGTCGCAACGAACACAAACTCGTCCATTTCCGAAGCTGTCTCATCGCCCATCTCTCTTTTGGTCGAGGTTGTAAGTTAGCTAGTCTTTGATAGGTTCGATTTTTGGATCGGCTACTGTGGTAGAGCTTTATTCACTGACAGACCGTCGCAGCAGTAGTCCTAGAGTGTCTGGGGATGAATTAATCTGGTTCATGTAACCCAATTGTTTGTCAACATCTAGTCGATCGAATCATAACTTTTGTACGCGCTTTATTGGGGTCACGAGGACCAAAACTTTCAACATTACAAAATAATATAACAATGCTATATACGAAAACCTATGTTATCTCCTGCTTCACATGCTCTGGTGAAACTAAAAATGCGGGAAAACGAGAAATGACCCAATCGTGATATGTCGCCGGTTTGCGTGTATTGAACGGTTTTGTCTTCGCATTACGACAAATGTGAATATTCGGGGTGGGAGGGGTCATCTTACATGCGAGCATACGCAAATAACTTGACAACGGGACTATTTTAAAATTCCAACGGAGGGTTTAAAAATCAGAACATGTGAAGCCAGGGAAAATCACTGGGAACAATATACAATAAGGGGAATTATACAGGCGTGAAAAAAAGGTTTTTTTAACTATTTGACCTCCCTGCAAGTCTCCTGAACCCACGAGCTAGGAAACAGAAGCTGCGGCATATACCGAAGTCGGCTTCCAAATGATGGCTCTAAGGTAACCGGCTATTGAAAAGGAAGAGGGGCTGGAAATGCCTGCATCGAAGAAATTCTTGGCGGGGTGCATTCGTGAGCTGGTGGATCCAATTGTAGGTTTAGTGAAAATCTCTCGGTGTGGTTTACAACTACATTTTTGAATATGCGTCTATTATTGGGAAACTTAAATGGGCAATGTCTGAGATACCGGATGAAAATTATTATTCAGTCGGAATTATTCCCCTTGGATATTCCTTTTCACGTATTTATTGATAACAATTGTGACTCAATTGTGAATCGATACGAAAACGAGAGGACGACATCTAATGGACGCAGTAATTCGACGAAAATTAGTTTCCTTTATCGATCAAATTGAAACACCTCAGAACGATCGCGTCAAATACTGGGAACTGAAAATACGAAAACGGATTTTTCTGCTTGACCTATTTAAGTGGATGCACATCGAATATAGGCAATTTTGTTGTTCCACCCGGATCCCGGCTGCTGTTGATCGAAGCATTTTGAATTATGATCTAGTGGGCTAGTGGCGCCCTCAAACTCCACCAACAGCGACGGCGGTGACGGCGCTGCCAATGTTGTCACCGAGACCCTAAATAAAAATGTCAATAATGTCGCGGCACCTGTGTAGCCGAACAAAGGACGACAGTGACGGCATAGTAACGATTATAGTTGGCTAAAATCCGGGCTAAACCCTTTAACGTCATCAGAATCGCGACGGATTAGCGCGGTTACGTTATGCGTCGCAGTAGTATCCCAGGCAACGTGGTATTTCGGAGGATACGAGCACATCCCCGCCAACCAGACGACGAGCGGTAATTGGGGTTGAATAACTCAAAATACGCAATCGATTATCGGTGATATTTATGCACGTGAGTTAGCCTAATGGGCCAATGAGCATTGGGGGGCCCGAAAACGAGTTGGGCAGAGAGTAACCAATGAGGGGATATCGTCCAGCAGATTAATAAAACGAAAGGATGATGGATGTGTAGAAAGAGGACGAAAACAGCGCAACAACTAGCATGGTTGGTTAAACTAAAGGCCGAACGTCTTTTCGTCACCAGAATCGCGCCCGCCTGGAGGACACCCAGATCATCTGTCAGAGTCTGCAGAGTCAGTTGAGCGCGGTCGGCCTTGAGATGTGTCGACAGCAGGCAGAATTCGAGCGCCGGCGCCTTGAAATGGAACAGGCGGAAATACATCTCCAGGTAAGGGTCGCGAGTGTGTGGGCCCCACTTACCAAAATGAGGTGCTTTTGGTTCTGATTGGTTGGTCGAAGTAAAAGGTAAATCGTATATCTATACAGAATCTTGGGAATACTGTACAGGAGGTGGTGTCCCTAGAGCCACCTGGAATCCAGTAAAACCCGTGTAATCTGCGCAACGCAGCCTAACTTGGCTGATCGAACGAGAACCCAGCTTTTTACGCGTCATGGCGGAACCCGTGGAACCGAAGAGGTCCATAGCATTAAAATCTCAAAAAAACATTTCTTTCCAGTGGTTCTTTTATATGGTCGCTGCACAGGAACTACTTTGCATAAAAAAAATGATGCACCTTTCTCTTCATTGATCGAAGTATTATTCCTTGTGGTCTGACTGGATGACTTATCATGCGCATGACCCTGACAATCAACGCAAGCAAAAGACGGCGCGTTGGGGAGAATGGGCTATAAAATTAGCATACCGCCATGCTATGGTATTAAAGAGTTTCTTTTGAAAATAGTTTGTTCCCTAACTGTCTTGCCAAGCGGTGACGCACACATGGTCGAACTAATCGGCGGTATTTTGAACGCGTGTGCGATGTTGATTTCGTGCAAGGAGACGTCGTGCGATTGCGATCGACTGTGCCTTGAGTCCTTTTGTGTGGCCGACATCAGGTGATTGTCAACTTCGGTTTTCAGGTTGTTTTCTACCGCCCTCCAAGCATGTCTTGAAGATATTTTTAGTTGGCTAACTTCTTTAAACTCATGATACAAAAGAATGCACGAACTTTGTTACGACATGACAAAAGCACTTATCGCAATACAGTGTAAATTGTGATACTAGCAATCTGTAGTACCTTAAACGGGAAGTCTAAAGAAAGCAGCAACTCAGTTTTAACCAGATACTCTGTTATAACATTGACACCGGATTAAACGACACTCTCAATGTTCAGAATGACCACAGTCCCATATCCACTGAACGGTTCTGAGTGTGCCGTCGCTACGGAAGCAATGAGGTGTGCCTTGGGTTTCACCTAATTCGTAAACGTCCCAATCAGCCCCGCCGTGGAACAGCCGGACGCGGCTGTCGTCTGCACCCCGGAGAACTGCGGCCTGATTGGTTGAAGTAACCTTCCAAGTCGCGTTCCAAACGTTGAACAAAATCCACAACGCCAGCAACAGGCAGCCACTTAAGCGACACCTTTTCTTTCTAGAATAATCTCAGGGCGATGAGTGAGGAGATGAGGGCTCTCGTGAAGGCGAACGCGGATCTCAAACAGCAGCTTGTGCAGAAGGATGTACAGCTGGCTCATCTGGTCCAATCGATATCCTTAAAACTGGCCTACTCACCTCCTCGCGCGGATCAGCCTCCCGTGCTCTGGGGCAGCCAGACGTCTCGAAATCCACCCACCTCTTCATCCTCGTGCTCCTGCGTCTCTGCGAAGCCTAAAACCACCTCTCTCCCGCCACCGTACGTTTATGAGTTTATAGGCGAATGGAGTAAATTTATCATCATAATAATGATTGTAGTGGTTTTATTGAGGCCACGAGGACCAAAACGTTCAGCATGAAACAAGACAGCATAACAAGTACTAGATGTGAAAATTGTCTTTTGCTTCACCTGCTCTGGTGAAACTAAATATCGGGACAAATTAAGGAACTACCGAATTGCGATATTATGCCGCCGTTCTTCTGGGTATTAAACGGTATAGTCTACGCATTGGCCGAAGAGATTTACGTTTGGATAAACTTGAAAAGAGGGGATGGGAGGGGTCACTTAAAATACGAACATCGATTTGTGAACAACTATTGAAGTGGCGTTGAACGATGATTTCTTGAATCGAGAGAATAGGCAGGCCACTAGAAAACGAGATTATTTTGAAAAGCCTACGAAGGGTTAAAAAGTCTCCTGAACCGGCGAACTAAGAAACAGAGGCGACGACATTTACCGAAGACGGCATCTACCTGATCACTCCATGATAACAGACTGGTAAAAATAACGTCGAGGAATTTCGATTTTGAGCTCGAGGAGAGATTATGGAGTGAAGAGATTTCAGGAGTATCAACATCGGCTCTCAGGGAAAAAGTAATGGAGATGCATTTTGATACATTCAACAGAAGACCACTCGAGTACCTCAGTGACTACCTGCCCGAGCTGTTGAGATTCACCATTCGTCTTGCAGGCATGCCTATGATCTCCACCCAAGGGCCCATCATTTGACGCCATTCAATCATCGCTACTCGTATATTAGGTGACCCCTCCCATCCTCTCTATTCTATTTTTTTTATCTTCGACCATTGCGAAGGCAGTACCTTTCAATGACCACAAGAAGGGCGGCATATTTCCAAGCACTTCGCACACGCTGTGGGTTAGTCGTCTCCAGCATGTGATTTCCTTGTCTGAACTCTTACAGTACGCCGGTAACCATCTGCAGGGGGGCCAATCTACCTGCCCCAACGACAGAAACGTCATCGTACACCTGTAAAATATCCCCAAGAATCCTCCCGCCGACACCGCCCATTAAGCCTGTTTATCCTCTAGTTGGGGAGATGGCCACACTACTTTAATTTGATTGGTATTGATTAAATACGCGCAGTCCAGTTTGGACGCCTTTGAGGCTGAATATTTCAAAGGCGGCAAATATTTCTTTACACAAAGCTCTTAATTAAGGTGTCTCGCTAACCGAATTTAATGCAACTAAAATTTTAAATCCTCTTCTCCTTCTTCCTTGTTCAGTCAAGAAGGACCACAGCCCCATGGGAATTGGAACATCAATGCTGATCGGACAATGACGCCAAATGTACGCTTCATAGTTGGAAGCATCGAGGTTTTCCCTGGCCTCTGATGTACAGAATCCGTTCTCTTGGCAACCCCTTTCCTTGTATTCTAGCATTTGTCATTGTAAATCTCTTCGAAAAATACGACAGATTTACAGTTTAGTTCTAACAAGAACGGATGCATATCTTTGTAATTCAATAATTCCCTATTTTTCTCGATTTGGAGTTTCGCTAGAAGAGTTGAAGCAGGAACTCCGAGAAGGTATTCATATGTAGTACTAAAACTGTTTAATGTTGAAAGGTTTGGTCCATGTGACCTTAATAAAGCGAATACCATTCCTATTATAATCGAGGTGGTGTTTTGATGCTCACATCCAATCCTCTCCCAATTTTATACACTTATACCATGCAGCTATGAAACTGATTTTTTTGTAAACCGATTGCTTAATATGGCTACTACACCTTTATTTGTGAATCAGTAGTAAATCGTTCTGCATATTCATATTATTTCTTCAGGTCGGACTTTTTGAAGGGCTTGATGATGATGCCTCCACATGTGTATCGATTCCTGAACAGCTTCGATTTCAAAAACCAGTGAGTTAATATCGATCGACTTGCTAATTAATAATATTACCAACCGTGGGGAAACATATGAATAGGAAGCCTTGTGTTTTGTAAAAATGGCCAAATGCGATTAGTCTAAGGCCAGTTCATTTCAACTATTGTAGGTGCCGTCGCGTTGTCCATCCGTGTGTAGTTCGGCGTCTTCTCTGAGAACCGTCGACATGGTCCATTTCCAAAATGGCCTCACCGCCCTTGATGATCAAATTGCTCGTCTCAAAACCACCCTTAAACCGGATCACTAATTCTTCAGAAACTTTTAATACAAACCGTTCACTCCACGACCTTTGTTCTTGGTGGGGAGCATGAAACATCTACAATTTTCCAATTACGATTATCCAGCCGCTTCTATATATAACCTAGTGTTATCATTTTAAATGCTTCTATTTCTCCGTTGGCATCTCAACCTATAAATAGCCGCACACCGTTCCAATCTACATAAACCAACTCCTTTCAATTATGTTTAATTTGCTCGGTGCTTCTCCGGTTCGAGTTATCTTGTGTTGTATATACTTGCGAGCAATGGTTATCGCCAGCGGTAAAAATAGTTCGGGATAAAATTTGGGCGGGATACTCAACACAAATTCCTGAATTGCGGCATTCGTGCATCTTCCTATGCCAAGATTTCCGGTCGACCGAAACGACGTAGCATAATTCTGCTTCCAATCGTCACTTCTACGAAAAGCACACGAATAACCAACCACGCTTTCAGGTGATGCTAATCCAGTCAATCTGTTTTTAACATAACGGAAGTCTGAAATCATCAATCTATGTCGGGACAAGAGCGCTATTTTACAGATTACTCACGCTACTTTAACAGAAACAATTTGTTGTTATTTAATTTATTCTTCTTAAATAATTCCACATTTTACAGTTATAGTAGGTCACTTGCTGTAACATTTTTGTTGATTGCACATTTTAATGCCCATATTTTTTGTCATAGTGACCTTAATAAAGCGAATATTAGTATTTATGCCACAGCTACAGGATTACTCGAATTCCTTAACCCAACCCTCGTGAAAGGCTAACAACAACAAAAAACACGGAAAACCTCAAAGGAAAGCCCAAAGGGATAATCAACTCTACGCCTTTCACAAACACAATAAAATCATCGTTTTATTCAATAATCTGAGCATCCTACATCACTAGAGGTAATCGTTGCATACGATCAATAATATAAAGACTGAACAAAACACATTGGCCGATTAATGGCCTTCAAACTCTCTCTCTCCGCCCAAACATCATCACCACGGCTGGCCGAGGGCGTCGGCCTCGAGGAGTCGATGCAGATGGTCGGCCAGTTCCAGCGGAGGCAGCGGCTCACCACCGTTCGAGGAGATGAAGTCGTCGGTGGAGAAGAAACCGGAATGAGGACCCGCTGCATTGGTGAAGACCTCGAAACGACGGACGCCACTCTCGGGGTAGCGCGCGAACAGGAGGCCGAGGCCTGCAACACGATAACGACAAAACCCATGATGATAAGCACAGGTGTATGCTGGGGATCCATCGTCGCTCCAACACCTCTGCCGGAGCGCATTCTCTCCAATCAGCGCATTTCTCCCAGCTGATGAACAATCCCTCCAATCCTAACCCGCGGGTGATAAACCTGGCCACTGCGCGTCGAAAAAACCAGGAGATTGGTGGCATTGGATCACTGGTGTTTAGAGTGACTATCTAAATCGAACTGGCGTAACTAGCTCTCGCAGGAGATATCGGCTCTCGCTGGGCAACCTTTACGCGAATTTCCCACGCCGAGACCACGAGAGGAACAAACACACGGAGAATCGGTTACATAATCGTTCGTTTCATGGGCTAGACGGCTGTTCGCGATCTGACATGTGCAAGGGCCTCTCCTAATGGGTCTCAATGGCTTAATAACTGATACTGCGACGCAACTGGTATTTTCTCTCGACAGCCAATTGTCTTCCAGCGAACGAGTGGCGACTGATTTTGATGACGTTGTTTTTCATGGTCTTAAACCTTTCTGTAGAGGGGGCTTATCAGAGCAATTTAAATTAGCAATGGATCCTCGCTACTAATACTCAACGACGCGATAGGTCGTATCCGCGTTGCAAGTGCGGTTCAAAAAAACAACCGATTCACTCTCTTTTAACGGAAGTTGAGTTTTTTTGGGGGGGGCACACGCAATCAGGAGGATACAAAGACGTACCCGCATCGACGGATGAAAGAGTCCACAGATGAGCGCAATAAGCTTGCAGAATCGCCATGACGTCATCCATTGAAATCCTACAAGTATTAACCAAGCCCTTAAACACACACACGGACGCCCTAATCAATCAAAAAATCCTCTTTCAATGGGCGAAATTACGCGTTGCATACAATAGATATTTCTTAATAAAGCATTCTCAATCTTCATGGTCGTGAGAAAATGATAGGTTCAAACATTGAACAAATTTTTAAATGAAAAAAAGACGGTAGAAACACACGGCGTTTGTTCGAAAGCGGACACCATTTAAAGAAACATGTTTATGTAATATAGATATTTATTTGCTCTAAAGATAACGCGGTTTTGGGTTCATCATCCGCCTTCCCCCTGTCCTCCAATTGGTCCTTGCTATTCCAAAATATCAAATCCCCGCTGTCTTACTGGGCTACGCAATTAGCCATGCCCTGATTGGCTAACGCATTCCTAGTCAATCAGACATCGGCTTATACAAATAGCCGAGCGTTTTACCCGTGAGCACATAATCCAGCCACGTGGCGGCTGTCGGGGGGTGGCGGGAACGGACTGCTGACCATCGCCCGGAATTGAATAACAAGCCTGAGCCTTCCAATCTATCTGGGGAGTTGTTTACCGAAGCCACGGCAACTAACCCATTTAATGCCACACACTTACGGGGCATTTAGTTGCACAGCGCTCGCATAGATCACAATAGCCCGTTGAACGGCTTCAGAAGTCACGGAGGCCCTCCCACGGTGGTCGTGGTGAAGCAGCTCAAAGCACCGTGACTCCCAGGAAGCGCCAACTTCGTCACAGTCCACTTCTTCTTCTTCATCATCAACGCCCAGGAGTCCACGAGGTGTGGTGGCGTCTCCCAGGTGGGTTCGCAGCTGACCGAACAGCTGTTCGAGGGTCTGCGAGTAGTCGGGGATGCCGAGGACACTGAGATGGGCGAGGCAGGTCTGGACACCAAAGAGGGCCTGGACGCTGAGGCGGAAGAACTTCACCAGGCTAAGGAAGACGCAATGAAGGTCCTCGCAGATCATTCCGAGCTGGGGGTGGGGATGGAAATAAAAACTAACAGCTCCGTGGTTGTCCAAGGCGTTGCAGTGCTGCAAACCCCCGTGGGATAAGATAATAGTGCGATTTTTAGGGTTGTTGGGCAAAAAGGATACGAGCGAGACGATAATCTCATAACCCCCCTCCCTCTTGGTTAAATTTTGTATTCTGGGTTTTAGTCTTCGCGGCACTAGGCCCCTAAAGAAGCCGCCCAGCAAATAAAAACCAACAGCATACAAGTATTGGCTCTACGATGAGCTGACTGTCCCTGACTCCCAGAGACGCTACAACATTAACATCCTCAAACACAACCTCATTCATGGAAAAAATGTTTCTATGATGCATTTGAAGAGAGTATCCTCGTACGTAGCACCGTCGAGTGTGGAATACACGTCGATGGTCAAACGAAAGATGACTCACCTGACGCCAGTTGGTCGAACGTGTCGGGGAGCATGTCTAAAGAACAAGGGTAAAAATGTAAGAAACCACATAGAAACAGACACCCAGACACGCAATGGCAGAAAAGTGGACTGCTCACTGTGTGGAGTTTATTCAGAGCGTTGCTCCAGTCCTGGTAAGCCTCGTGCAGGCTCGAGAAGGGGCGCATCGAGTTGTCGTCGATGAAGGAAATCTGGGCGGGTGTGAGGCAGAGAGTAAGTTGGTGGGGTGTTGGTTGTGGCGGTATTCTCGGGCAAGGTGACTTACGCTCTCGGGATGGATTGCGAAGAATGGAATGGGCAAGACGTCGCGCAAAAGCTCTCCGATTTTGACTGAAAATAGTAATAAAATAATATTTCCATCGCTCTAGCGGTTTTTGGTGAGACCGAGTCGAGGCGCCAAACTTTGATTACCACAATTGGGAGTCTATCGGAAGCTATTTTTCGGGTTGTTGCGGGGGCGGCAGTGGATTTACCTTTCCATTTCAGTTGCCATGACTACTAGAGAGACAGGGAAACCCAACGAAGGTTTATCTCAGATTTTCCACAAACACCCACCCCCCTCTCACCAGAGGGTTGGAGGGGGTAAGCGATTGGCCGGTTGTCCCAATTTGATGCTGAAAGTGAGGGTCGCTGCGCAGCCTCAACAAAAGATTTATTGGGGGCGGTGATTCCTCTTGTTGGCTAGACAACCACGCGCTATGGATAGGGCTTTCGTCTGGTCGTTAGTGCCAATTTACCTCCACGCTGGCATCTTTTCGCCTAAACGACTTTCTGCGGGTAAAAAATACCAATGGCTCCCCCAATACGTCCCTAAAATGCGAAAGCGTCGGGCTCCTCATAATCCTCGATCTTAGAGGCAGTCGGGGAATACTGATGGTGTCGCAGAATTCCTCTTGCCAGAACCAACGGAATAACGCTGACAACAAAGGCAATCAAAGTGTGCCCGAAGACAGACTGTCTCCTATTCAGGGTTTAATTTGCCGGCGCTTTGATGTTGAGAGGTTTTGGTGACCGGAACCACAGTAAGCGAATCCCCCCTGCCACAGGCCAAGTCAAAGTCCCGCGGATTTTTAAATAATACCCCCTTCCTTCAAGATTCAAGGGCCCAGAACGGAAGCGTTTCTGGTCCACCATCAACTGGATCCCTGCTGCCGCTGTATCGAGGATGATGCCCTCGAACGTGCATGACGACAAAAGGTAGCGTGTCAATCAAAATGAGGGTGGTGCGCACAGTGGACGTTGGCAACTTTTCGCCAAGGGGTTTGGGGCGCAACCGCGCTGCCGAATCATCCTACGACGGTGACTGCATGCCTAGCAGACGACGGCAAAGTGACCCCGCGCCGTGCCTACCTAGATTGGAGAGGCGAATCTCGGGATCCAGATCACTGCTGGGCGGGCAGCGCTCGAAAGCGGAGCTGGCGAACTGGACAGCGCCGACGGAGGTGCGCTGCAACATGGCCGAGAAGGCCGCGTGGAGACCCGCCAAGGCCTGGTGCAGGAGGTCACCGTGGCTAGCGGTCAGCGAACCGCCGCTGTCGTTGTCTTCCAATTGGTCCTGGGGCAACTGGCGCATGCAAGCCAACCAGGCCGTCTCGGTGGGGCTCTGTGGCGGCAAAACCAAACAAATCGAGTGAGGGGAAGAGGTGGTCGCACGCAGCAAAAAACCTCCTTCGACAATCAAACCCCGCAAGATGTCGTCTAGCATCTGCTAAGACGATATCCGGTGCAACTAGCCCAAGGTGTTTTAAATATAGAACTGGCGTCGTCTGATGCAACCATGTAAAGAGAACTTTTAACATCTTTGATCCCCTGGGCACGCCTAAGCCAATGAAGCAATCGGATTGGTTTACAATCTTTAACAATCCCCTGCTTTATTTCCGGAGGCGGTCAAAGGTCGCGGCGACATGAAGGTGTTATTGCTATCGTCGTCGTTCGATGAAAGTTGATAATACGATCCACAGTGCGTGGAGGAGGTAGAGGCCATATCCGTGCGGCTCATATAGTGAAGTCGGGCTGTTGTTGTTGTGACTCTGGTTGGTTCCTTTCGTGTGCTCGTATTACGGGAGGTGTTGGGGAATATGGGCCAAAGTTTCCTCAAAAAAACAAGATTTTAAATCAAATTCCTTGAATACATATTGGCCCCCTTTCTATTCCTTACCGCCAGTTTACACGCATTGTTACGGTCCAATGATCTACACCATGAGCTTGAATACAGCTCTTTGTAGGGGTGGTCTGTAGAGGCAACGGGTAACGAGAAACAGGTTGTGGTCGTATCGCTGGGCGTGGGTTAAAAAGCAGTACAAAGCTAACCGGATATAAGAAGGCGGTCCGATTGTCCGATTGTTCGCTTAGGCGACCCGAGGCGGCGGAATTCGTCGTCGCCGTGGCCCAGACATCGCCACCGCCGCCACCGGTGTTGCTACTTCCCGCCGTGAACATCGCGGTACTGCTGCGGCCAGACAACTGCAACGGAGGAACCGGACTGCTGTTGCTGCCACCGCCAGCACCACCACCACCAGTTGCTGATATCTCCACGGAGTCTCTCGAACGACCCCGAGACACCCGGGGAGGTTTGATGGGCGGTTGGCGGTTCAGAAGGTGGGCGCCGGCAGAAGGCGGAATGGTTGGTCGTGTTGGTGGGGGTCGTTCGTTGAGAGACAGGGAGGAGTGAACAATGGACGCGGAGGAGACCGAAATCGATCCGGAGGAGGCGCGCTGTCTGACGGTGATAGGCCGGGGTGGCGTTCGGCGTTTGAAGATGGTTTCCGGCTGTTGCGGCTGCGAGATGGAGTCGAGAGAACCGCCGAGCTTGGCGAACACGGAACGGCGTTGGGCGCGCGGAGTCGACGACACTGTTCGCTTTCTCCGCCCTAGAACGCGACCAGAAGGTTAACCTTGCCACGAAAAGGGCAAGCGAGAGTCTCAACCACACACACAACACTTCCAAGCCGCCGATAGGACGCCGAACTCTTCTAATTGCTGGGGATTCTGAGCCCAATTCTTGCTGGACGGGGTCACGAAACGAGTCACCCAGTTACACTGAGATTCGAGGGCAACAGCGGCAGCATGTACCTATCACGTCGTATTATATCGCGTTGTTGTAAAAATCCGCTTGACGCTTTCGTGGAACGTGTGTACGCGAACACAAATACACCCTGCTTCAATTCCAGCCAACCAATCTATCTAGTGCGCATTTAAAAGCACGCCGACGAATAAACCCAAATCCAGGCAAAATGACCGCGGGAAATCGCCTCAAGCCATTACACCAGGCAAACTCACACGGTCCCGGGCGCGGTCTGGGCAGGATTGCCGGATTGGTCGGTGGGCAGCCCTCCCCTGCCCCCTCTCCCCTGTAGCGAGCGGCGTCGACGTCCTGCGACACCCAGGCCACCAGGAGCTGCGACGAGAAGGGTCTGTTCGCCGCGGTGGGCGCCAACAGGGCTCCATGCGCCTCGCTGCCACACGACGAGGGAGACGAGCAGGCGAGCTGCAGGGATAACTGCGATTGCTGCTGCTCCGGTGGAGAGGTCTTTTTGCTGTCCCCTGCGGGCTGAGTGGATTCGAGGGGCGGCGGCGACGGTTGTGCTGTCGTCAGGGAATCTGTAATGACAGTGAGGGGGTCGGTAGGGGCGCCGTTCAAGATGTCAGCAGGAGCAGATGTGGCCGAGGGGGCGATGTTGTCGTCAGCGGCGGCGGCAGCGGCGATGCCTACACATTCGTCCTCGTGGAAGTCGGCGTGGGAGGTAATTGAGTGTCCGCGAACGCCCCATGGACGACGTGTTTGGTCCTCCTGTGAATTAAAACAAAAATGCGTGGAGTATTCCCCAGGCATTTTCCATCCATTAGCACCTAATCAGTCTCTCGACGTTCAGACAGGTGGCAGGGTAGAAAATAGTAATCAAATTCATGCGCCTAACTCCTCATACTAGAGGATAAACCGACTTAATGGGCTTTGTCTCCAAGAAGATTACCGGAAATACTTTTACACGTCGCGTTTTTCCCCAACACTGTGAGGATGCAGACTGCTGTATCATCGGATCAGTTTCGATAGCCGCTGAAAGACCGACCCATTGAAGCGGGGTTATCCGCGTCCTCCGATGGTTGAGCGAATCGTGGGGCGATTACTATTTCTACGATGGCCCTAAGACACCCATGGAGACAGACACCCCCGCTGTAATACTCCGAAAATGAGACGAAATAACTTGGTGGATGATCGTCTGCGTCGTCGTGTTTCTTCCAGATTTTTAATCGGGCTATGTCGGTGATATTTTGACAAATTATGTTTCTTGACTTTTAATTTCGAAATACCAATGGAATCAGCGTCACCAGGCAGTGCACCCGAACCAAGAATTAGACCACAGAGACCAAGACCTAGGACTCCTGAGGTCACCGGAATCACGGGAAGGGAGGGTGTAACGCAATCCACATGGACTGGAACCACACCAACCCCTAATAGCCACTCTCCCTTTGTTTGATCGCGAAAAACACGACGTCTGCAACTTTCGCAAAGAGGCCCATTAAGCGGGAGGGTTAAATGGATAAAAATAAAAATATTTCTGTGCCTACCCAAGTGCCGTCGGGTAGATCAAGGAAGTTGATGTTCATCAACTGGGCGTCGAGGTACGTGTCAAGGTCGTGGAAGACGGCCGCTCTTTCGGCGCTACTCGTGTCGTCCAAGTGGCCGTCATCTGGAAAGCGCAACAAGAGAAATGGCTGTTTTAACCGAGCCAGACTCCACGGGCGACGCCATTCTTTCCCCCTGAGGTGCACGAGCTCCGCAAAACCGGATTGGGATGAGTAAATAAAGGTAGTAGTAGTAGTAGTAATAACAAAGTGCGCGACTCCATGTGCTGGAAGATAGTGGTGGTGATGGTGGTTATTCGGTGTGGGTGCCGATGAAAACAGACAGACACACTAGGTGGCACTAGTAGTAGTAGTAGTAGAGGTGGTGGAGGGGGTGATAGAGAACTTTAACCTTTAAGGGGCAGTTGAGGAAGAGACTTCGACAAATCTGCAACAAGGGGAACAATAAGGTTTAGCGTGGTCAATAAAAGGCGATATCGATTGTATTTTTGTGGAGCGTGGGGTGGGCAGTGGATTGGTGGGATTGCATAATTATTGACGTAATTGGTAGCGAAAAAAAGGTTTGTGAGCGTTTCGCTCGACTGCGCGTTGACGACACGTAGAAGTTGATGTCCAATGTACTACTGATGTGATTTGGCGCGCGTTTTGGACAGGGCCTTCCGATGGCCGCCATTTCCCGTTTGCCAAACTTTATATATTTCGTGGGTCAAATTGGCCTTTCTTGCAAATTTACCTTGATGTTACTTCTTTTATTCTTCTTAACTTTTTCTGCATTTTCTACGCATAATCGTTACGTCCTGTAATATGTTTGTTTATTGTAAATTTTAATGCTAAAAGTTTTGGTCCTCGTGACCTTAATAAAGCGAATATTATTATACTATTATTATTATTATTATTACTCGTTTCTTATAAGTCCTAATTGAAAGGGACGGAAACTTTAAAAAAATGATCACTCTCTCTGCAACTCGAATCACAGCCTCGCTGCGTCAACGCCATCGTCATCTCCACGGCGTCAGGAACGTCGTATCTTGACCTGATGCTGCATGCGCAATGCCGCTGATTCTGTGTGGATTGCGTCGAAAGAGAGCATCACAGACTCACAAACCACAACAACAACAACAACACCGATGCGTTTCTTCACCCACCTGGATTGCTGGCGTCGTTGATGGACGCGGTTTCGCTGCTCGAATGCATGCTCAGCTGCCTGTCCAGAGTCTCCGTGGATTGGCTAAAGATGACCTATAGAGGGGGAAGAATGGTAAGATAGAGGGGGGGACGGACGTTAACGCAGTGGCAGGTATCACTTCAAAGTCAATAAAACAAACACTTAAACAAGGCAATACTGACAACTTTAACGCAAACGAACGACCACACACACACACACGATAGCGAACAAGAGGTGGGAGAGGGGGCGTTTGTTGATTGACACGAGGTGATAGCTCGTTCTAGGGTGGTTGAGTCAAGGATCCACAGGGTAAGGATAGCGGATTGCTGTTGATACTGTTTGGCGTGAGTTTCTCCTTTTGTTAGCATCTTCCTGACGACAAAAAATTCTTCTTCTTTGGCGCGGCTAGCTGCTCCTGCCAGAGGATGAGCAACCGGCAGCGTCGTGGATGTCGCGAATCGTAGCCGCCCACGCGCGCCGATCGATTGTGATCCCGTTCTGTTTCCAGAGACACCCCCCGTAGACCTTCTATAGCTCTAAGCGCTCCACAGCCGCCTTGACTGTTCTGAGCCACGTTTTTAGTGGTCCGCCGACCCAATAACGCCAACCTGTGCATGGTGGCAGCGAAACGCAGAGTTTTTTAAGTTCTGTAAACCGTTGCTGAACCACTATAGACGACCGCGTTGTAGGCGGGTGAAAGCGTCTATCCGTCTGAACATCGACGCCCCATTTCATTGCCGTAAACATGGTGGCACCAGTCCGCATCAAGAAATCGTCGCAGACACGCAGTGATCGAATACTTCAAATCTCCAGGTGTCTTTGACAAGTGGTGGCCAGGTTTCGCAGCCGAAAGTGTGCGATCTCCTGCTTAATCAATGTTTCCATGAAGACGGCTGGGAATCTTAAACCGGTATCGGCGTCCCCTGGAGTGCCACACGAAGAGGGGCTGGAAGCGAACGGGCAGCTCCCATCAGGGCCCCCACGTAGAACTAGGGCGGGCGAACTTCCGGGAAATTATGCAGCCAGTTTCCGCGACCCAGCAGCCTCCAATTCGCTGGATTACCGGGTTTTGATGTCGGCTAGTCACTGTGCAACCCTAAACGACTGCGAGGATTTGAAATCATCGACGAGGTGTGTTTTAGTTGTTGCCGAGTGTGTGTCTGTGTGACTCTGAGTGGTTCATCTCGACGAAAATAACCCAAGTAGGCGTTTGAACAGCTGGTTGTCGTACGCGGGGAGGGGGTATTTACTGGGCACCCTAAAATCGACGTGGGCCTGCGAGTGTAGGGAATCTACGACTGCAACAACAGTGAAAACGAACTGACAACAAGAACCCGGGTGAATCAGACACAGAGGTGCTCAGATGTTTCTTGTGACCAATGAGGAGCGTGGCGGTGTTGTCGGTGAAAGTGGTGACGGGGGTTAACAAAGAGCAGTCTCATTTTGGGGGTTGAGGAGACCGATCGAGGAAACCGACGGGGTGGTGGGGGGCGGGTGGAGTGGAGTGGCGGGGGCTTACCTTCTGCC
This sequence comes from Proteocephalus fallax, assembly GCA_028672205.1. Lineage (NCBI taxonomy): Eukaryota > Metazoa > Platyhelminthes > Cestoda > Proteocephalidea > Proteocephalidae > Proteocephalus > Proteocephalus fallax. The sequence continues at coordinate 75,027 of JAPUBX010003993.1, read as the reverse complement.
GAGAAGAATTCTGCATTAGAGGTAAGAGTGGACGCGTTAATGATGGAAGAGTAGCACGGGTTGTGTGGATTTAAAATCTCGGGAGAATCTGGGGGGGTTAAAGGGCCAACGGAAGACGAGAGAAAAAAACACCAAAAAACGTACCGAGGGGCTCCTTGGGGCAGTGAGGTGGTCGAGCTGTGATCCATAACAGTTCAGGAGGTTGTTAAGTCGACAGCGAAGTCTCGCCTAAAGAAACGATAACGGTCCAAATGAGCCACCAAAAGCCACTGGCGTATCCAGAATCGGCATATTATTGTTTGAGATGGAGGAGGAGGAGGAGGAGGAGGAGGAGGAGGAGGAGGAGGAGGAGGAGGAGGAGGAGGAGGAGGAGGAGATGAGGATAGAAGGAGGCAACGCCCAGATGCTAGACTAACCTGCCCAGTCCAGGGGGCCTTCCAGGCTCCTACCCTAAAGAAAGACTTCCTTGCATCGAGTCCGCCAACAACAGTGCAGTCCCCAAGCTTGACAGGCGAACGCTGCTTGGCAGCCGAAGCCTGGCTGCCCCGCCCCCCTCCGATGAGGGGCACCGACTGGAGAACGCTGGTCTCGAATTCGAGAACGCGCCCCGCCAGGGCGATTCGCTGCGGGGGTTCCGCCTCTGGCAATGGCACAGCGACGGCGGCGGCCGCAGCGACGCTGTCGAGAACACGACCGCTCCCCGAGGGGTCGAGGCCCGGCAGGGTGTAGACGTTGGGGTTCGACGGGGCCGAGGTGAGAATGGCCGATCGGGCAACCACGACCTGGTAGAGCAGAGTCATCTCTGGCCAGAGTGGGGTCTGTGGAAGAAGAAGAAGAAGAAGAAGAAGAAGAAGAAGAAGTGTGGAGGGTTTGGGTGCAGTGCAGTTGTTTAGTCGAATTTATAGTATTTTGTTGGCAACTCTTTAAAACACCAGGATACGCTCTGCTTCACGCTCTAAAAAACCCAAGCCCAACTACTTACTACCGTATTCAGTAGATAAACAACTTTTCATTGTTCAATGCCAGAGATATTGCTTGCCCTAAATCAGTTTCTGGGCTACTATAAAGTAAGCCTATGCTATGAGTGTTAAGCTTCTGATAGGCGCCATTGTGGAATTGATAGCATTGCCAATGATATTTTCACTTTATACTCCACTTCACGTGCACTGAGACCTACACAAAATTGCCCTGTTATTTCGCAACTCAAAACAGAGTTCAACGCGTGGCCAAGGTCATCATATTACCAATCATTGGGGGAGTTGTTTTGTAAAGGAATCAAATTCGGTGACTCACGTTGACAAATCTCTCCGAGGTGGTGTTGATGAAGGCTCGGATGCGAGCGCTCATGTCGTTCTGGTTGAGCTCCACCGTCTGCAGGAACCAATAGGCGAAGTGCATCAGAGGCAGGTGAACGCAAACCGGCCCCATGACCAGAAACTGTGCAACACAGAAACAACAGCGCTTGCGTGAATAAATGTATGCGGAAAATAATCCGCATTAGGTGGAGATGTGTCACACCTAGCGTATACAGTATAGCATCGTATTGGGAGACCAGAGTGAGGTTTGAAGCGAGGTACAAGGGAGAAGTAGAACCGCGATCGTGGACTGTTGCACCTCTCGTAATCGTCTTTCGTCTCCAACCGGCACTAAACTCTCGCCCGTCCAGACACAACCCGAGACGTCTTCTAACTGACCACTGGTCAAATCAAATCCAAATTTGCGCGGATAAACCGGCTTTATCGGGCTAGCCAAGAAGAGCCACCCAGTGCCAGCCGTGGTGGCCTGACCTGGAAATCGAAACAAGGCGAACCCCTGGCAGGGTCAGAGGACGCGTCAGGTGCACACAAAAGGTGCCAAAGATGTGTGATCTGGTGGAGGGGTGTCACTACACACTCACCGAGGTGAGGAAGGAGAGGATGCGGGCCCCGAGACCGCCACAACCGTCCATGAGGTAGCGCGTGACGCACTTCGCCCATTGGTTCACGTCCTTGGAGAACCCACCAGTGGCGTAGAGGCGGAGGACGACGGCGAGGTTGGTGAACCGAGCGACGTCCGTCTGCAGGGCCAGGTCCGCCAGATGCTCCGCAGCCTAGAAAGGTGAGTCGTCAAAAAACTAGCTCGGTGCTTTCCCCTGTTCTGTTCGACCATTAGACGCCCCTCTAAGGGCATGGCCCTACGTCGTGCCTGCAAGATACCAATAGCTTGACGGGGTCATCACACGGGTAGTCGAGTGCTCACTTGACAACGGAATTCTGCTGGACGCATCAAAGTGGGTCACCAGCCAGTTTTCCCCGAAACCAGATTCCAGAGCGAAATGGGTAAGAAATTACCATCGGCTTTCAACTGATAACAAACTCTGCGAAGATGGCTTGAAAATTAGATAGAGCCAACGTGCAGGTCAGATGTGTGAAAATGGGATTGAAGGACGTTTGAGAATCTAGATTGGGAATAAATTTTCTCACGGACACAAACACGTTGGAGTCGGAAATGAAGCCTTTTCCTCCTTTCCCAGAAACGGCGGTGTGCTACCAGGTGCAGTGCCTCCCACCTGCAAATCAAATTAATACACGTCTACAATGCGTGGCCCGCATCAAATGTGCGGAAGACTCGACTCAATGCCAAGTATGAATGCGAACGAGGACGCTACACTGTTTGGTCAGATCTAGCCGTCTTTGCAGAATGGTTTCCCCTACACAAGATGTTTACACACCGTCAATTGGCTCCCCCCTTAACTTCGCCTCCAGCTCAGCATTACAATTCCGGACTATATTTTCAAAAGTCGTTTATCTTGGACTGAAACAGGCCGTGGACACCATCGTCTCTGTTTCCTAGTTCGCCGTTCCAGGCGACTTTGGGCGAGCCCAAACTGCTCTAATGCCTTCGTGGGTGTTCTTTTCATGCTACTCAAAGTAAACTGTTCCCCCAAGGTTTTTCATGGCCTCAAATATTCAGACAGCTCCAATTGGCTCGCATAGCTTCGCCTCCAGCTCAGCATCACAATTGCTGGGTGTTATTTTACAACAGACAGTTTAGGCGACTTTGACTGAACTCAAACCTTATCAAGATCTTCGTGGAATGACATTGATATCATCCCCCCTCATAGTATATACCCACTGTCACCCACTGTGTTCCCTGACCTCAAACGTCCTGGATTTTTGACACGCGTCTTCTAGTTTATTATCTATGACCTCCATCCAAGACTTTGGCCAGTCACGAATTGCTCCCTCCTTGCCACTCGTTTATCATGTGGTCCCTCTTCGACCGATTTCTGGTCCGTCCTGACTTTTAGTTTCAACGGAAGAGGTGGAGCAAGAATCCAGAGACTCTTTTATTGTGCGATACTGCTGCATCTCCTCAACCAATTACCATTATTATGCCTATTATCAATACTCTACCGCGCCCCCCCCCCACCGAGGAAATGCACCTTTGAGACTTCTTACCAGAATGCATATGGGGTTTCGCGGTCTCAGGGGTGGCGCCTTCTTAGACGCTGCCCCTGAGGCGATGATTGCCGTGACGAGAGACAGCTGCCCACTGGTGGGTGGAGGGTGCTGTGACGTGGCGCTGGGGGTGGCTTGGGGGTCCCCCACACCCGGCGCGCAGCTCCCGACGCCCCTGAGCGCCCAGGACCCCGGTATCTGCCACATCTGCGAGGCATCCTCGAGAGCCTCGGTGACCGCGCTCGGAGAAACCGCGACAGCTGTGGCCGCAGCCTCCTGGGGCGTGGCGTTGGACTCGTCGTGGTCTTCGTCCCAGGCTGAGAGGAGCATGGGGAGGAGGACAATCACGAGGGTTGGGAGGCTGCCGGGGTATTTTTTGAAGAGATTGTTGTCGCCGCGGTTGTGGTTGGTGCCGGCGTTGAAGGGGCGACGGGGGTAGCTGGGCCGGGAGGCCTCTGAGGAGCAGCCCGCGGGATCGATGACGATGGACTTGACGGCGGGGATGATGCGTGCGAGGAGGCGACAGGCCGGGTCGATCAGGGTGGCCGATGAGCAGCCCTGGAGTGATTGATATTTTGAAAAAAACAACAAATAAATCATCTTAGTAGAAACGGAAATACCTGAAACTATCAGCATAAACTACTGGAAATTTCAATTCGACAAGGATTTCCGGTAGCTCGATCTCCCTCCAATCACTGGTATGGCATCACTGGTGAGATCACAAAACATGACAATAACGCGTTTCATTCGTAGTAAGATAAGGCGTAGTACTAGTACCAGTAATCACAATTATAGGCGCAGTTATTTTGGCAGTAGATGTCGTAGTAGTATAATTAGTAGTCGTAGAAGAAGAAGAAGAAGAAGAAGAAGAAGAAGAAGAAGAAGAAGAAGAAGAAGAAGAAGAAGAAGAAGTGAAACGCAGCCTCACCTTGACAAGGAGACTGAGAATCCCCGGGAATTCGGCGTCCTCCGAAAGGCCAGCGGACCACTTGAGTCTGTGCATGATCTTTTCGATGAACTCGTGGAGAGCCGGGTGGTGGTTTCCTGCATTGACAGCGCCACCACCACCGCCACCGCCACCACTGGCTCCACCATAGAGAGCTGGCCATTTCCGATTGGCCAACGCGTTGGTCGCAGGCGACAGACAACACGAGGGCAGGAGACGCGAGAGGAGGCGGAGGCCCGCGAGGTATTCGTACTCGTAGTCCGAGTCGAGCAGACAGGTGCCGACCCAGAAGACACCGGCTATGAGGTCTGCCTGCTCCTCGGGAGACAGACGACAGGTGCCAAACTCACAGGACCTAGGCGCATTCATAAGAAATAGAAGGGGGTTTGAGCAGGAGGAGAAGGAGATGATACGCTTTAAATGCCACTCATCGACACTAAATAAACACTAGCGTTGTAGAGGACACTCGAACCTTTGTACTAACTACTCGGCTGCCACATAAGTAGTAGAAATAGCAGCAAAAGCGGCTAATTCCCGTTCCTGCAAATAGACGTCCAGTGTGGGCCAGAGGTGGCCTGACTTGGGAGTCGATGTCGTCAACAGAGCTATGCAGCTGGTCGCTGCACTAACGGGCCAAGGAACCGTCACTATCTGTGCAACAAAGTCCCTAAGACACACCACACGAACAAAATTATTGAAGGGCGATAATTGATAAAGGCAAACAGAAGCTTGAACTTGTTCCTTCAAATTTAGGTGCCATTTTCCCCCTACAAGACACGCGGCGAATAATTAAATCGGAAATTAAATGCTCTACAGGCACACTCCTGCAGAATACATAAAATTGGCATTATGGCGCGAGGTCGAGAAAGAAATCCAAACACAAGGTGTCCTCTTAGAACAACCACGCCCACGTCATCGTCACACAAACAAAAGTCCAGTAAATACCCACTTCTTGGGCGCAGCCTCCTCCTCCTCCTCCTTTCTCGGTGAGGCGGCTTCGGGTACTCTACCAGCGGCACGTAAGGGACCAGAACTGGTGTTGCTGTTGTTATTGGAAGCTGCGGCCTCAGCTTCGGCTTCGGAGGCCGCCTCGACATGCGGCGGCATCATCAGCTGGCGCTTGATGGCGGGCAGCTGGATGGGCCCCCCTGGGCCGCCACCAAAACCGCCCACACCGGCTCCGGCACTACCCAGACTACCCAGACTGGCATTGCTGCCGCCGTACTGGCTGCTCGGTCGCAGGGGAAATGCAGAGGGACCGGCGCCACTGCAGCCAATCAGGCTGGAGAGGGACGAGGCAGAGCCCCGACGCGAGTGGCGTCTCTCGTGGACCTGGGGAAGCGGTGGGGGCTGCTGCTGGTGGCTCAGTTGGGAGCCGTTGGTAGTGTTTGATGCAACATAAGGGGTAGGCGGCTTTCCGGTGACGACCGGTGGATCTGCTATTTAAATAAGGGAGACAAAAGGTTTTAAAATTGCAAAGATAACATTTGGGTTGAATTTGTGTTCTGGTCAAATGTGAATACAGTGAATCTTCATATTCCAGAAGAGCGCAAATAATCATCGGAATAACATTGCCGCTGTTCTGTCATTAGTTCCCCGCCTTTATTCGGAACTCTTCTTGTATTGGCCCATTTTTCCAACTCGCCTTCCTTTGCATAAAATATCAACCCAAATTAGGACCGAGCGAGGTCCACAACACGTAATTTGTCAGCTTCCAAAAATGTACAGCCGCCTTCAAACGACCACCAGTAACCCTGCAGAGAAATCGTCTCTGGTTCTGCCGCAAACTAGGAAAATCCAACCCCCCCACCCAGACGCTGTCCTTACCCTCCCCAAGAGAACGTCCAGCCGGCTGTGGAGGCTGTTGCTGGTTGGCGATGCCTGGTTGGCGGGGCGAATCGGGAGCCGAGACAATGCAGCCCAATGGGCGCCTCATTACGCCGACATTCGGGAAGACGCTCGGCGGCAACACGGAGCCTCGAGACTGGATGTGCTCAACAGCGGCTTCCAGCGTCAGGAACAGCTCCACCATGTATCCCTGAGAGGAAAGAAAAGCATAAATCATCTACCACAAAACAACAACAAAAATAACAAGAGGCCCGATAGTTGGGTGTTTAGTAGTGGTAGTAGTAGTAGTAGTAGTAGTAGTAGTAGTAGTAGTAGTAGTAGTAGTAGTAGTAGTAGGGGTAGTGGTAGTAGAAAGAGTAGGAGGTCCGCTCAAGGATTAAAAAAACTGGAAGTTATGTGCTCTACCACATGGATCCCAGTGGCTGCCTAGAAGGACGTGACCAACTTTTTTCTTTTATTCTTCGAGACTAGGTCGGAGCAGATTGCGGTTTCGTTCTGGCTCCATGGACGCACCACAAGGCCAGGCGATCCACGCTAACCATCTAACTAGCTAGGTACTTGTGAATAATCAGTAGTAAACCTCCACCAAAAGACGCGAATTGACGGTGGTGAAGTCACTAGTTAATAATAGCAACGAAAATGCGTCATTCTTCAAATGCCATTAACGCCGCGGCAGTAGAAGAGTAACCGGCAAAATCGACGTCTTCAACTCACTTGTAAATCATCACTACTGTCCGACACCGACTCGGCCAGTCGCATTAGCACCTCGGAGAGCTTCTTTTCGTCCAACTGGGCCTCCAAGGCCCGGTAGATCTGCAGCGACCGGCTGGCGTAGTGCCTGTTGGGGCAGGTGAGGCCCATGTTGAAGGCGGCTAGGGCGAAGCGCGTCACTGTACAGAAGCTTTCTCCTCCTCCTCCTCCCCCTGCTTCGCCGCTGACGAGAGCCGCGGCCTCTCCGGTGTGACAATGTGGCGGCCCGTGGTGACACCGCAGACAGACGGCGGCCTCCTCGCAGACGCCACCCGCCTCGGCCTCGCTGAAGACACCCGCCACGCAGCGCACCAGGCGGTCGAGAAATCGCGCCGACCGAAGGAGAATGAGGGACTCGCGAGACGCCGGGGGACCGGCACTCTCATTGGGCACACAGAGACGGATGAGGGTGGCGATCGTGCTCTGTTGGAAACGAGACGTCGAGATGTCCTCCCAAGTCCAAATGGAATGATCTTGCCTATAAAGAAGAGAACGGGGTACTTCAATAAAAAAAAATACATTATTAACGCACATTATTATTAAACCACCACGACAACTTCTCATTGGTTATTCAACACAACACCTTCCTCAATCATAAAATGCCACATATCTGATTGGTTCGCGCAATTAGTCACACTCGCTTCTTATTATTTACTACGCTATTGGCTCTTATTGACCAACTGCGCTTTCATTGGCGCAATATTCGCCCAATGGCTTGGTAGAATCACATTGAGGTTGTCAACTTGAATATCTCGCGCACGGTTAGTGGGGTTGTCTTGTTCTTTTGGTTTTATGAAATACTTTTGGAGAAGTAAAAAATGCCAGTCAACAACCAATAACAATACGCGATTCCTTACACTTCATGAAACAGCTGTTTAATGGTCTCGGCGGCCAGGTGGAGGTGTTTAGCCGCGCAGTCGTGGGGTGCAGTGGCGACGACAAGTTGATTGGACGAGCGAACATCGAGGCCCGCCGTTGTGGTCAGAACGCCACTGTTGTTCAACTGGTGTTGCATCGGCTGCACCTGGTCGTTAGACGGCGTCCTCTGGAACTGCGCCTCGGTCATTTCATCGATCACCGTGGAGGGATCGATCATGGATCGCCTCTTGGCCTCCGCAGTCTCGGTGAGTCCGCCGGCGGGAATGAGCGTCGCCGTGCTCATGAGACTGTAGGTGGAGCCAAAGATGTAGGTTGGGCGAGAGACCGGCGGTGCCCCCACGACAGGAGCGATTAGTGAACGCGACATCAGACCGCCGGAGGACACTGGCACGTCCGTCATAGGCGAGAGACCCCCCGGAGGGGTGCCGGAGGAGGAGTGGGAAAATCGCGCGGTCAGGAGGCTGTTGGGCTGCACGGGGCCAGGGGGTGTGGGGAGGGGTGGTGGTGGTGGTGAGGGAGGAATTGGGTGGAGGAAGAGCCGAGGGAGTTTCTGACGTCAGGGCAACCAAGGGAGGAGGAAGCTGAGTAGAAGGTCTTCCACGAGGGGCAGGAAGATACCTCCGCGAGAGGGGCGTCTGCGGACGTGGGCAATGAAAAACTCTCCTGCAGATGAGGGAAAACAAAGAGGAAGTCGATAAAGGAACAAAAGAGGACGACCGCACATTAAGAGGACCGCATTTATCGCCTGAAGATTAGTAGTGCTTGGCGTCTAAGTAATCTGCACCAATAGCAGCTGCAAAACAAACATCGATCGCAAAATTACCCACACTGCTATCAGGAGAGCGCACACGTCGAACAATGTGGCCATGGGGTACATGAATTGTCTCTCACGCGTGTGGGTTCTCAATAATAATGGTACTCGCTTTATTAAGGTCTCGAGGACCAGAACTTTCAGCATTAAAACTCAAATGTGTGGTTCCAGTGTATGTGGGCACATAAGAAGCACGGCCGTGGACGAACACGTCAGGTAATGGGTCCGACTTCATGTCAAGTCGTAACATGTGGCAAGACAGTATTACAGTTCCCGCATTATGAATGATTTAGGATCCCCGCTCTACTTCTTTGCTTCCTTGTTCGCCGATTCAGGAGACTTGGTTTGAGCTCGAGCCATATAAAAACCTTCGTCCATGCCTGTATAATTCCCCTGATTGTATATTGTTCCCCAGTAATATTCCCTGGTCTTAAATGCTCGGACTTTTTAACCCTTCATCGACTTTTTAAAATAATCTCGTTTTCTAGCGGTCTGCCTATTCTCTCTATCAAAGAAATCATCGTTGAACGCCACTTAAATAACTGCTACAACACAGGGTCCCCCGTCTAATGTGAGGCAGTACTGCGAAGGCCGTGAGGTCAATGTGGCGATTGTCTGGGGCACCGAATGCAGGTCAACCTCCAACTGGAGAGACAACAAACGCAGCAGGTCGATGCGTGGACAGGTGACGCGCAGAAGGTTGATCAGAAGCTGCTTGCTTTCCTCCTGCACAAGCGGTCGACAGTGATCCAATCCTGGGAAGATGGGGTGGGGGAAAATTAAATTATGATGACGATTGTAGGGTGTGCTATCTCCTGGGAAAGCGTAAACTCACCAAGGAAGACACATAGGAGGAGCAGCGGCATGTGTTTCCTCCAGGCAACTTTGTGTTTGTTGTGGGATTTGGCGATTTCTCCAACAAGCAGCAGAACCAGGGGTGACCGTGCCCCGTTAGGCGACCACATTCCGCTGAATACGAGCGCGCCATTGGTGACGAGGGGTTCAATAAACCAGTCCCGGATGGGTGCGTGGTAGCAGGTGCCTTCCTTCGGCATCGCCAGGGGCTGTTCCAACAAACAGGCGAGACCCGATGAGTGGAGGCCCGTCGAGTGGAAGGCCCTGCGCCAGCCCTTGCGTGAACAGCGCTTCACTTTCGTGTGTCTCCCGGGGCCCGCGCGTCTCTGGCGATAATCGCTTATGTTCGAAATTGAGTGGGAGTGTAGGGGCAGAGGAAGGGGCTGCAGAGAGGCGAGATTCGGCGGCAGCGAGGTGGTGTAGAGACGCGCAGCGGCCGCGGGGTATATCGCCGCTGCCGAGTCAACACCCGAGCCGCCATCTCCCTCGTTGTTCATTTGGCGACTGCTTCGGAAAATCGATCGGAAGGGGTTGCGACGTCCGCTTCCGCTATTTCTCACCTCTCTGTTATTATCCCCGGTGTTGTTGCGCCGACGAGATAGGATCTTGCGGAAACGACTGGGTCGACTAAGTGGAGTGCCATCGAACCCAACGGCCGTCTGCTTGTTATAGCGCTCGCGAGAGGCCGCGGTATAAGGCAGTGTTTGACTCTTGGCGGTAACTGTGTCAGCGACACTGGTACCCGAGGACGGGAGGGTATCTCCGATGGCTCGCGCCGAGAGGTCGTCATCATTCATGGCAATCGTCTCTATGTATGACAAAAGAAGGCAACAAAAGAAATGAGAGACGAGAGGCAGAAAGGAGGTGAGCAGGAGAAGAGGAGAGGATGGTTGACGAAGGAAAGTGTGGAACGGAGGAGGCTCGGTGGGGAGAGGCGGAGGGGGCATCTCCTGCTAGAAGATTAACCGCTATCCTGTATGCCCAGCAACAGGCTGCCATTGGACGGCGGCCGGATGCAATTTCGAATCAGATTGAGGGGCACTTCAGGTTCCAGTGGCGCAGAGAAAGTGGCGAGGAGAGTAGAAGTCGAGGGAAGGGATTGGAGGAGATAGAAGAGAATGCTTGAAAGGAGACTGGGGACGTCTAGGAAGAAGGAGATGAAGAAGAAGAAGAAGAAGAAGAAAGCAATAAGGGCGGCGGAGACCCACCGTCTAGCGAGTCGATGTCGAGTTCTGGTTGAAGGTCATACGCATCCTTGGCTGAAACCCCTGGAGGCACTAAGGTCGTCGTCGCGGCAGCAGTGGTTGCCGATGCCCCGCCCCTCTCCTGCAGCTGCTGTCTGTGCAACGCGGTGCGCAGTGCCCGCCGGCCCATGGCTCCCGCGCTGGTTGTAATGCGGTTCGCAAACCTCGAGATGGGGTTTGAGGAGATGTTGGGCGTGGTGGGGGCGGCAGCTGAGGCAGCGGAGGCGGCGGTTCCGTTGAAGTTGAGGTCGGCCGCGGTGCCACCGAGACCATCAACCTGCTGGTTGACTTCGTTGCCGACTGAACGCGGACGACCCTTGGCGAGGTACGCCGCACCTGGACCACCGCTGTTGAGATTAATCGCGCGAAAAAGAAGAGAAAAGAAGGCGCATGACTACCCCTAATGCTACTACCAACAGAGTGAGTAGTAGAAATGAAGAGAAGAAAGGCGGTTACCTTGCCGACTCAATAAACATGCTCTTGCGATGGCCCGCCGCGGCCGAATTTATCTCGCCCCCGAAGAGTCCATAGAGTTCGGCGTCAGGTTGACTAAATGCTATTGCATCGGGCAACAGGCTACCACCAACGTTGCCGTGGACATTCTTCGTGACGGCCGTACCACCTCCGTGGGGCATCTTCCCGGGGACTTTGTTGCGGTGTTGGTGGTGGTGGGAGGAGGATAGAGGGGCGGCGGCAGCGTTCGAGGTTGTGGCGCGCCCACTGGCCTCGTCCGAGGTCGCCGCATCGACGAAGATTCGAAAGAAGGGGACCAGGGGAGTGGGTTCAATGACGAGACCGGCGCCGTCGATTGTTTGCAGTTCCACCATGAGGACGTTCACCACAGCCTCGGGCTCTTCGTTCGCCAGGTAGGTGACCACGCGATTCACCTGGAGAGAGAGGGGCGTCGGAAAAACTCTCGAATTTACTCGAATCATCGTTGAAGCGGCATTTGGGCGAAAATAACGCTCAGTGACGAGGAACGGTAACGTCTCGGACAACGGTTAGCGGCTAGCGCGCAGAAGTTCGGTGAATTTTAAACCAAGCGGCTACGAAAACTGGTGACTGCGCGTCGAAGACACAAGGAGATTGGAAGCCTTCGGCGAATGCCTAAAGCGGACTGGCGTGACCAGCTCTCCACGGATGAAATAAGACCGAGAAGCTGTCGACCCTTCTAAAAAGCCATCAGCTGACCCAATTAGCGTCTGAACAGGTGAGAGGCGATTGGGCGACAAAACGTATGCCTATAAAACGGGAACCGCGCCCCAGGCAGTCACGAGGAATAACAACTTTTGGCAACTGTTTGACTTGCGTGAGAGGATAGGGTGGCTGGGGCCAGGGATGTTGCGACGATGAGGTAGCGGAGGATGAGGCGTAGATTGGAGGGTCGATATCGCACCAGGAGAACCCAGAGATCGCTCAGGGCTGCCGCCTCGTTCGGGTGGTTGCCGAAACGAATGGTGAGGTAGAAAAAGTTGTTCAAAACCATCTCGGTCGCCTAAAAAGGTAGACCAATCGGTTGTTTCCTGTTGCCGGGGCAGTCAACATCACGCAATTGTAATAGCAATGTCCCTCGCGTGTTGTATTCGACATTACGGATTTGGAAAAATAAGGTGGTACTCTTAGAGAACTTGGTTAACCGACGCTTCATTAATATAAGTGTTGGGGAACCGTTCGTATTCCCTAAAAACTGATATTTTTTCTTGTAAATCTAATCTATTTTAATAACCACGCACGCTCGAAACGAAAGAGAGAATAACAGTCGAAGACGGGGATGTCGACCGGTGCGTGGTCTTGCTTGAGGCCGCAATTAGAAAATTTTTTAATTAATCAAATGAATTACTTACTTTCACCGATCCCCAGCCAGATCGCCTGAGGGTCAAGGGCACACTGGCCCACAATTCGTTGACGTGGTGCTTCTTGTCCTCTGTCGTCTTTGAGTACGACTGGCCGCTCGTGCTAGCCTGTCTGGGGCGCCGGCTACGTCTATGATTGGTCGTTGTCGTCGTCGCAGAGGCCTCGACTATTTCTTCGCCGGTCTTCAAGGTCACCACGACCGCTGCCTGACCACCACCTGCCACATCCACATCAGAATCGCACCCGCTCGAGTCGATATCAGACGTCGCATTGTCAGCGGAGGAAGATGAGGAAGATGAGGAAACTGAAGACGACGACGATGAAGCGGAGGATCCTATGACCGACGACGGGCTGGAGATGCTAGAGGCTTCGGCAATGGTGTCTTCGAGAACGCCCTCCTCCTCATCGTCGTCGTCGTCGTCCTCGGAGGAAGCGCCGAGAGTTGCCTCTCCTCGGTAACCAGCCGCACCAGTCGCTGCAGAGGACGTCGTGATGGGAGTGTCTCGGAGAAACCCGCCCGACGGGGGACGCGCAAAGAGGTCAACGAGCTCTAAGTTCACCGTCCAGTAGTGGAGGAACTTGATAAGGCGACAGCGAACCTCCGACGAGGCGGTGGAGAGGCGACGACAGATTTCTGAGGAAAATAAAACAAAATTCATTCAAACTGTAGCCTATCAAACCGAGGGGGACCCATCCCCCTAAACAACCCAATCAGCCAAAAACACGAAGAAACGAACCCGAGATCATTGGCAGAGTGCAGTTGGGATGTTGCGCGCAGAATTGGCGAATAACATCGGAGGGTTTCCAGTGGCCAATCTCGCGCCAGAGAAGCTCATCGGCCAGTGCGGAGAGACACACCTCCTCCAGACTGATGCCTCCAGCCCCACGTGGGGTGTCTGCGGCGCCATTTCCGCCGTCGCTGACGACGTTGGCGTTCTCTCGGGATGACGAGAGGTCGCTGGCGACGTGGGTGCAGCCGGGGTGGAGGCGTTCGTGCAATCTGCGGCTTGGCTACGCAAAATAAGGCAAATGGAATTGGCGTGACCAAGTCCAGAGAGCAGAGGATGAATTACTTGAAGAATGAACCAGAAAACCCTAAACATCTACACGAATGTCTCACAGCAGGACAAATGTGTTAGACCGAGGGGTCAATAAAGCGAATCAAATCAAATCCCAAGGCAGCCGTGGAACCAATCAGGCATTTGATGCGCTCGAGCACCCAATGGCAGTTCGTCGCTTGCTCGGCTACTGTAAACTGGAGGATGTCTCGATGTTAATAAAATGTGTATAAAGTCCTGGGAATAGGTGAGAACAGGCGATGTCGTTAACGCCTCAAGTCTTTGCGCGTCCCCCAGCAAGGCGACAGTGGGCAGATCACCTCCTTTCTGATCGTTAAACTTGCTAGCAGATTTCCAGATCGGCCGGACCTGTCCCTACGCATTTGGGGTAGAGGGGAGCGGGAGTTCGAGTTCACATATAGGGTGATGCGGTGAATACCCGAGGCCACATTCAAGCAGTCAATAACTGGATGGCGTTGTGCACAATTGATGCTACCCAAGAATGACATTCACGCCATTGTGACAGCCTTAGAAGGTGGGTTGGAGTGTCCACAGCCAACTAAGGGTCGTGCGGCATTTGACACACCCCAGGTACATGAAGTCGATCGAAAGTGTTGGAATGTGACCACGGAGCCAATCACGTTGAGACGACGGGTGGGGATAAGCCAATCAAATGGCTCTCGTGTGCGTGCTCACGCTATTGGATGAAAGAAACTCAACACGACGGTTTTTAATCGTGCGGCTATATCCTCCTGCTAGAGAGAAAGTACCGGTTGCTTCATGGATGACAATTCCATGAAGATTCTTGGGCATACTGAACAGATAGCGGCGTTCCAGGGCCATCGGAAGTGGCGCCACTGCATCGTCCAACAGTGCATATCAACGACGTGGAATACTGACTAGTTAAATCTCGTCTCATGTCACAGCCGGTTTCCGCTATCCAGTCTTCCAGTCGAATCCAGGTGGGTCACTCACTAACAGAGCAAGCATGCTAACCGCTACACAATCGGTCCACCGACAGCAGTGACATCTTAATAAAGGTGTGGACGATGTTGAGCGAGCTCGCTTTTACTTAGTCGCCAGACATGCGGCACCTTCTTATCCATCTTTGTGGCGGCTACCTCCTGCGAGAGGATGAAACGGCTGATTCATTAATGTCGCGAACCAAGCGCGGTTGGTTGTCGTCCAGTTGTTCTGGCTCCAACAGCGAGCAAACAAACACAGGCGTCCCATGGCGAATTTGATCGTGCCTGCCCATGTCTTCAGTTGACCAGGTGACGGTGAGAGAAGCCGGTTGGAAAGTTGCGAGTCTGACCGACGTGGAACGTGGTCTACCCACGGCAGCCGACGGTGTGGTAAAGGGTTGGCTGATATGTGGCAGGGTAGGGTAGCAGAATAGCCAGTTCGGTTAGAAACGTACCAGGAGGAAAAATCGATGATAAAGAGTCTGCAAGAGGAAGGTGGCGTGCAGCTGAACCAGAGGCGCCGGGTGTTCGCTAAAAGCCATCGCCAAGGTCAGCATCACTGGCATGTTGCAGGGGAAGCCGGGCCTACACGCAGAGGGTGAATAGGGGAGAGTGAGCACATTTTAGTGAATGCAGTGGATGCTGGAGTGGATAGGAACCCACGTTTTGACGAATTTCTGCGCAAGTACGATGAAGAAGGCCTGGGTTAAATGCAGTGGCCCGGTGTAGCACTGGTCGACCAGGAACTCAAGGAGTCCAGGTAGGTCTGGGTTCATGTCCAAAAGCAGGAACAAGGTCTCCTCGCCCAGCTGACGAAAGAGCTGCAAACCAAAGGCAAAATCACGACGTAGAGGACATCAGCGGTGAAATAAGAAATGGATAACGGAGAGAAGATTGGGGGGGTAATAATAGTAGGAAGTGATGGAGGTGGGCTAGGGGGGTTGTGAGTAGTATTTGGCGCGCGTTTTGGATAGGGCTGCCTTTCAATGGCCGTCATTTCCCGTTTGCCAAACTTTATATACTTCGTGGGTTAAAATGGCCTTTCTTGCAAATTTACCTTGATGTTACTTCTTTTATTCTTCTTAACTTTTCTGCATTTTCTACGTATAATCTTCAAGTCGTGTAACATGTTTGTTTATTGTAAATTTTAATGCTGAAAGTTTTGGTCCTCGTGACCTTAATAAAGCGAATATTATTATTATTATTATTATTAGTAGTAAAAGTAAATAAAGAGACGAGAAGAAGGAGGTATACACTATTTTCTTTTCAGTGACGCCAGAAAAAAATGCAATGCTGAGATATGTGGCCATGAAAATAAGGGAACCGAGGATTACGAAGGCTGAGGTAATTTTTAACTCGAACCCTAAACGGTGGATAACCATTGCTGAAGCAGGAGCCCCAGTGAGAAGAAGAAGAGTTGGTGAATCCCAGCCGAACCCTTGGGGGCACCTTTTAGACGGCGCACATTCCAAGCTTCAGCCATGGAAAAATGCACCCAACTATGAAAGCAGGATTGGAGGCCAGCGGCTGAATAGTTTGGTGCCGTTTTGGCCCCCCCAAAAAAAAGAATTGAAACGACAAAACGAACCACATCGAGGCGTCGCCTGCCAGCAGCCGCGATCACAATCGACCTCAGGTTATCCTCGAACCGGATACCCGGCAGTCCCGCCGCCTTTGCCCGCGGGCCTCTCAACGCCGACGAGGTTACACCGAAGTTGACCACCGACGAACTCCACAACCACGGAGATAAAACCAACTTGGCGTCTCGGCACAT
Source organism: Proteocephalus fallax (assembly GCA_028672205.1). Classification (NCBI taxonomy): domain Eukaryota; kingdom Metazoa; phylum Platyhelminthes; class Cestoda; order Proteocephalidea; family Proteocephalidae; genus Proteocephalus; species Proteocephalus fallax. The sequence goes on along the minus strand of JAPUBX010003993.1, from coordinate 58,603 downwards.
CAGGAGGCCCGTGAGCCAGTGGAAGATGTAGCCGGGAGGCGGCAGCTGCTGATGCTGCTGCTGCTGCTGATTATGGCTCGACGGCGAGGTTGTAGCGGCGAAGGGCACCAGCCCACCCGACACCGAGGTCCCTCCAATTGACTCGTCCTCCGCCAGGGAGGTGGAGACGATGGCGGGAGGCGGCAGCTGTTGGTGGGTGGAGAGGGTGGCCATGGAGGCGGTGGCGAGGGTGTTGGAGGCACCGAGGGTGAGTGTTGAGGGCTCGGGGGTGTCAGAGATACGCGAGGGGGCCGCGAGCAGCGCGTGGGGGTCGTAGATTGTGCCACAGCAGGCGAGGGCGGCCATAGACTGATTGGCGTACCAGACGAGTTCCAGCCACAGGGAGCTGTCCAGGATTGAGAAGAAGGAGTCGAGCGAGGTGGTTGCGGCGCTGGCGGAAGAGCTCTGGGGGTTATGGTGTTCGCCGACAATGGAGAGGACGAGTTCGCCCGAGTTGGTTTGGCTGATGGGGACCTCTTGGGTGTCGATGTAACGGGGTTGTCCCCATTTCGCGTCGCTGAAAACAAGGAGATGTAAACTGGAAAATAAAAACACGCAAACAAAAACCAATAAAAACAACAATATAAAGAGATTAAAATTCAAGTCGGCCTACCGTCCATTGTAGATATGCTCGTAGAATCCACTCCACCGCGATATGAGGAGAAAAAGGTTTTTGCGCAGTGACGGTGGCAGAAGTCTTTGTCTTCGTTCACCTTGAAATAACAAAGGAGAAAAGGGTAAACACGCGAACAAAACATGCAACTTTTAAATCACATTGAGGACACAGGTTTCCGTCCCTCGCAATAGACCACCCTTGTGAACGCCATTATTTACAAAGGATTAAGTCTTGGGTACAAATTGTTGTTGCAGAGTCGACGCTTTATAAATTCGGTTGCTCATTTCGTCCCGCGAAGTTGAAGTCCAAGGCCCCGAGGCAATACCAAGTAGGCTAAACAGCAACACAGGTTCAACACGAAAGCACAAAACGTACGTGGCAGATGACGTATAAGGTCGCGAATGAGAACACAAAAGTAGAGTCGCATTTCCGTAACGATAGCTGGGTCCACTGCCGTCGTTGACGTCGACAGGGGTGTCGAGGAGCTAGAGGGTCCCGCGGCGCCCATTGAAGCAGCAGCAGAGGCAGTCGAAACCGCACCGCCTCCAGCTGGACCTCCTTGGCTCGTAGAACACATCCCCGCGGGTGCACCCGTGACGGCGGAGCCAATCACAGAAAGACTAACACCCCCTGGGGTCGCCAAGCCTCCGACGGGAATAGACACGCTGCCTGGAGGGACGCCTCCGGTGGGGGTGGTCCCGGGACCCGATACACCACCTGGAACACCACCGGCACTGAGTCCTCCCACCGTCTGGTGCTGGTGATGATGATGGTGGTGGTGGTGGGGGAGGGGGAGGCCACTTGTGGAGGAAGTGGGAATTCCGCTGGAAATCGTGACGACCATTGTGGACGGTTCACTGAGGGACTCGAGGTAGGCGCGCGTGCCCTCAATGAAATCGACCAGGGCGGGGAGGAGGGCGCCCTGGGCTGAGGTTATGCCGGCCTCGCTGTAAAAAGATTGAAGGCTGGCACCAAAGGGCTTCTGGACACCCACTCCTAGCCCATCTACGTCGAACATGGATGAGTCAACTATGTCCAGCCTTTCGAATATCTGGGCTACACAATGCACCTCAATAGTCGAGCGAAAATTAAGTTCAACTGCGTGTCCACAGGGCCGGGAAGACTTTCCGTGACTTTGGTACACCCCTCTGGACAGCTTCAAGACAGAGGTGCGTACTGCGACCCAACCCACAAAAGTTCACTTATTCGCGCGGCTATCCCCTACTAAACCATACATCGTCTTCAAGTGGATTTCCCAGGAAGTTTCTCGGTTGTCTGACCTGAGGATCGATCCCTGGTTCCTCACTAACAGAGCAACAACGGATGCTGACCGCTACACCATCGAGCTGAAGAACAAACGCAAAGAAGGTGTGGTGGGTAAAACGGCGCTATGCTACGCCAAGTGCTCACTCGTGTTGAAAGACGGCGTTTTGAGCCATCAGGGCAAGCATCCGAATGAGAGATGACCGGAGGGTGTCTCGTCGACGACGCCGTTGGAGGTTCTTCTGTTTTACGTCGATAGACTCCCTCAGGATTGAGTGCAGATCTTCCAAGACGTCCCTGGGGCAAAAATAAAAGAGCGATAAGAACGGGGATGTGCTGATTTCGATCATGCGCATATCAGTGACGCAACGAGCCGAAAAACAGGATAACCTAGACCCTGTAGCGACTAAAATAACCAAGACTCCGTTATTTCCGGGATTTCGGAATCAATATTTCAGGTATGAGGTCAAGAAAGGAGTCACACAGAATCACCAAAAAAATCGACCAACGTGACTCCAAGAGAGACGACCCGGACGCCAAATCCAATCTCGTCGCGGTCAAAATCATCGCTGTTTTCGACTACCGGGTCAGGCCATGGAAACCCCAAACCCCCCCCTCAACCCGCAACTGGGGACGCCGCCTGCAAAACATGTTCGAGAGAATCCTCGTGGCGGCAACAAATACGAAGCCGTTCTCACCTGAAAGCCGCCGGTTGAATACGACTGAGTCCACAGATGACGGACTCACGGAGCTCTGCGTGGTCGCAGCGCAGCAGGGGTAAGATGAGCTTGACGAGGTCCCGAGCCTTCTCCTTGACCGACAGGAAAATTCGACTGTTGGCGAGATGCTGCTGTTGTCGCGGACTCAGCGGTGTCGTTGTCGGGGGGACAGAAGCAGCAACAGTAGCAGTTCTCGTCGAGTCGTCCACAAGTGCACTTCCTAGAAGGGCGATGTCCGCGGACCTATGAAGAGAGAGAGAAAGGGGTGCACGCATTAATAGCAATGGTACGGAAGGTTGGGGGGTGGGGGTTGACTTGGAGGCAGACTCGGAAGGTCTTACCCAGTGGAGGGATTCGAGATATGGTTGGAGGTGGCGCGACGGTGAATACTGTTGCTATTTGGGCTGCTGTAGGCGGGCGTCGAACGGTCAACGACGCAGACACCGGTGGAGGAGGGAGCGATGCAGCAGGCCATGGTGACGTAGTTGTGCCAGAGCGGAAGCAGCTGGTCCCGTTCGCTGGAGGGCGTTTTCTTGTTCGTCGAGCGCAGGATGGAAGAGGCCCGGTTCTCGGTGGCCTGGGTACTAAAAACAGATCGATAATTGTGCGGCTGGAGGATGAGCCGGCTTCATATATGTTTCCATGGAGATTATTGGGAATGTATTGGAGGGGTGAAGTCTCCAGTGCAACCCAAAGAGGAGGTGGAAGGAGTCGCTGCATCATCTAACACTTAAAGAACACACAGGCGTTGCCAGACGTGGAACGCGGGCTTGTTTCGGGTGACACAACAGCCTGTTTCCGCCGCAACCTCCAAGTCAGCCTGGCCTGGGAAGAGGCTCCTTCCATGGACTGATAATCAAGGAGACCAGTCGACATCATTTGCGAAATTCTGGGAAAATGTGATTGACGAGTGGCTTTCATTAATCTCTCTCACTCTGTCCACTTACCAACAACATTCGAGAAGACACGAAGTTCACAATTAGCTTCGCGGAAGTCCCCTAAAGACAATCCGCAAATAAATAACTGGAAAGCATATAGCGTAACATGGTTGGTAAAGTTGAAGGCATCGAGGATCCTTGAGTAGTTTCAGTGACATACACGTAGGAGGTAGACATACGACGACGACATCTCGCCCACACCGCTACTCCGGCTATCAGGCTGCCCAACCTGTCGAAGACACCAGGAGAATGGAAGTATTCGATCAATAGTGCCGTCAACGAATCGCTAAAGCAGACTGGTGTGACCAGCGCTCCATCGAAGAAAAGCTGTAAACCCTTCTAGAACAACGTCGACGGCTGTGTTTCGGCCACGAGGTGTTCTGACACAGTGATGGACAAATGGAGCGCAACCGTAAGTCCAACTCACTTAGGATCCACTAAGGAGAACATCTGCGAGAGACGCTGAAACACCGCGTTCCAGGTGTAGCCAATGGCGGGGTGACAGCTAAGGGGGCTGCTCGTCGAAAGGGCCATTGTGAGGGCGGTCGCCCATACGTCCGTCAGCTGGGTTCGCTCCTGCTGGGGCGGCAGGAGGTAGGGTGTGAGGAGGGACTGGCAGAAGGACGAGGGGGAGGGGCGGGGAGGCAGCGTCGCCGCCGCCGCCGTCGTCGTCGCGCAGTTGCGGCGGGCGACGGCGTCCTTCGAGTTGTCGCCCAACTCGGCCAACCTGATTGGGGTGGTCGCAGTGCTGATGGTGGTTTCTAGGCGAAAGAGGTAATTTGGGTGTTGTCAGCTGCGACTTCTTGGCATTTGTTTTAACCTATCGCGGACAGCTTTTGCGTGAATGGCGGAGATTTTCAAGGAATGACCGACGGCATCTGTGGGCTGGCTATAAGAGGGAAGTTACAACTGTTTTGCGCTAATCGTCCACACAATTAATCTGGGCAGGTGTGACCCCTCACCGAAGGCTGGTCAGAGTGGCTTGTGCGGCTCCATCACCCCAAATCTAACCAAAACGAGCGTTCCCCACTGGTGACAGAGCCTGGGTTGGTTAAGGGCTTGTTGACTCAGCTGCGGCCACCGGGGACACCGCCACCTGAACCACCCAAGAAGCCGGCTCTTCTTCCCTGACCAATCAGAAAGATAGAAGATTCCTTGATCCCTTGCGGCCCAGGAGAGCTAGGGGTGATTTCATTCGCTCATTGCGCCTACAGAGGTGCCGGCATGTTTCGCACCTCTTCGTGATATTGGAGATTCTGGGCTTGAACTTCGCGGAACGAGTCCGCAAAAAGAGCCTCGACTCAAATAATCCACCAACCCACCTAGTTTGCTGCCCAGCTGAGAGGCTTCGCGTCCGTTGGCCTTGACAGCAGCGCCAACATCTCTGGGGGGCGCCACCACCTTGGAGAGATGGGCGGACGGGTATGTATGACTAGAGGCTCTGGCAGCGGCAGCAGTGGCGGCGACGGCAGCAGCGTTGACGAAAGATGGCGCGGTGATAGTGACGGCCTTCTGGTTCCACGCCGACGGCTGCCGAGGTCCACAGAACCACACGGGACCAGATCGCTCGGCCAGCGACTTGAAGTCCAACGTTGGAAGGTTCGCAAGATCGTGCTTCATACCAACACAGAAAGAGGGGAGTCAACTTTCAAACGTTGCTTTTGACACCTACACCACGACACTGTGGGGTCGTTTTTCCCGACTCACTCGTTCCTGTTGCGGCAGCAGGGAACCAATACGCTCGAAGATAGCCGGCGCAAGACTGTCGAGCACGTCGATGCAACAGAGATTGCCAGTAGCCGGCGCCGTGGGGTCCAGGGCTGTGGCGGCTGCAGCGGCGGCGGCGGGTTGGGTGTTGGCAGCCGCGCGATTGATGAGACGGAGGATGGCACGCGACTCGCGCAAGATGTGCACGGCCAGGCGACGGGCAAGGGGGCGGCATTGGCAGAGCATCACCAGGGCGAAGCCCTCCGCCTCCAAGAGGGCTGACTTCTCCGAGAGACTTGGGGTAACCGCGGCATCCTGTAAGAAGAAGAAGAAGGGGGCATCGAAGTGTTAAGGGCTTCGAGGGGAGGCTTCGGGCCAAAAGGCCTCACTTCAGCGCAAAGCCTGCTCTCTACCCCCCTTCTTACTGTGACCGCTCGAGGGTACATGCAGGTGCCTCCCAGTACACGAAGACTGAATGCGAGAAGTGGGAGGTCAACTGTACAGTATTTCTAAGATCCTGCAGGGCAATGCCATTAAGGCCTGGCAAATCGCCCTGACTTAAGATGAGTTGTCTCGAGACAAAAAGACAAAATCTGCTCCCGACTCACTCGTTGTAAAGCGATTTTCCAGTTGACGAGAAGCGTGTGCAGGGTCTTCAGGCCGCTGTCCAGCTGGTGTGGAGAGGTGTCGGGGACATACCTCTGGATGAATTGGATGAAAGCTGGGGGAAAAAGAAGGGCCCGAATATTTTACATTCAACAGTACCTCCTCCCACCAGCCCACCCACATCTAAGCAAATCTGGTAATTTTAAGCACCATTGGACAACATTATCAGTAAATTCTAATCCTGCCTGGCAACTACTGGAGGGATCCCGGACGGAGAACACAGAAGGAGCAACAATAAAATACCCCGGCCTCTAAATGACTAACTTCTTGACACTGGGTAGGCTTTTTAAAATGATCTCATTCTCTAGTGTATGATAAATTCACTCCTTTAGAGAGAACATGCTTCAATTGTATTTCACGAAACGTTCCCTCCTTGCCCTTGTATATTAAATGAACCCTCGATTGGAGTCTGTAAATCTCATGCAAGCGAATGAGTCTGGGGACACCGTAAACGGCAAAAAAATATTCCCAATAATCTGCACGCCACCCCCAAATGAAGCCGGTTTATCACTCTGGTCGGAAATTTGGATCTGGGCATTTGAATGTTGCAATCAAACTGCGATCGCGCCTGCCAGAGGAGGGTTCAACGACCGGTGGCGACGTCCCCTGCAAGACGTCCTCCCCGAAGAGAAGGAGGAGGTGGTGGTGGTGGAAGTGGACGTCGCCACGGCCGCTGCATCGCCATCCAACACTCGACTAACCCAGCGGCAACACTTGAACCTCGGATGAGGCGGCCGGCTTTCGTCACCCGGCAGCCTGCAAGTCGCACACCGCAGAGTCTGACTCAGGTTCAGTCACAAACAGAGAAAGAGAGAGAGAGAGGGGGGAGGATGGTAACCGTTACACCGCCGTGATGGCGTACCCAGCGCCACCCGGCTTCGACCGACGGGCACCTCTAGTCTTTGAAAAAACGAAAGCGGCCTGCAGGGGACTCGTGGGCTAGAAAATAATCGACGTTCTGGCAGTCGTCTGTCGAAATAGACTGCCCGGAAACCACTTGAACTTGCCGAATGCAGCAACCGCATTTGCGAATTGACTGCCGCCATGTGGAGACCACAGAATGTGCCGCAAAAATGCAAATCTGCGCGGCTATCCCATACTAGAGGATAAAAAGGCTGGGATTTGATGGGGTTTGCCACGAATTTTCTCGGGAGAACGTTTACAGCTGGCGGTTCCAGTGCTCCGAAGAGGAGGAGGAGGAGGTGGTGGAAGTGGCCGCAGCTGGGTCATCGAACACCCAACGAACATAGCGGTGCCACACTTCTAACTCGAACTGGTAACATTTCGAATTATGTAGCAACCGGTTTTCGCCATCAACGATGCGCAGCTAGACGCGCCAAGGAAGAAGACCCGACAGCCAATAAGAGTGGAGCAAGTATTTTGCAAAAAAAGGAATAAAATTCACCCAGCGACTGGAAATGACTCGTTCACTATTTATGCACAAATGAATTATAATAATAAAAGGACGGACCCTGGATGGTGCGCTGTCGGTAAGAGGGTGACTCGATGATTAGATTGACCATGGCCTGTTGCGCCATCATCCGTATCTCCTCGTCGACGTTCAGGGAGACGCGAGCCAGCAGTTCCACCAACTCGGTTCGCGACATCTCGTAGGGCAGAAGGCGAGGTATACAGTTGACGCAGGTCTTGAGCAGGTCAATCTTGGGCTTCCGGTCCACTCTAGATGGCGTGGGGGAGAAAATTTAACGATCCGCGAATAAGTATTCAGCAAACGCTCAACGTTTCCGGCTGTTCTGCGATTGGTTCCCGTTGTTAATTGAAGGTCCCGTCTTTCTCGAATGGGGGTTTTATTATAAATAGAAATTCTCTCCATACTCGATTTTCATTGGTCCAAGCACCAGGCGAAAAACATAACTGAGCATTCGCCTCCAATAAACGCCAAGTTGAAATTCTGACATCCTGTTGTCGTCAAGGAAGTTACTAGTGAGCCTCTTTCATCGGAAATACCCTCTGGTCAGGTGAATTGAGGACGACATCGCAACAGCCTTAAAACACCACACAATCAAAAGGCATAAACGGAGGTCACCATAGCCGAATAAACATGACCTTGTCCTCAGTTTACACCGCATTCGCACCGAACTGGGCGGTATCGAAATCCACATTTGGCGGCTATCTCCTACTAGCGGATAAACCGGCTTCGTGGTGGTTTGCGATGAAGTTCTTGGGCATTACGTTTACAGGAGGCGTCCCTGGGAATCGCACCGGGGTCCCTCACCAAAGGAGTGATGATGCAAACCACTACACCATCGGGTCTCATGGGTGAAGGGCGGTATGATCGATCCAAAGTCCCTGTTGCCCAGCATGTGTGCAGGCAGACGCCGACCATACTGGGCCTAAGCACTGGAAAGTTCACAATGGACGCAACCTTCCGGAACGAGACGGCGAAATGGGCCAATCAGAAGCTATGTACCATCGGGAAATTTGAACTCTCGGGGTTTCCCCGGCATGCGTCGCCTTCTTCTTTGGCGCAGCCAACTCCTCCCAGCCCCAATATCGCCCTATTATGGCTTTTAACAAACAGAATATTTTACATAAGATTCCTGAAGGACGAAACATCTGTCAGAGCAGCTGGTTTAAGTTAACATAAACACTACACTCACTTGGCACGCATGAACGTACACCGCTTGGCAACCAAGATTCATCCCCATTTTACACGAATCAATGTTTAAGGCATGACGACCACTACTAATCTCCACTTCACACGAATTAATGTATATTGCATGGCGGCCATTAACTCCAAGAATTTACAAATCCATACAGGGGTTTTGCTAAGGGCGACAGATCACACTCCCACCAACATGACATCCAGCAACAATGGCTAGAGCCATCACACGACCGCTCAAATGGTGCTTTATCTTGGGTGAACACGCAGAAACTTGGCTTGTAGGCACCACTGGTGAACACTCTTCTCCAAACGACCGTGGAAAAGGTCAAAAAAGGGCTCTGCTAAGGGCAACAAATCACAATATCCAGCAACAGTGGCTAGAGACACCACACGACAGCAGTGATGCTCAACAATGCGTTAACTTGGGGCGACCACGAGGAAGCTCCCCTAGTAAGCATTGTCAAATGGTCGCCCTCCTCATACAAGAGGATGAGCTGGCTTCAGGGATTTCGCGACGTTATAAAAACATGCGAGGCCATATGACAAAACTCAAATATTTCATATTGCTCTGCACAGTTTAGTCAGTTCTCTGAAACCGTGAATTGTGAGCTACCTGACGCTTCTTAAGGCTCTTTTATTGTACAACGCCGGAAACCCGCGACAATTGCGCTGCATATTTTTTTCTTGCGAATATCTCCTAGTAGAGGATGCGGACAACACTACACCTTTGGCTGCCTAAATCCAACCCCCCGGCGCCAGAAGCCAGAGGCCCGGACGATGCCTCCACAAGAGGAGAACGACGACGACTAAGAAGAAGAAAAAAAGGAAGAGAAGCTGCATAAATCCAACCCCCGGCGCCAGAAGCCCGGACGATGCCTCCACAAGAGGAGAACGACGACGACTAAGAAGAAGAAAAAAAGGAAGAGAAGCTGCATAAATCCAACCCCCCGGCGCCAGAGGCCCGGACGATGCCTCCACAAGAGGAGAACGACGACGACTAAGAAGAAGAAAAAAAGGAAGAGAAGCTGCATAAATCCAACCCCCCGGCGCCAGAAGCCCGGACGATGCCTCCACAAGAGGAGAACGACGACGACTAAGAAGAAGAAAAAAAGGAAGAGAAGCTGCATAAATCCAACCCCCGGCGCCAGAAGCCCGGACGATGCCTCCACAAGAGGAGAACGACGACGACTAAGAAGAAGAAAAAAAGGAAGAGAAGCTGCATAAATCAAACCCCCCGGCGCCAGAGGCCCGGACGATGCCTCCACAAGAGGAGAACGACGACGACTAAGAAGAAGAAAAAAAGGAAGAGAAGCTGCATAAATCAAACCCCCCGGCGCCAGAGGCCCGGACGATGCCTCCACAAGAGGAGAACGACGACGACTAAGAAGAAGAAGAAGAAGAGAAGCTCACGGGGTGCTGTCGTCGGCATCCTTCAGGAAGGCCTCCTGTTTGGGCGGCATCATGTTGCGACAGACCTGCATATCGAGCAGCCGCAGAATGGCCTCGAAAGCCCGCCTCACGGGCACCAGGTAGGGCCCGATGCCCAGTCGATCGCACAGCGTGTCGTCCAGCGTGGTGCCGTGGAAGGAGCGGCGAACTCCGCCCGGCACCGGACGACACACCATCGCCGAGGGGCCCACCAGCGTGGCGCAACCTCCCAGGGGCTGGTCCTGCGGCATCGGTGGTTCCCCGTCCTTCTGCTGCAGGCCGTGGGCAATCAGGAGGAAGGCGCGGAGACCAATGTTCATGCGCTAAAGCGGGCGTTGAGGATCATAAAAAATAATAATAATAATGACAAAGCGGTGGTTTGGGAATTTTATTTATGACGCCGCGCCGGTCGCAATCGAGATGGTTGGCACTAGACGCCTAGGGCTGTCATCTAGGGTGAATCCTACCGCTGAATGTAAATGTGGACTCCCGTTCTTTGGCAGTAGTCCGTGGGCTATGAATGAGTCATGAGGTGTCATGCCCGTCAATTGACGACCTGTCAACCGGACAGTTCACTTTCGCCCGTGCCTCCCAGTAGCCTCTCTTCTACACGCGGTGCCCGAGCAGATACCGGAGGACTATGCAAACCGTGTCTTGTTTGGCGTGGTTATCGCCTGCTGGGGGGTGAACCTGCAGCTTCATGCATATCGCCGATTGATCTCCAGTTCTGGTTGCAGCGGGGCGACCGCAAGCTCACGAGAAAATAACCCGCGCCGACGGTACAAATCCACGTTTCTAGTTCCCCGCCGCCGCCGCCGAAAAGTACCGCGACGTTTTATTTCGTCGTCGGAAAACTGTTCACGCCTGTCCGCTCTAGAGCGCCGTCTTTGGTCTCAAGCAAAAGTCGGTCACACAAGCGCTGTGAAGCAGAGATCAGCGAGATCCTGAATGAGTTGATTAACTAAACTGCATTGCTTTCTTTGTGTAAACGTGATCCTGAAACATCAAAGACAACACCCACCTCGGGCATAAAGACGAGCTTCTGAAGTCGATTGACACCCAGGAGGTCAAATATTATCTCGTTCATCGCGAAGTCCAGTTTTTCCTAGAAACAAAAACAACAAGATAAAACCATAAAATGACGTGACGTAAATTATAAATTCGGGTGGATGTGTTTTTGTTAGGAATTCTGGTCACTCTGGTGTGAAATTCGCATTGGGTAGCTAACAGACAACCAGCGAACCCAAAATGTAATCTCTCCCCGAGAAGGTGAGCCGACTTAATGGAGGGTGTTTCTATGAAGATTCTGGGGAACATCGCAGAGGTGGCGGAGTCCTCTGCAGTGCCACCCGAAGAGGGTCAAGTGACCGTTGCCAAATCCAACACGTAGCCGGAACACGGGGGCCGCCGCACTTTGAACGCCGACTGGTTTAACTACGGAGGATGTAACAGTCGGGTCCGCCACCCGACAACCTCCAAGTCGGTGAGTCACTGGCTTCACTTGAGTTGTAAACTTATCGGAATCGGTTCTTTAGTAAAGAAAATCCATTTAACACTCCTCTATCGGGTAAATCCCACCCGAAAAGCGAACAAATTCCTAGAATTCAAAGTTCACTCCAGCACACACTGCCGTTCCTCGGCCTCCACCCGACACTCAACTCACTACAATTAGCTGAATGCGGCAGCGGCAAAAACCCCAGTGGTAAACCACTTGAGAGGTGGACCAAACCACGACCGAGTTGGCAAAGGAGGAGATCCATGCCGGTATCCAACGGCCTGGAAGGCGGCTGCTATTCTATCGCACAGATACCTGCTGTAGCGTTTCGGGAGTCCCCTAATTAAACTAGTCGTTTATCTCATATCGATTCATGCTCTTGCAGAAGATAGCCCCACCGAAGAAGAAGAAGAACCAATTGGTCCTTTTCATTTGAAGCTTTGACTCCCTCCTCCTCGAGAAGGTCCCAATTGGATTCTATTCTATGAAGAGTAATTGTTCGAAGATTTTCTTTGACAACAATTCGGAACGCAGTAAACCAAGGTCGAACGCGATCTGATTGCCTTCCCGATAAAGCACTCTTCCGTGCACTCATCGTTGAGTCAGTCGAACACCCCCATTGCTCTCGTCTCCTCATTCCAAATCCTAACTTCGCTAGCGTTGGCGTTTATTCTTTGCCAATCCAATCTCCTAGGGGGTTGCCATGAAGTTTCTCAAGAATATGTTCATAGGTGGTGGCACCCACAGTACCACCGTGGTCGCCCGACCTGGGGATCGAACCCGGGTTCACCATCAAAAGAGCAAGGATGCGGACCGCTGCACAATTGTCTCCTCATTGATTGTCCTTCAGTCGATGATAACAATAAAGAAGGAATTTCCCAAGAAACCAGAACCCGTGACGAGCGAAAGTCACCAGCTGTCTGTTCCGTCGTAAATGCTGTGAGGAAAGAATGCATTGAGCGCGGCTACCATACGATGTCAGAATGGTGAAAAAAACTACCTGGGCTATGAAGTGGATAATCTTGACGAAGACCGTGCTCGAGACGTTCTTGGGTAGAACGGACTTGGAGCCCTTGGGGAAGAGTCCGTTGACGATGCTCTGGAGCTTGCTTTGTGTGTCGGTGTGCTTCTCACACTTGATGCGCACCACGTAGACCCTTGGGAGAGAGACGTGGCTTGTTAGAGGCACCGACAAAGAGCACGCCAAAGGGTAGAATAGAGACAGTCCATTGGTCCGCTCAAGGTCACTTAGTACAGTTTATTTGGTGGGCCAATAAATAGATTGTGTGTACTTTTGAACGGGCCTGTATGCGGAAGACCGTTTAATTGGTATAAACGCACATAAATTGGTTATAAAAGAGAATATGTGTGGTTAACGTGGGACGGCTCCGTACAACGGTTAATTACCTAGCAACAGAAAGTTGAGGTTGGGGAGAGCAATATAAATACTGGGATTCGAGAGATCTGGATTGGCCCGATGTTGCCCCGATCAGCATCGTCAGATTTCAATCATCGAAACGACAACTGAAAGTCGGCGTCGAATGGTGATCACGTGGGTATTGATCGAGATTTAGTAAACGCCTGATTCAGTCATAGTACACGAATGATAAGATTCAAAGTGACTTGTCAGAGACACCGACAACGAGCTAGCAAAAAAACACCCGGCCCACTCTAGGCCGCATGGCAAAAGGGTAGAATAGAGACTGTCTATTGGTCCGGTCAAGGTCACTTACCACAAAAGTCGAAAAAGGGACTCCAAACTGACTCGACCAAGATCGCGATTTTTGAGTTGCCCAAGGCAGAGTGACATAAAAGGCGGCCAGTTGGTGAGAAAGAAGGCCTTGGTTCCAACACAGAGGAGACACGTTACCATGGGGAAGAGTGCCTGAAAGGGGGGTAGAGAGGAAAGCGAAGACATTAGATGGCAGGGCATCACGGACCAGGGATCTGCGCGAACCGACCGTGTAGCGGCCAGCTTCCTTACTCTTATCGTGAGACACCCTGGGTTCGACTCCCAGTTGAGGCAATTCCGACTAGGCGTCAAATTCAAAAGTCGGCGATTTTGTCGTTTCATGGGACCTTGAAACAGCCGGATTAGCCTCCGACAGGAGCTAGCCGCACAAAACAATGCAAGTTTCCTAGATGGAGAGCATAAACTAGTTTCGGGGAATGCGCCAAATTCCCACGATTGTGCTGCCGAAGCGTCCACAAGAAACTGACACTTCCATGGAAGATATTTAATTGAGCAGACAGCCCCCTCCCCAAAGCAAAAGAATCCTCAAGCGCACAAATCTTTGAACTCACCAGGACGTGTTTTTTCTTGTTGGCCAGATCAAAGGTGGGGTTGTAGAGGAGGTCGACGAACGCCTTGAGGGCGGGGATGTTGACCTCGTGGCGGGCGACGGCTGCCACGGGGAGGAGAATCTCCACAAAGAGGCCCGCCATCGCGTGCTTCACCTCCTTCTCCTTGACCTCGAGGAAGTAGTGGCCGATCTCGAGGAGGAAAGTGAAGTAGCTCACAAACTCCTCGATTGGATGCATCTACGCGAAATCAAGATCACAATAAAAAACAATGCTTATCCTGTTTTTGCTGCAGGCGTATTCTCAGCGATTTTCATGGACGCGACCCGTGTCTAATTTATCTCGGGCCACAGCTGGCGTTTAGGCGAACCCCCTAAACCGGATCTCCCAGGCACAGACGAAGGGGGTCGTTCCGGCTGTTCCATGTTAAGGCGGATTGGGGAACTTACAGAGCCTCAGACTATGCAGAAAGCGCCTCCACCGCCAGCCGTGTGATCGTCTCCCTGTCGATCCAATTTATCCGACCTATAACCAGACTATGCTCTCGACTGCACCACCACCAACGCCGCCAACCCCTCTCCCGGTAACGCAGCGATCTCCGAATTGAGCGCGGTCTTCGACAGACTGTCCGTGAACAGCCTCGAACCCGGGAGCCTCACCAACAGAGCATCGTAAACTGCAGACAACTCAGCTGTCGTCTCCCCTGTCACTTTATTCCCGTTTGTGTCGGTGCACCGGGAACAAGCATGGCCCAAGGGCTGCCTCGGAACTGAAATGTAGGAGATCACTTGTGTGCTCATTTCGTGGTTAGAGTCCAGAAGCGGTAGAAGCACAACTGGTGGAAGGGTTGCTATCACGGAGTCATGCTGGGATTAGCCTATCGTGAACTAGTACCCGGTAGGTTGATTCCCCGATCACAGGTACTGGAGAGATATTGAAGCAACGCGAAGTAACAGGGAAAGAATCATTGGCGATTGCGGCTGAAGAGTTGTTGTGGTTTTGCTAAGATAGGCTGAATCGCTCTCAGACAACAGCCGCGGAAGCCTATGTTCGCGAAATATCACTCTAATAATAGCAATAGAGAGAGAGAGAGCTGGCAATGCGCATACGCAACCGACACCCTATTATAACCCGCCGCCCCCACCCCGAACAACTAAACCACCACCACCCAGTCGGCAAAACCAGCAAAATTACAATGTAATGCAACGATGTTGCGTGGAGAAAGGGGTGTTGCCTCTTGATGAACGCAATTATGCATTTGGGGACAAAAAGTTAAGTTTTTTTAGGGGGGGGAATATTCATATTTACCTTGGCTGCGATTCTTAGCATCACTTCCCGAAACAAATTAAAAACTCCGCCAGACTGGACAGAGGAGGAGATCAATTATACGATCCAACAGCCAGAAAGGCGGATCCGAATATACCAGGACGTTCTTGAGTGTTTAGAGGCTAGAGTCTCCCTAGAACGAAGCCGGTGGGGCTTGAAACGCCATATGTATGAAGTTCAGAAGAAACCTAATGAACTCTTCTCCAAACTCACATCTCTGCGACATTCATGAAGCTGGCTCATCGTATCGCAAAAGACAGCCCCTCACCAACAACTTCGATAAAAAGCGAGTCAAGAGTCACGCACCTTGACGCGAAAGAATTTCATCCCCATATGGAGGGAAATAATGCTGTGGGTGGTGAAGGAACTGTTCTCCTTGGATCGTAGAAGCGCAAGTTTGGTCGAAAAGTGCAGTCGAACGAGGGAGAACCTAAGACGAAAAACATTATTGCCGAATTGGCCACAAGGCGCAGTGCTTTTTCTGGTTCTTTTCAATTATAAAGTCTAAACCTGCTTCCCCCAATGGCGTGCTAATCATCAACTACGCGGATGACATGACCCCATGTCATGCCTGCAAGACGATCTCGGATTCCCAACAGCCTGGACAGGCCATCCATGAGATAGGCGAGTGTTCTCCAGAAACACTAAACATGCGTATCCACAACGTTTGCCCTGAGAACAGGTGTTGACACACCTTTGCTTACTTCAATCCACAAATTAGTCTCCAGCTCAGAATCCTGAGCGTTATTTTCAACAGTCGGCTATCTGGGAGAGATCAATTGGATGCTTTCTCGTTCATGTCTGTATAATTCCCCCTTCTTGGATACTGTTCCTCCGTGATTTTATCCGACCTTGCATTTTCAGAATTTTTAATCCTCCAACGGCTTTTTTAAATCCTCTCGTTTAATAGTGGCGTGTCTGCGCTATCCGCCCAAGAGACCATAATTAAACAGCATTTCACTAGTTGCACACTCAACGCTGCTCACATATTAGCTAACCCCTCCCACCCCGTATATTCACGTTCTGCGGACTGATGCGTTGCGTAACGCGAATCCGTGCTCGTGATCGCGGTCACTATATCGAGTTCCACAAATTAATCGATAGATTTATCATCACATGTATTTCAATAGTAATAATAAAAAGATACAACAAACAAACAAACCGTAACCTCGGTTAAGTTTCACATCTTCGCCGATAAACATGCATTTTGCACACAACGGCTCACATAGCCCAAGACCCCCCTCCCCACTCGTCAGTTTCTGAGCCAGAAAACGGGACAATGCAAACATTTGATTTAGTCTACCTGGTCTGCGACAGTTCACCAACGACCTCGGCATACATATCTGCGACGGCATTGACGTTCTGGGCATTGCGACTGGATTGAAGGCTATAAAAGCGGAATATAATTAATTCAAATGAGCAGGACATGGGAAATTAACCCGCTTTTCTAATTTATTTATGCAAATGGTGTTGTTTAAAATTAATTAAGAGTTAGGTGAACTTAAAAATCACCGTACGCACTTTTCTTTATAC
Organism: Proteocephalus fallax; assembly: GCA_028672205.1. Lineage (NCBI taxonomy): Eukaryota > Metazoa > Platyhelminthes > Cestoda > Proteocephalidea > Proteocephalidae > Proteocephalus > Proteocephalus fallax. The sequence goes on along the minus strand of JAPUBX010003993.1, from coordinate 41,946 downwards.
TCAAAATGCTTGAAAGCCTGTTCGAGAATCTTGTTGATCATTTCATCATGTCCTGGATGGTAGGACAGTTGTTTAATGACTGCCTTCAGAACCTGGCAGTAAAGCATGTCGATGGCCAACTACAAAAATAGAACATTTTCGAATTGGTAAACATGACATGTGGGAATTTAAGGTAGGAAATAACAAGACAAACATCTCGTCTCTCCGCCATATTTTCTCGAGCCGAATTAGACAACTGGGGCCAGCTGGGACTGTGTTCCAACACCGACGACGAAGTCGGGGCATTGTTGTTGGACGCGTCGTTACCGGTATTTCCCGACCCATCGAGATGTACGGATCGAATAAGCTGGTCGCGACCACCACCGGATAGTTGATTGGCCGCCGGTGCACCAGTCACAGCTGAGAGGGTTTGACTGCGTGCCTGCGCCGCGGCAGTTTTAGGCGATTGAGATGCTGCGACTTTGGTGGCCGTGGGGCGCTGGAAAGGATAGGAGGCGCCCAAGGAGTGCTGGCTGTCATACCACTTGGTGATTGTGTGCAACATGGAGGGTAACGCGTGCTCAGCACACGTGTTGAGTGCATTGAGGAGTTGTTGATACGCACTGTCATCTTGTAGACGCATACATTTCACCAGATTGTTTTCCTGTTTCACGGAGAAAAAAACAAGTGGCTGAGTTTCGAATATCCGAAGACAGCGGGTGATAAAACAGGATAAGAACAGAGTCATTTTATGCGGATTGGTTCGAAACACCTTGATTTGTGCTAACACACGGATGAGCAACGGGTTTGAAAATTATAAATAGATCAAATACACTACACGCGTAAATGCCTACACGGAATTGAAAGTTGTTTAAGATAGAAAAAATGAAATGGCATCAAAAAGGCAAACGTTGATAGAGTTAAAAATCACATACCGCCTTTTCATCAAGAGCGTTTTCAACTTTGACTTGGCAAACGGAGGAGAATTGTTTAAGGAGGGCATGGAGAACAAGTTCTCCGGGATTAGTACCAATCATTGGTCTTTATCTAGGAGAAATGACAACGATAACCTAAAATGAATAAAAAAATAACCAGTTTTCGGGACTAATAACTACGTAAGTCAAACCTTAAGTACCGATTTTAGACGAGTAGTTCTAATGAATGATTCACGCTATAAATATGAAGCGGAGTAAAAATTTTAAAGCAAGAAAACAGTTATAAGCAACAAAAATAAGACTTCAAATTAAATGCAAAAAGTCTACACTCGTAATGAAATTATACTTTTTTGCCATAGGCCGTGAATCAAAACTGCAAAGATACGAACCAATAAAAATAGAGGTCAATGTTTTAAATTATACGTAACATTTCTATTCAATATAACGAACGTTTGTGTAACGAACACAATTATCAAACACAATAACCTCCATAAATAATACGAAAATGCATTATCATATTTAATAAAACATTTTTGTTAAACGAGGCATATTTTATTAAATGGGACTACTTTTCATATTTTACTGACCCAGCGAAACATTATGAAGATGAAAGAATCGTAAAGCCAAAATCAGAAAAGTGTCATGGTCTTCGACGAAAATCTCGGACTAAAACACATGCTCCTTTACCAAAACTAGGATTGGAGACCAACAAAACATACATTCCCAAAAGGGGATTAGGAATCTCAGCGACATGTCCTTTTGGATATTGTGCTAGCATGATACATGATCAAGACACATATAAGTTACTTTTCGAGGCCTTTTCGATGTGAGCACTAGTAGAAATAAGCACAAAAATAATAATAAGGTAACCCTGGCACCTCCTGTCCTCCATATATGCAGCCGAGTAGGCGACAAAGAGTTCATGAATTAATTCATTTTTTAGATTTTTATGATGCAGAATATTGTTGACGGGTTAACTTTATTGAATAAATCCTCAAGTTCTCTCTTGGAAATTCATAAAGTTCTGAGTTCAATGGTGACCGCTAGGAGACAGTCTCGATGTGCTATTGGGGGTTACACTCTACCACGTTTAAGTGTAGTGACGATAGACGTTGTGAACGGTGAAGAATTTAACTTATTAAACGAAACTGTTTCTCGAAATTCCAAGGCGGTATTCTTATGAAAAGGCATTATGGTCCTAAATTAACTGTACCAATAGGCGTGCCACTTACGCTGGACTCCAAATTTTGTATTTTCTCTGGTGATTCTTAGGAGTACCTATCACAATGTTGGAGTTGTAATCGGTCTTTAACTGAATTAGGTCCAGATACTTGAGGCAAAACCTTGATGAATGCCATCATCAGTCACCTCACAGTATTATGTTCTCCCTGTGTTGTGTTTGGTTTCGATGTTTCTACTTTTACAGGCTTCTTTTTTTAAAAATGACGATTTTTTGGGCACACCGCCGAGACACCATTCTTCGGCGGCATTTGATAATAATTATTATTATGCGATTCGTTTCATTAAGGCCACTAAAAGCAAAGGTTTTAGCAACGAAAGTGATGCATGAATTGGTCAGTATGTGGCTTCAATATCAAAAAAACGTGCTTAAGGTCACCAAATATTTTCAAGTTCGAGTAATTTTTCAAATGCTAATTTAAAACGCATTTGGAATGATAAATAATCGTAGTTTTATTGATGTATATAGAAGACGGTTTATTAATCATTCGTGATGAATAATGCAGTGAAAATTTCACCCGTGTGCGCGCTTATGGTTGTCATTTATTTTGGCGAAGTTTTCGATGAAATTTCGTCATAATTTGTGATTAATCACCCAATGACACTACCCGACCAAAATGCGCATCAAAAAGTAATGCGAAGGGAATGTAAATGCGGCCGTGGGTTTACAAACGCCCAAATACCGACATTTTGTTTGTTTACGAACCCATTCAAACGGAAAGGGTCTTAGTCTGAGGAAATAATTTTACAGTACGTCTTTTTAATATGTAATTTGGAGTTGGGCTACTATATATCTATCAATAAACTGATTATTATTTTCCATTAATCGGAATTTGAAAACGGAACTCGAGCCTGAGTAATGATAATTGTAGTGGCTTTATTGAGGTCACGAGGACCAAAACGTTAAGCATAAAAAGATATAATTAACAATTCTATGTATGAAAATTGTCTTATAGTTACTGCTTCACCTATTCAGGCGAAACTAAAAATCAGGAAAAATAAGGAATAGCCGAATTCCGATACGCCATTGATCTTGAGTCATTAAACGTTATCGCCTGCGCATTGGTCGAAGAGATTTACATTTAGATCAACTTGAATTGAGAGGATTGGAGGGGTCATGTGATATAGTATATCAGATATACGATCAGCGATGCGTGTACAACAAGTGGCGTTGAATTATGGTCTCTTTGATAGAAAGCATAGGGAGGCCACTAGAAAACGCGATTATTTTAAAACGACATCGATGTAAATCCTTTAAAATATCCCCAGCAGGATGCTGTTCAAACACTCCGCATCTTCATCTGCGACAGTTTTGATCAAACCAATCACACCTAAAATCTCCATTTCTTTGTCAACATCCCCCAAAACTGGAAATTAAGATGGCTGAAATTTGGGTTCCGATGTTTGCACCGAACCGAACATGGCGTGGGCCTATTTCAGGGCAGATGTACGCAAAAAAAGAAAATGTGTTCGGTGCAAGCCTTGACAGTCTTTCGGTTTATTTGGTGGTATGAACCTGAAATGAACTTAACGACTTTTTATTCACCGAACTAGGAGCACACAGTCATAGCCAGACAAAAATGACATCGACACCACCCTTTCCCACAAATGCACGAATTTGTCAAAGGCTGATGTGAATAAGGGTGGGTACACTCAAACATTCAGGATGCGCTCATAGACAATGTCTAGGGGGGCATGGTGGTCATTGTTTCACCATCGCGAGAGGAAGAGACGGGTGGAGATCGAGGGGGGGCAGTGTATTGAGTCCAAATCCATTCATTACTCGATGAGATCGACCATTAAAGGAAAAAGGACCCAAAGGAGGCTGACAAGAGCCTGGACGTCATTGAAAACGAAGACGACTGAGTTCTGGTAATTCATACTCATGATCTCAAAATGACTTGGAAATTTTTTGATTGAACCCTCTAGGTAAATTGTACTGTTGCCTAAAATTAAGAAAATTAATGAGATTAAGTAGTCCAAAATCAGCGCCACTTAATTTCAGAAGGATATGACGCAGAGGGCATTAAAATAATCTAAACAGAGTCAGTCCTGGGGGCAAGACGACGAGGCGTCAAACGTACCACCAGTCTTCGTGATGCAGATGTATTTTTCTGTGCAGTCGGAATAGGTTGGCAATCCAAACACTTTGCCCACAGTCGAGTTGCCATCGAAAGCGGTCGCTGTTGGATTCTGGATAGAATTATTGTTTACAGTAGGCATACGCATTACTCTTCGTTTACATTCGTATCAGATCTTTTTTACACACACCCTTGTTACCCTGCTGTCTGCCATCTCCTTAGGCCACCGCAGGCGTTTAAATGACCCCGTAAATCCATTTAATTTTGTTCACTTCGTTACATTTCTGTCTTTTCTATCTCTTTATGTTGGTTGGATTGTGGTTCCGTTCAGTCAGGCTACTTAAACTAGGCCACTACATAAACCTCGACATAATCTAAATTAACCTTCCCGCCAAATTTGTTACGTATCGACTTTCGGGGCAACATATTAGTCTGTAGGAGAATCTTGAGGTTGGTTTGGGGTGATTTACCCGACGTTGGAATGCTATAAAGGAGGAAGAGGTGCATTACAGAATGACTATTGTCCGCCAGTGGCTTCAAAGAAGCATCACGAGAGGGCAATTGAATCACACCATTTCCCTCCCGAAAAATGCCAGCCTTCGTGCAAAAGCCGGGCGAGTTATTGGACAAGAGATGGGAAATGCCAATTTGCCCGGATGTAGTTTCATTGGGTACCGTTTTGTAAATCCATTTGACAGCCACTCCTTTTATTGGCGGAAGTTTAACACGGACAATAAATGTATCGTCTGGAGAGGGCGGGGTGGTGGTTTCAAGTCACAGGTAGCGTAAACAGCATTGAAAAAAGACCAATTAGCGTGAATGTCTCCAAGATTCTTGAACAAAACCAGCTGGAAAACAAATTGGGATCAACTGCGCACACACCCATGCAGCATCGAGAAGCAGGTGAGCCGTTGCGGTAGAGGAATCAAGTGAAGGATGGCGGGAATGCGCCTACCTTTGTTATGAATGGTAACGAGATGGCGATTGGTCGAGGAACCCGGAAGTCTGAGATGCTGGTGACACAGGGGGTGGTGCAGGTGTGATCGGGGGACACGTAGGGATCATCTAGAGCGTATTGGACGAATTATTTCTCGATTTTGAAATAGCTAAAGCATTAAGTTGTCGCATATAAATCTGGCGTTTTTTAAAACAAAAATTGATGATTTTTTTATATAATCGCGTTAGGATACTGACTGCTGTTTTAAAGTGGAAATTGACCGCGGATTAAATTCTGCAAAAAACGAGGCTCGAATCCTTTGCTATCATAATACTTAAAAATCAACCCTGGTAGTCGATTATTATTAAAATTGCGAAAATGCCATCTTTTGGCAGCAAATACTGATTTGGAATGCATGGCAGCTGTTCCGAGAATTCTCTTCCAGATAAATCGGAGTAATCAAATGAATTTTAGAAAACGTGGATTTAAACTTTTCCCCATCTTGCCAAACGTCTTGTTTATTATCCTTACACGACGCGAATTAGCATTCTTGCATAAGTAATTAAAATTCCCAGTCACGACGATACGTCTTCCATCACATATGTGCAACTAATTTGGTAAAACTGAACTGCATTGAACCCACCTTAACCGCTCGCCCAATACGCTGAAAACTATTCGGCTTGATCTCTGTGTAACGCCCGGTGTTTGAACAGACATCGCGCGGAGTTTCAACTGGACACAATGCCCAACATGCGCAAATGGGATGCCATATTGTGTCACCCCACCCTTTACATGTCATGATCATCTTCCATGACGATGACGAGACTGAAGTACCTCACTCTCACTCTCTCAATACAGGATCACACACAGCCAGCCACGGCTGGATTCATCAAGAATCAACGATGCTCAAGCAACATTCTCCCTTCTCCCAACTCATGAACCAGGCTGGTGATTTACCCGTTATCCAGCCCGTCCATTTTAACCCAAAGCTCCTGCGTAACATCGAAACTCATATTCGCATATTCGATATCATCTATCCATAACTACCTACGCAAACTCTCCATTCAACATGTCTTCCTCTCATTATGGCTGCCTTGTTCTACGTATACCGTCAAAAAACGCTGAGCAAATGTCTAACATTTCTTTGTCCGAGAATCAATTACATGCAACGCAGCATCGTTTCGATCATTGTGCAAAGACTTTTGGAGAACATTTTTACCCCCCACCCCGAATATGCATTTTCATAAGATGGCGATTGAGAATTTTTTACGCTATTCTACATGTATCCCGTTACCGAGACAACACTATTTTTTGTCATCGTGAGAACACGTGATTACTCGCATCTCATTGGTCCACGTAGTTGCGTGCAATCGCGCCTCCGAATGTGAAGTCCAAAACAAAACACGTCGTTTGCAAGTGAAGGGTTTCCCTTTAGACCAGCATAATAGCTATATCGTGATGGAGAAGACCAAAAAAGGAGATTGGTAGTGTCGGCGCAGAATCGAAAAATCGAATAGGTGCGACCACAACCCCAAAGAAGAAATAAGACGTTGCAGTGCTGACAGAGAGAAACTGTCAACCTTCTACAAAGCCATGGGGGGCAGTAGTTTGCCGAGGCTTTACGCCGGCCACACGCGGAGGTTTTTAACCCTTTTTTTTATCTTTCTTTCGGCAACTTGCCAAAGTTGGCACTGCCGGAGTGGCGGACATCTGAAAACGTTGAAATGTATGGTCATAGTGGACATGAAGTGCCTGGACTTTCAGTCCGTCTACGGAACGCGTCGCCAGAGCCAGACACACTCGGCTCCGACCGTCGCGCTTGGGAATACACGGTTCGCGACATTCATGAGTCCGGGTCATCCTCTGGCAGGAGATTGACGCATCAAAGAAGAAGAAGTATGGGTCAGAGGTCAACCCTTGGTCAGAACGCGGGCTGCGTTGCAGACGTCGTCGCCAGTTAACCATGTGCCCAGGACTCTTTTCGGTAGCGCCGTGTGACATCTTTATCCATGACACCGGACCCGTAGACCATAAACGCACATTTGATCCAGACTATTTAATGCTGAATAAAGGCCTACCGTCAGTAGCATTCTTGAAGAAGAGAGATGCGTGTTTGATGCCGTCGGCGAATTCGATCCTTGTTACTGGTTTTCCAAGGAAAGTGCCCTCTATTGTGAATTCGCTGGTGCCTTAAGAGACCCAAAAGCATCCCGACAATCAATCGATTGAAATCGACTACAAACATAAAAATCGATAGCGTTGTTTTTATGGAGAATGTGGGAAGACACAAGCAGTCACTTACGGTGGCTCGTTTCTTTCGTTACTGTGCATATTTATACTATACTGTCCAAGACACTTCTCTTATTTACACTCTACACTCACGCATACGAAATCTCACGTTTTTCAGGTTCACGTGACGTTGACGGTTAATTAATCGATTACAATTTTATCGGCCACCCGTTCTCAATCCTGCAAATCTTTGTCTTTCGTGACGAACTCCTCGAACCGGGACTGTTTGATCTCAGCGGATCGAGCATATACGTAGTGAATTTTAACCTCTCAACGTGTCGCCAATAAGTAGAGCTTTTCAGTAAAGCCTTAAAACGTGTGACATAGATACGGGGTCACGATAGATTGCTATCCCAGTTAACTCATGGGGAGGGCGGGAAACTAAGGTTAATGTGAAAATTAGTCGTCATGCCATTGGATGGCGCCATGGGGTGACTCTGATTTAATGGTACTTGAGGGAAAAACCGTGTGTGGTAGATGGACCACAATTTCAAGGTCATCGTTCACGAATTTTCGGAGATATGCGCACAGTGACAAACGGACACGTAACCGTTTTATTTTTGAGTTATAAGGAAAGGTTGCGCATAATTTTACCAGAAAAGAGATTTTTGAAAAAAAACAAAAAACAAAGCCCTTTAAATGTGATCCGAAACCGTTTCAAGGATACTCCCAGAGAGTTCAATACGCTTACTATCCTGATAATAGCGTGGGAAAACTTTTCATCAACATAATATGTTCGACATGATCCGTGCCAAACATCTCTTTACCAAATATAAACCGAGTTAAATTCTGTAAACCGAGGTATTAATGTACCCGTTATACACACTTTGCTTTTGAGGAACCGTTTAATTGCCCAAGAAAACTCACGCGTTCATCCTTAACGTGAACACCAAACAACGCTTGTCTAGAAGGTCACTGCGGATCAGCCGCGTCTGGTACCATACATTGAAAACACTTAACACCCGCGCATACTCAAATTGGCTGACTTTTCCAAATCGGGCCTATTCTCAGCAAAAATACCCAATTATGTCCGTCAATTAATGAGTCAGCTCGACTTATTTCACCGGAACACCTTCGTTTTCTTACATACGTTATTTTGCTCCCTCCAACACATTATTATCTTTGAGGAAGTTATAAATGTGTTCATTTGACAGTTACTTCACGCATGTAAACGTTTCTGAAAATTTAATGAAAATGACAAAAATAGTATTTGAATAAATGTCTAGATGTAAATCTAACCGGCACATCCGGTTTCAGCTATGTCAGAATGGTCATTAGGGGTCTACTAAGCATAAAAACGTGCGTGTTAAAATGGTAGGACGTCCCATTTCCCCTCATATATTAAATTATTCCGTCTGCATAAACAATTTTCCCCTCAATCATACAATTATCCGTTCTCTTGCTTCCTGGGGAGAGGGTAGAACCACATTGTTGACGACATGTGCCAAAATAGAATGTTAATAGCGGATTTTAAGATAACCGCGGGCAATTGTAATAGCCTGTGTATTTCCGCTGTTTCCAGTCAAACAGATAAAAAATTCGGAATGGACAAATGAACGGTGTCTTTCCCCCTTCTCTTTCAGTGTTGTGCGGATATCCTGACGAATCCCGGGCAAATCGAAGATTTTTTCCCAAAGATTGTCTCACGCTGAGGGATAAACCGGCTTAATGAATTACCCTTTCAGGAAGATTCGTTGGAATATTTTACACGTGGCAGCGTCCCCAGTGCCACTGGGAGAGGTGGTGGCAGTGGCCGCCGCTGCAACATTCAACGCTTGAACAACAAACCTACCAATCAAGGTACCGCCGGGTGATGCAGCAGCCGGTTTCGTGTCGTTGGATTGGAGGAGCCGCTACGACCGGCTTCCTTTAGTGCCTCAACTGGGAGTCGAACCCAGGATGTCTCACGATAAGAGTAAGGAAGCTGGCCGCTACACGATCGGTCCGTGAAGATCCCTGGTCCGTGATGCCCTGCAGTCTAATGTCTTCGCTTTCCTCTCTACCCCCCTTTCAGGCACTCTTCCCCATGGTAACGTGTCTCCTCTGTGTTGGAACCAAGGCCTTCTTTCTCACCAACTGGCCGCCTTTTATGTCACTCTGCCTTGGGCGGCTCAAAAATCGCGATCTTGGTCGAGTCAGTTTGGAGTCCCTTTTTCGACTTTTGTTGTAAGTGACCTTGACCGGACCAATAGACAGTCTCTATTCTACTCTTTTGCCATGCAGCCTAGAGTGGGCCGGGTGTTTTTTTGCTAGCTCGTTGTCGGTGTCTCTGACAAGTCACTTTGAATCTTATCATTCGTGTACTATGACTGAATCAGGCGTTTACTAAATCTCGATCAATACCCACGTGATCACCATTCGACGCCGACTTTCAGTTGTCGTTTAGATGATTGAAATCTGACGATGCTGATCGGGGCAACATCGGGCCAATCCAGATCTCTCGAATCCTAGTATTTATATTGCTCTCCCCAACCTCAACTTTCTGTTGCTAGGTAATAAACCGTTGTACGGAGCCGTCCCACGTTAACCACACATATTCTCTTTTATAACCAATTTATGTGCGTTTATACCAATTAAACGGTCTTCCGCATACAGGCCCGTTCAAAAGTACACGCAATCTATTTATTGGCCCACCAAATTAACTGTACTAACGACAATATGTTTTGCCCGAGGTTTGGTGAAACAGCGTCTGAAATTTAAAGAGAATCAAGAGATCCTGGGTGTGTAAGGGTTTGTCCTCCCAATTAATTGTCCTTCAACCCAGCGCCTTCGTGTAAAGCTGCTTCGGTTACATTTAATTCTGTAAAGGCAAAGCATAGAGAGGCTTTCTCTCATCATGCGTTATTCAAATTTGAGTAAGTCTTCAATGACGTTTTTCATGCCATGGTGGAAAGCGACGGATTAGGGTGAATTTCGCGCTAGATCAGTTGAGGAGCATCGAACAAGGCACGTGTGGTCGGCACACATTATAACACCGCGTTTCTGCCGAAACATGTTTTACATCACAAGTTCAAACGCGCCCTTGAAGCGGTAGAAACGGCAATAAAACCATCATCTTCATCAAAGTACTAACACAACCGCAGGAAGGAGGGAATTTGATGAAATCCGTGTGAAACTGATTATGCAATGTTTGTCTCGGTTACCTATTTCCTTGGCACAGAACTCCAGGGTGGAATTACACGGAGATCGAATTTCAGGCTCTGTTGACTGAAAGAGACAGACAGGAGCAATGAAAACATGTTTTCAGTTTGTCTAACCGGCTAGAGCGATACTCAACGCCCCTATACTCCACTGTTTTTGTCATCGAGTTTCTGAATCATGTGTGGCTCGTCGATCGTATAGAAGTGAAACTGGCAAAGGTGCTTTTAACACGGCCATCGTCTATCAAATTGCCCCTTCCCCCCCCCCATGAAAGCGACGTTTTCGAACCTCAAACAATTTCTCCCAACCACGCCTTTTCCGAGGCGATATTTCTCAGAAACGAACGTCAGGAAGATCAGCCTCCCCTCCACCCCCACTGGATTTCCTTTTCTTTTTCCATGAAAGTGGAAATGGGAGAAGAAGATAACAGATCGGATGAAACGACTCTGGGTTGTTAATTCTTGGTTTTTTTTAATCCCCCAAAACGGATGCGTGCCTCTCAGGCCATTGTAAACCAATCTAAGGGTTTGTTTTTGTTCCGAAAAGAGCTTGCATCAGGCTGAAACAAATAAAACTCACTTCAATCGCGAATCCTAGCGGACAGGTGATGTTGATGTAATCGTGGACGGACATTTTGAAGGTGCAAATTGTTCTTCGTGGATTTCTGGTGTCGCATTTGGTGGAATCGAAGACTCTATACGAATGTGTAATGATTAATGGACAAACATTCAGTTAAATAATGTTGGGGACCGTTTGATTCCACACTAAAACGCTGTCATATCTGAGTTCAGTCGCGTCGTTAATCCTTCGCTTGTCTGTAATGGGTCTATCAAGTTTCTTTTTTTCAATTCCAACAAAACGCCTATTTTGCAAGGAAAATAATTGACTATTTATTGATGTATATAGGTGAAGTTCTACAATTTATCCATAATAAATTACCTATCGCAAATTTACCTCGAATGAACTTTAACAGATGTTGATTATTTTAATGAAGTATATACAGATGAGGTTCTACAATTAATGAATGATGCATTCTGACAGATTTCGATTTTTTTGAGAAACGTTCGATGACCTTTTCGGCATAATTGGGTTCTATTCTATCGCGCCAATTTCGAACCGAATGTTGTCCTCAAGGATTTCAATTGTTTCGCGTTTATTTGCGTAAACTTTATTTTTGAGATGATCCCACAGAGAATTGTCGATCTCTGCGACCAAATTGCTTCAGAAAGTCGTGGGATAATTCTTCCCAGAATTTCGTTTGCAGTAAATGAATTATTTTGTGGGCTGTCTGGCATGCACTCGGGGGAAATTTTCAATATTTTATTTATCATTCATAAATGGTCGACCCTCTTCAATATATATTCACGAAAAGATGACGAATTTCCATTCAAAACACGTGTGTAATATGAATTTGAAAAAAAACCAACTTGAAAGACCAAAAATAAAGTACCACACAGGTCTCGCAAGTCATTTTGGGTGACACAAGAATACTACATCACATTGAATAATGTGAGCACCTTTTGAAATGCAAGCCAACAACCTCAGGATATATATCGCAATCCGAATAGGAAGTCTAAATGGATCAATTGACACAATTTAGTGGAATAATGTTCCCAAGAAAATAGGTAAGGGATTGCGCGGCTCAATAGCACAGCATCGCTAGAATGCGCCGCAGTCTAGGAGAGAACATTACTCACAGTTGTAGCCAATAGCAATCTGCCAATTTGCACAAAGCCCTCTCGTCAAACACCCAACGCAACTCGGATTCTTCCAACTCCATTGGATAACGTTTTGTTCTAAAGTTTGCTTGTTATAGAGGCTTTCGTTCAGCGTGAATCCCCGAGGCGTATCGAGAATCTTCTAGAAGGGTCATTTTTCCACTCAGAAATCCGGAGCAACCGATTTCCATTTCTTAGTCATTTACATTGGTAGTATTTATGGCGTTCAGTTTGTTTCGTCAAGGTGAGCAGGTCAAAGACATATTTTTTCTTCAACAATAACCAACAGTATCACTATATTTCAGACGAAACCCAAGCTTTAAAAAACAGGAAAAGTAGCAAATGATGGAATTGAAATTCGTGACCGTCCCCGGGGAATTAAACGGCACAGTTTCCTCGTAGGCCGAAACGGCAAAGTGCATTGGGCTACGTTATATTCGTGAAAAAAGTGGAAAAGTAACGATAATTGCTAGTTCCCGGGGTGGTGTTTGGAAGTGTGTGGTGTGGGGTCTTGCTGTGTTTGAAGACGCACGCAAACCATTAGAAAAGGAAATTATTTTAAGACGCCCATTAAAGGTCGAAAATTCACACCATCGGAAATGCACTATTTTTGGAATGGGCAAGCCTCCACAAAGACCTCGAAACTGCTTGTCAACCGCTGTGGTGTGGTGTCATCTTTATTTAATAAAATAGGTTTGATAGGTCAGGATAGTGGCAGTGCTGTTAGTGGGTGCAATGCAAGAATAATGTGAAAAGGGGTAATCTCTCCTGTAAAAAAGCGAATCCTTTAGCGTTTCGGAGGTCAAAATTCTCAATTTTGGTGAACGGCAAATGAAGGAAGGGTCAGGGCAATAAAGTCGTCCGAAATGAAAAATATTTCGGTCGATGGGTATGATAACGAATAAAACATGAGACGGCAGACACTTATAAGAAAGGATATGCATTGAGTGTCTCACTGCAACCCTTTGTGTCGAGTGACCACAATGCCCAGCAGCACCAATGAGAGGCCGCCATCTTTCTCCACTCTCCTCTTTGAAGGTAATAATTGCCATTCGATCCATCAAACTTGAGGTAACTTGCAATCTCCCTCAACAGAGAAAGTTCTTCCCAGGATACCTCACAGCTCCAGTTGTCTTCATCGCCAGTCCAATTAACCACAGTGACGTCCTCTCTTCTCCCAACACAGGGATCAAGGGTCTGGCAGTTTACCCGTTATAAGCAGCTGTCATATTTTTGCCCAAAGCCTCTATTGTATCCCCCCATTCATTATTATACATTAATGCGTCCAACTATTTACAAATCCCCTTCATTGCCGGATTATTCTACTTATTCTGAAGAGTCCGTTCACAACCCACGTCTAAGGTCTAGTTTTGGCCAGCGTTATGTGTGTGACAGCCTTTTAATGGCCGCCATTACGCGTTTCTCAAACTTTGTATACTTCGAAGGTCTAATTTGCCTTTCTTGCTAATTTACCTCGTTCTGAATGAATATTTCTAAAATGTGTAAATGTAAAAGAACACGATCAAGGAATTAATCGTTATGTCGTGAACAGGATCTTTCGAGTGTGAGTTACTTTTTCAAATTCATATCAAAAACGTGTTTTGAAAGTAAATTCGTCATTTTTTAATGACTATATATGGTAGAGAATTTCCACTTTACGAATAATGAATAAAATATTTAAAATATCCCCGGCGTGCATGCCAGACAGCCAACGAAATCATTAACTTTGCAAACGGAATTCCTGGGAATAATGATCTCACGACATTGTGAATAAATTTGGTCGCCAAGATCGCCAGATGTAGCGCCTAAGGGACTTTTTTCTGTGGGGTTATCTCAAAAATAAAGTTTACGCAAATGAACGAGTAACAATTGAAGTTCTAGAAGACAACATTCGGCACGAAATTGATGAGATAGAATCGAGTCCAATTATGCCGAAAAGGTCATCGACACTTTCACCAAATAATCGATGTATGTAAGCGTGCACGCTGGATAAATTCATAATCTATCATTAATTGTAGACCTCTTATATATCTATATATATGTATGTATCAATAAACAAATAATTATTGTCAATTTGAAGCAATTGTATAATCGCCACTGCCTACACGTTTTTTCGTCGCAATTTTAATGCTGAATTTGTTTGGTGCTCGTGAACTCATTACTTGTTATTAAACACTCCTCATGTCTGAAGAGCAGCACGATACAAAGATATTGTCAACTTACATCCGTGTCCCACGGGAACTCGCGAGAAGACAGAAAATTGCTAAAAAAATAAATAAATAAATAAATAATTTGCAGACGAATCGACCTTCATTTGGTTTAATATTGGGAACCAGTACAAGAGATTGATCTGAAGACCCTAAATTATCCATCGTTTTGTTTTTTTTCGCTTCAAGTGAGCAAAAGTATTTGTCAATGTGTCGACTTCATTTCAAGGCAAAGTTTTCCTAGTCCCAAAGGTCCAGGTATTTTATGCACGTCGACGGATATATTTCTAGTTAGTCTCTCTCTGCAGGCATTCATGTGTATCAAATTTGACGGTGAAAACCCTTTTCCAGAGGAAAAATATTATTTCCTTTAGTTAGCATACCGGGTATTACATATACGTCAAACCTTCGCGTCAAGTCACAAGTCGCTTTGTTAAGGTCACGAGGACCAACCTTTCAACATTAAACGTAAGAAGAAACAAAATGGTGTTGGAAATGCCGATCATACATAGATGCACAGGAGAAGAGCATTTGAAACGATTCATCCCTGCTTGCATCTGTGTTTTCTTGGTCATTTTCGAATTTGTGAAATTGTGGGGAATTCATTTTCAAACGACAGTGAAAATTCAGAATACGTTAATACGAAATAGCAACGAGGTAAACTTGTAAGACAGGCAAATTTAACCCTTGAAGCATATAAAGTTTGCAAACGCGCAATTGCGGTCATTGTCAGGTAGTCCTATCCATAACGTGCCGATCGGAAAACAGCAGTGCCTGAGCCGACCAAAATAATGAATGAACCCTATTTTGCGTTGAAATGCGTTAGTCACCTTGGCTAAATTAAACACACCACGCGTTAAACACCATATCAACATCCATGTGCGTGCGTGTTTGGCAAGTGCATGCTTTATGAACAATAGCCTACCTATGAAAACGAAAATTTCCGCATTCATTTGTAGATTATGATTTGGGGGATATTCCTCCTCGCCGTAAGGATAATATTTTCTGTTTGAAGAGGTCTTTCAAAAGAGAAAGGAGGCCTGCTGGCACCGCACCATCTGATTGGCCTCTGGGCTGCATGTACGCGTGTGTGCGTAAGTGCGGGCGTACGTCCGAGTGAGTGGGCGTAATGTTGAATGACCGATATTTGCTGTCAACACGGCTATAAATACGTACATTGCCAGGAATGGAGAAGGAGTGTATTAAATCAAACTTCGCGGTCCCGTTTATGGAACACAGGTGCGCGTTTTTAAACTATCAATTTAAAGGGGAGCGGGATTTAGAATTGTTTAAATTGGCGAAATTGGTTTGGTTTAAAATTAAAAGAAATGGTATCCCGATTGAATCCAGATGTTTGGTTAGTTTGTGTATCAAATTAAAGGGTGGATGATTTAGTTAAGAAAGGAATGCATTTTCTGGAAGAATAAAAGAAAATAAGGAGGGGAACGTTTTACGTTATGATAAGACCCAAGTTAATTAATGAATCAGAGATGGAATCACATTTAGGCAAAACGGTCCCGTAGTCAGAAATCGGAACTAAACCATGACCTAAAAGACCATTTTGAAGGTTATACCATTTACTAACAGGCAATAAAATAGATGCATTGAACGAGGCATTCTTAAATCCTAAAAAATACTCCAATAGGATAAAAAGAACAACCTATATATAGGAGCCAGATCTACGACGACACTGAACACGTTTTTTCTGTCGTTTTTTTTAGAAATATACGTTGCTTATGGCGAAATGACAAGTTTATATTTGTCTGGGAACCGAATCGGCGGCAGTAGAGGAATCGCATGAAACGCTGCATTTTCTGTTTCTTAGTCCGTCGTTTTCGCCACCTTGGGGTAGACTTAAGTCACCGCAAAGTCTCGGTTGCTTCCTTATCGATCGCTTCAAAGACTGCATCGCTTGCGTCTAACAAGAACCGCTACATTGCGCTACGATTCGTTCACTCCCTAGGATGGTGGATTAATTGGCTTCAAAATTATTTCTCTAACCGACGCCAACACGTAAGAGCCGGCAATGAAGCCTCATACTCCTGACCAAATAATTGCAGTGTACTGCAAGTCGCAGTGCTATCTCAATTACTTTTTAACTATTACACGTCTAGCCTTCGGTCTCCTAACGACGTGACACTAATAAATACGCGGATAACTTGACTTTATGCCATGCCTGCAAGATGAATGGTTATTCTCAACAGCTCGGGCAGGCAGTAACTGAGTTACTCGAGTGGTCTTCTGTTGAATGCATCAAAATGCATCTCCATTACTTTTTCCCCGAGAGCCGATGTTGACACTCCTGAAATCCCTTCACTCCATAATTTCGCCTCGAGCTCAAAATCGAAATTCTTTGGCGTTATTTTTAACAGTCGGTTATCATTGAGTGGTCGTGTGGATGCCGTCTTCGATAAATCTCGTCGTCTTTGCGTCTTAGATCGACGGTTCAGGAGACTTGGTTTAAGCTATAGCCATATAAGAACTTTTGCCCATGCCTGTATAATTCCCCTTATTGTAAATTGCTCTCCAGTAATTTTTCCCTTGGCTTAAATGTTCTGACTTTTTAACTGTTCATAGACTTTTTAAAATATTCTCGTTTTCTAGTTGCCTGACTATGCTCTCCATTCAAGAAATCATCGTTCAACGCCACTTCAAAAGTTGTTCACTAATGGCTGCTCGTATTTTAAGCGACGCCTCCCATCCACTCTTTTCAAGTTTATCCAAGTGGTAATCTCTTCGACCAATGTGTAGGCTGTGTACCGTTCAATACCCACCAGAACGGCGGCATATCGAAATTCGGTCATTCCTTATTTGTCCCGATTTTTAGTTTCACCGGAGTAAGTGAAGCAGGAAATAAGATAAATTTTCACATCTAGTACTTTTATACTGTCTTGTTTTAAGCTGAAAGTTTTGGTCCTCGTGACCACTACAATTATTATTATTATCATTATCTGTCCAATGCGTACTGATTTAATTTAAAACGAATAATACTGAATGACATCAAAGCAATTGTTTTTGATTTGTCAAATGCTTTCTGATTATATCCTCATAACTGCCAATTAAAAATTAAATACAATTTACTTTATACGACAACATTTTGATTGATCAATATAACATTCATTAAAATAATTTTCTCATATAATACAGAAGCCACGTATGGAGCGCTATTGTGAACGGTTCGTCTCACATTTATGTTCCCGGTTACTTAAATGTCGGAAATTCCACAAAATAATCATCATTATTGATCCATTTATAACCATTGGACTTCTATTTTTGCGATCTTAGACTGCGCTTCGCGTTGTATTCTTCCCATATGTATGCAACGATCGAAAATCACTTTATCCACGCACACCAGCCCGGATCACGTTCACGCCATCTCGGACCAAATAAACCGAATAAATTGCAGCTGTCGAAATCGTTTTTTAAGCGGGCTTCATTGATGTCGCGACTTCAATAAAATCTGCATGAAGAACCCCGGGAAGATGTTCCCAGCGTCGGCGACATTTCAGCGTCCAGTAAGGCGACAGCAGGCATATGGGTGGCAGAACGCAGTCGCGTTTTGTCTATTTAATCCGGGAGTGTGGTGGGATTTTCCCACGCGTTATAGCTGGCAGGAGAGTCGGCGAAAGTTGATTTTCCCGATTCCCGTGCGCTCGTTTTATCCCGCCTGTCGAGCGGTTTGCATCCGGGGTGTGGACGCTACTCGGGGCCACAAGTAATAGTTATGGTATTCGCTTTATTAGGTCGGGAGGACCACAGCGTTCGGCGTTGAAATTTCCAGCTAACACAATTGACGCAGGACGTGGCACAGAAGATGCAGAATCACATTACTCGGATAAAAAAAGATGTAAATTGGTAAGAACAACCAATCAAATCCTCGCCAATGTAGATGAGAGTGCCAGGTCGATACGGAAGTCTTGTAATTTACCATGGAGTTTGCATGGCAGGCCACACAACCAGAGGTGTTAGACCCGCCCCCCAGGTGTACCATTCAGACGAATGTTATTATTCATTCAGGTCCCCTCGGACTCCGGTTCAGGTGTGGTTAATCCAATCAGACGATGTTTGCGCATGATTATAAATCACCCTTGTTCACGAGAATTGCCAAGTTTGAATACAGCCCCCTCCCCCCATCCTTCCTCCTCCTCCGACCTGTGATTACCAGAATCATGTGTTTAGCCTACAATGTTTTTTGGGGGGGGGGGGTTATTTTCCTGTTGGTAGATGAGCCGGCTCCATAGATGACCTTTCGCGTGAGGATTCTTGGGAATTTTGTGCCGGAGACGGTGTCCCCACTGCCGACCGAGCAGGCGGTCGAAGAATCAGCCACCCGACAGCCTCCAAGTCGCTGGATAACAGGCACATGGGAGTCGAACCCAGGGTCACCCGGGCCAGGAGGGGGGGGTGGGCATTATAATCCCAATCACATGTTGTTGTTCCTATTTTAAGTTATCAAGGGTTGCTGGGCCCACCCATACCTCTGCAGATCCCATGAATCCGGGAAAGATTCATTGGATAAAGAGAAAAAGAAGAAGAAGTAGAATAAGAAGAAGAAGAACCAGAGCCAGAGCCAGAACTAGAACTCAAAAAGAACAAAATAGGGATTCGGTCTTAGTGTGTCATAAATAGAGATTTGCTTTCGACGGAAGTGGAAATCTTAGATGAAATACAGGTACACAAACAAAAACGATTATTTTAGAAACAAATTCAACTGACCGAATTGAAAAAATACTGCGCTATTATTTCCTTGAGTATCGCATAACTGTAATTGCAATTCTAATCAAGACAGCTGGTCACAGCCACGCGTTGCTGTGGCTCACTTAACCGAACCCTCCCTAATCACGGGAGCCGCGTATAAACCTCCCGGTATCCTACATGACTCCCTCCTACAGGAGTTTACAGCAGCGCTTTCGCAATTCGCACATAATCCGGGCATACCTTGAATGAAGCAGTTAACGTTGCAGATTGGGGTTATTCGGTGCACATTCGCCGCCGTGAAATGAACGCGTTGTCCATTTTCTAGATGTACCGCCAAGTGAAAAACAGCTGGACTTTGTGCAAGTATGGGGAATGCAATAAAACGCCATCCAGCCGTATTTCTGCATCTGTCGTATTTGCCTTGTCGGTGTGTATTCGACGTCAAATATGGGCAGACGGGGGTGGGTTGGGGGGGGTGTTAAATTTAATAATTGCGATCGCAATTGATACTCCAGGAGAATTGTGGGCGCCTATGCGCGCCGGAAAGACTGGACGATTAGTTAAAAGCACATCTCTATACAAGGGTAGGTTCGCGTGGATATAAATGCATGTTAAACGCCCTTAAATACAGTAAAACAACGCTTCCTGGTACAGGAAAAAATGGATGCCTCACTCTGGATCACACACAGTCACAGCTGATTTCCTTCGCAGTCTGCAAGACTTGAGCAACATCCTCCCTTCTCTAAACTCATGGACCAGTCTGATAGTCAGGCCGTTATAAGGACCAGTCCCATATTTATCCGAAGCCTGCAGCTTCCCATTCATACATATTCTATGACATATATCTATGCGCCGAACTACTTACACACCCCCTCCATCCGAAAAGTCTTCTTGTTATTTTGACATGTCCGTTTACGCTAGCTCGCAGTACAAAAACCCTAGCGAGGGTCAAACATTCATTAGTTTTCTAATACTGAAATCGTCTTACGTAAAATTCGTTACACAAGAGCTTATACCCAGGGTTCTCCTAAGCGTTACCGATGATGACCTCTTTACAGAAACGGGATTGTGGTGATTGCTTACTTTAACTATTAATTGTGTTTTACTATACTGACTATTGTACGTCACTTTACGAATATACAATTTCGCGTTGCTGCACGTGTCTTCATTCGTTAAAGGTCTTGGTTGGCTATTTGGGTTCTACCGATAATACAGACAATTCGTCTATTCTATATTAAGGGTTAATTCAACTCTCCATACAATACTACCACATTTGGCGTCGCGAGCAGGATGACACTCAATCGCCGATTGTTACAGAAGACACGCACTACTCAGGAACCGCAAGACATCCTCTACAAATTGAAGGGGTCGAGTTTCTTCTCCAAAAGTGATCTAAAAGATGCCTTCTCACAGATTCCACTGGATGATGAATCCAGTTTGCTGACAGTTATTAATACACCCTTTGGGTTATTCAGGTACAACTTTCTACCTTTTGGGCTAAATGTTGCCCCGGCTATTTTCCAGGAGATACGATCTTTCTTCAGTTGAGAGGAAACTCGGCTTTTTCGGGACGGAATAAGCGCAAAGAATGGCAAATCGACAATATGAATTAAGGACGCTCTTTACCGACAGTGTGTGGATTATGTCAACATCATTCCGTCCAGCATGGTAAGAGATCATAAGAATGTGCAGGGTCAGCAACCTACTTTTGACCAATCCCGGCGCTAGAAGAGGGAGAATATGTGGCAGCTGTCAATTTGTGCTTTTTGGCGGATTCTAAGTGTTTTGAATTCGTTTGTAACTACTCCGGTTCATGTTTCTGCGCGCAGGTGTCTGTTCCCATTATATTGTATCGCCTGTCCTACATTCCTCTTTTCACATCTAATACTTGTTATACTGCCTCTTTTAACTGCTGAAAGTTTTGGTCCTCGTGACCTCAATAAAGCCACTACAATTATTATTATTATCATTATTATTATTATAAAACATTGGGTTACGATATTCGGAAAGCTCATCGTGTGACTGTAGTACAACTAAGTGATATAGATTAAGAACTTCAACCACGATTGATGTATGAAAAGCCAAGAATAAAGGGGATTTAGAGGTCACTTGGTATACAAGAGGCAATGAGGTAAAGACGAAGAAGAAGAAGAAGAAGAAGAAGAAGAAGTGTGTCGCCAAAATTGTGGATAAATAATCCGCAAGGGAAAAAACATACGGAGGGTCAAACTGTGGAGGAATTCCGAACAGGGTGAAAAGTGAGTTAGGTGAAAAGAGGATTAAACTTCAGTTCTGGAGACGGTTGATGAATGCAGCTGAGGTCGTGCGAAATGCGGTGTGAGACATAAAATTAAAAGGGAAAGAGTGAGTAACTTCACTCTTGATGAACCAGAAACTTTTTAAAAATCCCGTCACGGAAGATAAACATCCCCAGTTGTGAAGACAAAGGGTGGCGTTTTATTGGCGCATGTTAGACATTGTGCGTAGTTGAAACCCCGTGCGATTATAGCAATTCGAAGACTTCGTGATCCAAAAATCCGAATGTCACAATTGCCAACGATGAAGGTGGGCAATGAATATTATAGGTTATTATTCAAACAATAGTTAGGGACCGACCTGTGCTGAAATCGCCGACAAGGTGCATCCATAGCGCCCGTTGCGGTGAGTCCTGTCTGGATACACGTGGGGCGTATCGTCGATATTGTTTTAATTTTTCCACGTTTAGGTCACAGCATACGTTGTAGTGTGCGTTAGCCAATGGGGTGTCAGTATAATGGATGTCACGCGTGGGACATAAATAAACACATTATTTAAGATCACTGCATAGCTCCCCCTGTAGACTCTTCATCGACAGGGGAACAGATACAATAAAGAGTACCTTAAAGGGACAAAAATCGGGCGAAGATGGCGCGTTATTGTCAAAAAGATCTATCGTCGTCTGAGGTAAGCCGATTCCTTACGGAAGTATAAGATAATCATATAGCCTGGTTTTTGCGTCTACCGATGCTAGTCGTATGCGTCGCAGCATGGTTGGAATTCGAATAGACATAAAGCGGTCGAGTATAGTATATGATGGTCAGAAAAAGGCTTCTGTTGCTGTTGGGTGATTTGCGCAGACGGATTCCTCAAGGAAGATGAAAGGATTAATATCACCTGGATTTTGCGTCCATCGGTTTGAGTCGTATGCGTCGTAGCATGGTGCGCATTCGGATTGACATAAAGCGGTCGAGGAGAGAATGTTATTGTTAGAAAAAGGCTTCTGTTGCTGTGAGGTGATTTGGGTAGATGTTACTCTATTTCGGTCGAATATGGGTGACGAAAATAGATTTTAGTTAAAATATCGTCTTTGTGGCGCCTGTGATTTTGCACAACAAGATATGGGTAGAACTGGTCGAAAATGGTAAAATAAAATGAATATGTTCAAAAATTACGCTGATGATCGTAAATCAGGAGATTCCAGGTTCGGATCCTGGCATGCTATCAAAATAGTCAATGTCATGTTTCCTAGCTTGAGGCCAATAGTATTATGTGCATTTATGCATGTTTCGTTTGATGTCATTTTGTCAACTTGTATCGGCAGAGTCCAGTATTATACGTAAAACTGGTACTCCTTTATTGTGATTACAAGAGGTCATCGTTTTGTGAGACCGCTTTTATGATTCTGTGACGCTGTTCCAATTGTTGGATTCTGACCTAAGAAATATTAGACCTTCGCTGGGGGTTTTGTAACGGTAATCGTAGAACATGGATACACATCCCAGGCAGCCATAATGAGGAGACGCATTGAAATGAAAGGAATGGATATAATGATGCAAACAGTTATAAATGGATGGAGAGGTAATATAGACTTAGGGTAAAAATGGGATGGGTCTTCAAAACGGGAAAACTACGATGCTGGTTTGGAAAGGGAGGAGGTTGCTCTATTATAATGGCTGTCAGAAATCCTGGCGCGCGTTTTGGATCGGGCCTTTCAATGGCCACCATTTCCCGTTTGCCAAACTTTATATACTTCGTGGGTTAAATTGGCCTTTCTTGCAAATTTACCTCGATGTTACTTCTTTTATTCTTCTTAACGTATTCTGCATTTTCTACGTATAATCGTGACGTCCTGTAAAATTAATGTTTATTGCAAATTTTAATGCTGAAAGTTTTGGTCCTCGTGACCTTAATAAAGCGAATATTATTATTATTATTATTATTAGTATCGGCGACTGTGGATGAAGGCGGCTGTGTCCTTGTGAAATCCAGTGTGAGGCATCCTGTATTGGAGGGGAGAGTGTTTGGTCTCACTCTAGATGAACCAGATTGGAGTCTTCGCCGTCATTGAAAACGGCTACCCCTTCTAAAGGTGGTTGACACGAGATGGCGTCCTATTGGCACGCAGTTGACATTGTGTGTCCTTCATATCCCGCGCCATGTTCTGGTAAAACACCGGGGCGTTACAATTCTTTATATCTCAAGGTTGGTGTATGTGATTTTTCATAAAAAATATAGCAATATTTACATCGACTTTATCAACCAAATGTCGAAGCGTTGATTAAATATTGCTAACGCATGGAATAAAGCAATGCATGTTTATCGTTTCTCTGATCACGACTCCGATAAATTTTATTTACCAAAGGTTGCCTTATCCAATTTGAAATTGAATTTTCATTTCATGGTTTATCACGTGTATTATAAATCATCTTAAAGTATATATGTTAAAGGGGGCAACGAATAGGAATTCCCTTGTAAACAGATTGTCACCATTAAGCAAAACGGGGTGATTAAGTTTCGTTATATATGCACACAAAAAGACTAAACATAGTTATTGTTTATTTTTAAATGGCGAATTTCATACACCATTTAATCCACACAAAAAATCTTTAGAACTGTCCCCAAATTGCTATTTTATCGTTTTACTGTGGTCGGGATAATTGTATAATAAGTTGGCCTTCGCGCTTATTTCGGTTCCGATTTGTCCCTGCTCCTTGTTTAGTTTTGTATAAGATTCCTTTATTAGTTTCCTGATTTATACATTTTTAAATGTATTCAGTTATTCAAAGAATGTGAGGAATATTTTCTGACGCATTCATTTCATAGCAATCTTTGCGGCACAAACGATGCCATAAACTTTCCAATATGTTCACAGCAGGTCGAAATTATTGCAAGCCCAAGTAGTGCTCAGGGCCATGGTGACAAAAGCGCAAGCAGTTCGGTTAGCATATTTATTATCTTTACTCTCCAGCTTTTGATTGCGCCAATGGTTTCCTATGAGTGGGAAAACAATTACAGCACCACCAAACTGATTACCAGTCATTTGATTTCGGGCACTTTTGCTTGGCATATCAAAGGTTTGTCCGATCGTCTGAAATTTATATGCTTTCTCTGAAGGAGCGGGTTCTAAATATCATGTCCGAATTACAAATAAGGAGTCTCGGGCCCGTTCGCTACTTAGTGACTTGGACGGACGTTTCCTTACCTTGGACTTTTCACACCACGAGCTTCCTATCCTTGCTACCCTCAGTTTGGACGGTTTGTTGAAAATCTTCCAGGTTGGCGTATTCTATTAAATTTATACATCCAGATCAACCCGGTTAATGCAGCCAACACGTTGATATATTCAAGGAACCTCAAAGGATCCCACGAGGTTGTGGAAAGTATATCCCTTAAGTGGGGTCCACAGTCTCAAAAATCAGTGCTAAACAGCGATTCACGATTGCTCTTGGCTGCTGCTATTAATGATACAGTAGGCCTTATTTCGTATGTATATACAGTCTTTAGGTATATTTAGTAGACTTGACCGACATTGTTGCTAATTCAACGGAGCAGGACCAATCGAAGGACCTCGAATTATTTCACACTCCCGAAATCTTTTCGCAATTACTCCAACAGACAGATAATATAATCACTATGGAGTTTTCGGCTGATGCCTCTCTATTTTTGACAGGTTCTCGGGATGGCAAAATTTCGTTATTCAAAATGGATAGTGTGAAAGCAGGAAATGTGGAGTATGTTACCTGCTTCCCTTGACGCATTCTACTCCTTTAGATGCTGTCGCGCTTATAATCCACATTCTAATTTACCAATCTCCGCTGCTTTTCTTGTGGAATATAAAAGGTGAGTTGTATTCGTCTATCATTCGTACTAACTGCGCAATTCGTTTATGGTTTAATCATGTCTTTGGTGCAATGATGCCATTTGGGTACACGCGCAGAGTCTGCGCCGTTTTTCCGTTGGTAAAAAGGTTGCCAATAATTTTTAGCACAACGGCTCCGGAAGGCTACTTGATTACCGGGGCAGATTTTAATCGTGAAATTAGTCTCTGGCGTGTACACGACTTCAGTCGGGTACAGACCCTTCGTTTTCTCCCGACAATCGCGAACACCGAGGGGGGAAAAACCCCGTCATCGCGGTTGCCCGAGATTATAGTCCACTTTGACAGGACCAGCAACCTTCTGGTCGCCAGCGACATCAGACGAACCGTATGTTCTTATGTCAAAATTTGATTTATGCTGTCCAAAATACCTGTCTATACAAAGCTGGGTCTAGCATTATCAGTTTCGAAAGTATATTAGTGTGATTGCGGCTTGTGAAACTTGCTCTTCGTGGTTTTTCCGTAGGACTACATCAGTGAAGCTTGTCGGTGTTGTTCCTATGAAGGCTTATGCCCTCTTGTACTATATATTATGTTTCGAGTTAAGTTGGATGGGGTGTCAGGGAGCAGTAGTACCTGTCAACAAATCGAAAACGAGTCTTCCCGCCGTGCTCCGAACACCACTCCCAATCTATCTACTTCCGCTATGCGCCTATCGAGTATGTCGCACCAAGATAAGTCTCCGGACAACGTTTCGCGTCTACCGCACTCCAACCCGTCAGCTCCTAACCCATAGTTGCGAAACCTGGAAACTTCACGTCGAAGAAACAATGTAATGGGTAGTATTCAACGGATTAAGGCTTCAACGCGCAAGCAAGATGTTAACCCTTCTGCAACACCGTTCCTTACTACGTCGGTCAGACACGGACCTTTCAAACCCGTGCCTCTCGCCGTCAACTTGCCCATGTTGACCTTGTCCTGGCGGCGGGACACTAAACACGTGGGTAGGTACGATCAAAGCGGGCATGGAGGGCCTTGGCTAGCAGTTCGTCTACGGAGTGCGCCGCTGGAAACATAACTGGACTTTAACCTGCTCCGACCTGGCTGCCTTCGGTCGCCGCGCCATGACAGCCACATTCACGACGCTGATTAATCCTCTCGTAGGATGTATCCGATCTACGTCTGGCATCTGTCGCTGACCATGTGTAGACAAATGAGGCAGCCTTGGGTGCAGGAGATCTGCCGCATGATTTAAGGATCGAAAGGAATGCTCAACCGTACATATCCCTGCTGCTTTGCTGGACGTACTGGATTGCACAAAGGCTGGGTGGTGTTGGGGACGTCATCTACAGGGTAAATATTTACGCCTAATTTATTATTTGTCGTCGGTCTGTTTGTTCACCGAAGTTACCGCGACATTTAAAAGACACCCCGTACTGGCTTTCACGTGACTTCGAGTCCCTCGAATGCATGCCTCAAATCGATAGCAAAGGCCTGTCCTGCACGCCACCGACCCCCTTGTGGCTGTCGTTGACATCACCCCTACCCCCCCCCTCTATCTCTCTCGCCGATTTCACCCAGCAAATCGGATGCAATCACGGAAGTCAAGTCGCAGGCGGCTAGCCACAAGGCCCTGTATATGTTGTTGCCCTCTCGTCGCCCTCGGTCATTGCCCAACCTCCCAGGAGAACAATTCTGGCGGCTCCAGTTCACGCAAGAAAATTGGCATTTCTAAGGCGATGCCGGCGACCCCATGCCACCGCAGCCCCAAGGCCTCCCCGAAACGACGACGAAGCCGCCTCGTCGCCAACAAGAGAGCTGGCAAACGGGTGAACCGATCTAAGCCGCGGCGGGGCAGGAATAAGGTCGCGGCAAAGAAAATCGAAAACGTCGTATGACACGCCCACCAATAGCGTAACTGAAACAGGGGAACATCGCAGAGCACCGGAAAAGTTGATGGAGGAGCCTTTTCTCGATGCAATACCCTGTCCCGACACGAGCACTGCTGATGTGCCTATGTGTCAGTCGGCTTGTGTATGAATAAAAGGAGAGAGATCCTTGTTTGTCAGATGTGTACTTGTGTCTCCTGTCTTCGTGGTGGTAGACCTTTGTTCCTTTCGTGTTCTGAATAGCTTTACAAGAGGAGCTGCGCTTCTCTGTGTTACCAAATCACCCTAAAATGTCATATTGTGGCTGTGCCACTTTAGTCACGCGTATGGACTACCTACAACAGGTGGCCTTGGATCTTAGGAAAGAATATTGCTGGGCTTTTGGACGAAATCGCTTATTTCGAGTTTCTTGGGAATTGGAACGGTGGGTCTCGTGGGAGGCGTGCTAATTTCCTGGAAGTAGGGGGCTTCTTATCGGCAGCAGTAGCATTTGCCGTTGGTGTAGAGGGCTTCGTAGCAGCGTTTGATAGCGTGTCGTTGGTGGCCTCCTCTTGAAAAGGTTGATTCCGTGATCCCCACGGTGGTATGACCAATATCGGGGTTTTGTTGGGTACAGGGGTTCCAATCCCGTGTTATTATTGGTCAAAAAGGGGTGTTTCCGCGACAGGTGTATGTTGTTCTTTTGACTAGACCGTAGGACCTTCCAACAACAACAACCGTTTCACCGTGTCTATTCGGTTCACTTAACCAACTCCCGGCTCCTCTTCCTCCAGGTCCTCTACGTCTTGAATATCGCCCCGAGTGTCGGCAACACCTCGGAAGATCTGCAGTTCCGTTGCATCAGCGAATTCCTCCTTATAAACCCCTGCATTGCCTTCGATGTTAGTCGAGTCGCGCGGTCCTTCCCTTTGACCACCGGTTAGTCGTTTCCATCCCCATGCCCCTTCCCCCCACGAGAGTCCATGTTCAGTAGTAGTGGTGACAGTCATAGAAGATGGCGTCCACAAATTCGAAGGAACTCGTGTGGATGCTGTTCAATGTTTGACCATGTTGAACGTCTCTTTGTCCCCCTGCTATCAGCTCCGTGTGAAGATTGCGCGACTGGTGAAATCGACGACATTGAAATCTCCCTCGCCCTCATTCAGCCCGCGTGAGTGCCATATTCACATCTCATCTCATCACAAACCCATTATCAACATGATCACCCTGATCGTTTTACTCTCCCGTCTCGGTTTATTCTTTGTTCTCAGCGAACTGCAGACCGGCCAACTGAGCTACTTCGTGCCCACCAGCGTCTACACAGAGGCGAGCCCTGCGGGTACGGTGACATTTTGACCTACAGAATAATATCATGTCGGTTCCTTGGTGCGGCCTTCGCCTGCTAGAGAATGGACCGGCCCGGGTTCGACTCCCGCCTGTACACATATTCCTGCGAAACTCCATGAAGCCGGTTTATCCTCTAGTCGGAGACGACCGCGCAACTTTGGCAGTTTTGAATGAACTGACTTACTGTGACTGCCCACGGTGGGGGGCCATGTGGGAACCGTTTGTGGTGCCGTTCTATTGCTAGTGACGCACGCCCTAGACCGACTGTGGCCCTACGCGCTTCATCCCAGGTTTGCCAGTGTCCATTCATGGGTTCGGTTTTTCCGTCGCTCCTTTACAGGGTGACGGCGGGATGCAGAGGTTTGTAAACGGCTAAACCACTGCTGTAGGCGCGTTGACAGCGTTGCTGAGGCGCTGGTTATTTGATGCGTTAATTGGGGTGTCTCCACGGCCAACCGGCGGCTTCAAGTATCTATCGGAGACCAGTTCGGAGGAGTTGTATGTCCTATGTCTAAACTGGGTGGGGGGGGGGGGTCCGGCTCCTTCGAAGGCGGACTCGGCTACCCGAGATCTACCCGGTCTACACAGACCACCCAGAGCGCGGCAATCGAAGATCGAGCGATACTTTTCGTCATGTTTTGCCAGGGAGTAGGAGGCTAGATGGTTCCTCTGGTCGCACCTACGTCTGTTCCAAACGCCGAGTAATCGGGAATAGTCGTGTGCTCCAGCTGTGGGTTTAATTTTTGGCACTACGGGAATTTGTTGAAACGGCGCCGTATTAATTCCTTTAGATGCCACCTCATTGGATTCAGTGCCTGAGGACCCAACTGACGGGGTAAGCCTACCTGTTGTTATCTTTATGAATGCCGAACGAATTAATAACGCCCACTAGCCGGAGGGCTTTTCGCTTATCGCCCCATCAGACCAACAGTCCGTCTTCTCGTTCGATAAGCCAACTGGGAATTACTATAATGACCACGCACGCCGTTCTAAATAAGCAGCTGACTCTATTTCGGCTCAAGGTCGCCTCTTTTGGCGTCCCCCAGCCCGTTTACCTGCCACAGCGTCTCACCTAAGTGTTTCAGCGAGATGTACCGCCACCTTCCCCCCCATTGACGTCGTCGATATGCGTTTCGAATCCTTCTCGTGTCGGTATCTCCGTGACTCGGTGCGGCGCCTTTCGTTGGCAGTCCCCGCGAAGCTGCAACCCAGCTGCATCGCACGGTATCCCGAAGAGAAAGTGGGGGCAATAACGGGGGGTGGGTGGTTTCCAAATTCTCTCTCTGACCACTGCGGGACGTCGCCTCATTAGTAGCGCCTACCACTACTTCCGGCTTTTGACTTATTCCTTCTGTTAATCGTTGTATTTTGCTTCTAGACACCCTCGCCTGGCGACCCTATGCCCTGTCTCGGTGATGCGGTGGTCGGAAGAATGCAGGGGTAGGTGCTTGTTTAGCTTCGCCACTGTCTGGATTGCTTGGGTCTTAAGACCACCACGGGGAGCCAAGCACGTTCAATCTCTGTTCATCTCACCATGTGTGGGTTTCCGCGTGAAATTTCACCTGTCTAATGGATTTGATCGACATGAACTCCAGATTGCGTGTCTTTTTAGTAGAACAGGGGTCCAGCTAATTGGGGCGTCGAAAATAGTTTTACTGGGATCCAAAAAGGCTGATCCGATGGTGTAGTGGTCAGCATCCTCGCTCTTTTGTGAATCCCAGGTCAGTAACACTAGAAACGCACCTGTAGAATCGTCATGGCACACATTTGATTTGTCTGTGCCATGTGACGTCATCTATAACGAAGTGGCCACGGTTTCATGTCTAGTGTCGCATCGATTAAGGCCTGTCTGCTGTCTTTAAAATGCATGGTGATGAAGGCGACCTTGTTGTTGAAAACCAAAAGACGGGACTTCGCATACGGACATTCAGAAGACAGTTGGGACGGTTAATTATTTACTCTAAAGACCAGCCGGAACCAATTAAAAGCATTTAGTGGGATAAACCAATGAGAGGGTCCAACCCAGTGACCAAAGAGCTATTTAAACGGTTTAACGGGACATTGAAAATACGCGCAGCGTCAAATATACAAACATGGAAATTATAAATTCAGTGATTTACAGATTTTTGAGAAGGCGACTGGTGGTGAACAACATTTTCTGATACAAAATTAGGAAACAATCATGTTCGCGCGCATTCTAGTGGGTTTTTGGATGTCTTAGGTTCTTGCCCGGAGGATCGGTCCCTCGCGCCGCCTCCTTTCCTTCCCGTGGCCGCTGTGTGTCGCCGTTTGAGGGCATCGTCGGTGCCTCCCACGAAGGTAATCTCCTTTTGCATCTCTTCACTGTTCCGTTCGCCGCCTAACCAGTGCTCTGTGAACCCCACGGGGCCTTCGCCAATGCGCGTCGGGCATTCAAGCGAGACAGCTGCTGCTGCCTGGGATGAGTCAGTTGACTCATTATCAGTGGTAGTAGTTGCATGGACGGCGGTTGTGGGCACCCGGGGCATACGACAGGGGTCTCTCCTCCGTGTTACTGACAGACGGTGTTTTTCTGACCTTTTAGCTGTGACGCGGGGCTTTGGGACCATATCATCGCGACTGCCGACTAATAATGCGGAGTATGTTTGTACCGGTCTCTTTTGCTTGTCACCGTTTTGTGTTATTACGCATTTTCTGGCAATGCTCCTCCTCACAAGACTCTCACCCCCCCCCCCCCAAGGCCAATCGGTACTTGTGATCCACACACACAGGAACCGCCTGTCGCTCCGTTTTCCGAAGACATTGAAATAAGCTAATGTAATGTACAGATTACCACTGCGCCTTCGACACACCTCCCTTGTGGCAGATTCACGCGGCGGTTCCGGTCTACCATTGTCCCCTCGCGAGGCACGCTCACCTCTGTCACCGGGTAGCTACGTGTATGTGAGTATTTGGGAACTCAGTGCTTGTGAGTATACGCTCCTGGTGCTGCCCCCTTGCAGGACGCAGTGGATTATGCCAAGGCTAGAGGGGTCCCATTGACCAAGAGCCGGACACCGCTCTGGTCGGTTCCCATGAATGCCGTTTTGTCTTTTTGCAGTGTCAACGAGGACGGAAACCGCCAGCACGCCAGGAGTGCGTCGCCGGATTCTCGCTCGAATGTCGGAATCCAGATCGATGGCGGTGTTGCTACTGCTTGTGCCAATGCGCGAAACGCTATCGAATTTGACGCCATCCCCGTGGACGATGACACCCGATGCTCCAGTACCCCCAGAGGTGAGCACCTGGGTCCCCCCTCCCACTCCCACCGTGTTATGTTTAATCCCGGTTAGACACACGCACGCAAACACACCCTGTCTGCTGCAATGACGTGTATAGGGGTGTCTTGTTTAAAATAAATAATCTCTTTTGCTACAGGAGAAATGTCGCTCGAAGGCCTGCTCATGTCGAAAATAGGGCCCGATGGACGACCCTTTCGAGAGCTAACCGACTCGATGCGAAGTCTAGCTGGGAGCAGTTGCGTCAGCTTCACGTCGATACGCGGCGGTGAGTTTACGTTCTCTCTGTCTCTCTCTATCTATCTATGCACAGTGCTATCCATTTTAATAATTAACGTCTTCTAGAAGGAACCGCACCCAGTGCTGCACAATTTGTCGATCGCCTGTGTGTGTGTGCGCACAATGTTCACTTTATTTGTGTCATGTTGGGGCTTGAGAATCTCGCGCCTCCGGATTGGATTAGATTGCACTTCTCACTTCTCTCACGCCTTTTATCTAAAAACACCCACACATATTGGTCGATTCGATCAGTTTCCAGATTTGAGTATAGAATCGCTTTCAGAAAAAGACCTTTGATGCAGAAATGGTTCTAGGAGTAAGTAAAGTACAAATCCACTCTCCCCTCCAGTTTTTATGGCGTGCAAATTGTGCTGGCAAGTTGATCCCGTGGGGACAGATAGACTGTTTTATTGCTGAAAGTTTTGGTCCTCGTGACCTCAATAAAGCCACTACAATTATTAATTATTATTATTTATAGCAAAAAATCTTTAGTTCCCTGTTGTCCTTCGCCACCCTAGGTGAACCCTCGTTGGGCGATGCGCTGTCTTCCCCGGGCGGAGGTGTTGACTGTGGTGACATCGGTGGTGTATCGGTGTCATCAACAGCCCGTGCTTCTCGTATCCGTCATCATCCCCCTCCCCCTCCTCCTCTTCTTCCCACCGCATCCTCTTCGTCCTCCCTTCCACAACCCCAGAAGTTTTCGCCGCTTGCACCACCATCTCTCGACTTCCAAGAAGAGGAGGAGGAGGAGGAGGCCACTCGAAACAGCAAGTCGGAACCGCCGATCGATTCGACCACCATGAACCAGGTGCAGGCCGCCCTCGGGGACATCCTGGCCGAATCGAAGAGCCATAGCAAGCAAATCATTACACTGATGAGTAGGTTTCTCTCTGTATATCTTGTGATTCGCTCTGTTTGTTCATATATAATAGCCCCGATATTGCTGCCATCTGCCCGAGGTTCTGGGGGTCTTGAACTCGCTTTGCCTGGACGAGAACACAACGGAAACATCCCAGAGACGAATCGATATTCAAACCCCCTTTAGTGGGTGTTTCAAGTTCATGTTTTTTTTCAAATTCAAATTAATTACCCATTTTTAATTTTAATTCATCTTCTTTTTATTAAGATATATGCTAGAGGGTCTACAATGTATGAATAATAAATTATATACTGCCTCAAGACGGTGCGACATGCCAACAAAACAATGATTTTATTACGAACGAAATTCCGATGCAATTTTGGTCAATTTATTTGGGGTCGTCATCACACAGACAAAATTGAGAGCCGAAATGTCATCCATATTTTCACTAAAATAATCCACACCCGTAAGAGTCCACGCGGGGGAAATTTGCAATACATCATTCGTACCTTGTATGTATCAATAAACCGATCGTGATTTTCCATTCGAACGGTGCTTAATTTGAAAAAAAGAAACTCCAACTTGGAAGACCTGTCTGATTGGCTTGGGGCTTGGAGCTGTAAAACCGTACTCGGAGGCGATATTTCGTTTACGAATTCACAAATAAGTAGCTGCTGTTATTCTGGCTTGTTTACCATCACCCCGCCTGCCTCCACTTTTCACACAAACCTTGGTGTCTCCTGTAATACATCACCCTTCGCGTGTTTTAATTCGCCGCTCCCTTGCATGTGTCCCACAGTTGTTTGATGTTTGCCGCACACGTCTCTACCAAGCGCAACGCTAGGAAGAGTGCACGGCTTTTCCTTCAGACAGCAATCAGTCTGAACGCGCTAATGTGAATGCCGTTTTCATCGATCTACCTAAGGCGCAACGCTCCCGTCCAAGGAAATTGACAATATCAACAGCTCTATTGGGTTCTTACGCATGCACTGTCATTTTTAGCAGAAATTAGCACGAACGCAGATAAAATGGTGAGGTGTACAACATTCACCCCCTTTGGAGTATACGATTAAGCAATGGTCGCCGTTATTTGCATAAAGCGTCTATTTGAGCCCTGTTCATTCGTGTCGATTCAGGCGGC
Organism: Proteocephalus fallax; assembly: GCA_028672205.1. Lineage (NCBI taxonomy): Eukaryota > Metazoa > Platyhelminthes > Cestoda > Proteocephalidea > Proteocephalidae > Proteocephalus > Proteocephalus fallax. Next base: position 7,895 of record JAPUBX010003993.1, on the reverse strand, counting down.
ACATTTTTCCAGTGAGAGGATGACTCACCCCTTACGCGACGATCGGAGGCAGCCAGATCGGAGCAGATTGCTGTCGTCCAGTTGTTCTGGCTCCAGCTGCGCACTCCGTGGATCGTCGGCACGTCCAGGCGCTCCACGACCGATTTGCTCGCACCTGTCCCACGGATTCAGTTGCCACAGCGTCAACGGCGAGAGGCACCGGGTTGAAGGGCAGCTGCTACTCGGTGTTGGGGCTGGCGAGAGTTGGGTGCCTAATGGGTTCAGCCTAATGCTATGGCCACCGAGAGCAGAGAAGTCCACTGACTAATTGCGCCCCATTTTGTGTTGCAGACAAGGTGCACGAAAACAAGAACCAGCTGGACAAGGTGATCACGGTTCAGAACGCCATCGTCAATCAACTCAAGTCTCTGTCCGCGGACAGGCTACTGCCACCGTCGGCGTTTTCGGCGTCTCCTGTTCTTGCAAGTGCGTCCAACAACGTCACCGCCCACCTGGACACACCCGCCTGGGCCAGTCAGCTGATGGAACAGTGTTAGTTGGCGTTTTTGGGGACGTTTTTCTTGCCTCCCCGGCTGTTGTGTCCGCAGGCTTATTATTCTCCGTGTCGTGGCGAATTCGCCTCTCTCTCTGTCTGTCTGTGTGCGAGAGATGAGGCACCGCTACTTGTGTGTGCTTGAATGTTTACGTTGAATATCGAGACATGCGTTAGTCGCCCAGGACACTTCCACTTCAGGGTTAATCCTCGCCGGTCTCTTTGATCTTGAGTTCGGGCTTCAGGAGACACACCATCGGGCGTTTCTTTCTCGCATGCATTTTGGAGTGGTAATCGTTGTTGTGGTTGTAGCAGCCGCGGCAATTGACCTTTTTGTTTTAACTAATAAGGGATTTTGGCTTAATGGCACACAATTCCCCAGTTACACAGCGACTAGTTCAGCTGGAAAAGCGGGCGAGGCGAAGCAATTCCACACCCACCCCCAAAGCGTGGTTTTTTTTGACCAGCAGACAGTAGTGGCCAGAATAATCGCGTCGCGCGCCATATTAATTTCAATTTGTTTGTTTTCATCTATTTTGCGCACGCACAGTGAACTTACAAAAAACCCAGACCACCAAGAGTCTCACGCAAATGGAGAACACGCTGAAGGCTCTAAAAGCTGAAAAAGCGGCGGCGGCGGCTAAACCTCCTGCTTCGACCGCTTCGACCGCTGCGACCGCCGCCACCCCAGAGACGGGCCTCAACGCCAAGCAACTGAAGGCCTTCCAGGACCAGATTCGTGGAGTTATGCGTGTGGAGCTCCAGAATGTCTTCAAGACAAGTGAGTCTAGTCATGGCAGCTGTTGGGGTTGCAGCGTATCTGGTTATCTCCTTGTTTAAGTCAACCTCGGAGGCTGGATGGCTCCTTTCGTGGGCTCGTCAGCGCAAGGGGGTTCAGACCGAGGCCCGATGTTGTAGCAGTCAGCATCCTCGCTCTGTTGGTGAGAGACACACTGGGTTCCACTCGCAGGCCAGGCCGCCTTTCAGGGTGGCAGTGGAACGCCGCCATCTGGAAACATATTTGCGAAAAACGTCATTACAACCCTCACGTAGCTGGTCTATCCTCTAGAAGGGAGATAACCACAATTATCTTTTTTTAAGGTCTTGTTCATTTTCTTTTGATTTTCTCTAGAACAGGTTCAGTGGGTCAGGAAAAAATGAAAAACAAATTTGATTTATTTAATACCGGGGCAAGTTTCTGGTAATATCGAAAATCGATATCTTCTTCTTTTTTTCCAGACATCGGGAAGATCACTGATCCTCTGCGGCAGAACATACAACAAACCGTCGAGGACTGCATGAACCGAATATCCCAGACGGTCGCCAACCTGATAATACGTGTTATCAATGATCCTGTAGGTCTTCATGTGCCGTCTCGAGTTTCCCCCCTAGTGCAACATAGTTATGCCTCTATAACCCCCCCCCCCCTCATACGGGGCACTGAGAATGTAGACCTTAGATACGCAGAGCAATAACGTTGAAATGTGGACTGGAGGACAACATTTAAACAAATTTATTCTCTCTCTCTCTCTCTGCTGTGTGTCTCGGTGCATAGAAGTTCATTCAATACTTCGCGGCCTCAATGAACGATATGCTCGTGCAGAACCTGTCTGCGTCCTACCGGGAGGAAATTCGTCGAACCCTTTCGCCGGCCTTTTCATCGGGCGTTGAACGTCTACTCCAGGAGTTCGACACCATGCTCAAGGCGGGCGCCGATCGGCGTACGTCCACTGAACCTCCTTAATCCCCGCCTCCCCTAGATCCGGTGGTCTTATTGGTTCCCTAGAGCCTTCGAAAGGATGAGCTCAGAGTCACATACAATTGGCAATAGCGACAATCAATTCCGTTATTTATACCACCTACTGAATTCGTATTAGTAAGTATGTTATTTTAGGAAAACCGGGATCCAAACCACCACCTTAGCATAGAAGCGGGGCTTAGAGACGTCCCCAGTCTGAGCGTTCCAGGCTTGTTTTTTTGGTGATGCATGGGCAACTTCCTACTAGGTGTTTATTATCTGTTTCACCTTTTTCTAGACATCCAGCAGGTTTCTATCAAGGTCGACCAGACTGCTCAGTCTTCGCGTGATAAAATAGACAACGCGTCGAAGAGGTTTGATGAGTCCGTGACCAAGATATCCCGTGAACTCTCGGTGGGTTTATTTGCGCACACTTACCACATCAGCATAGCGTCGCACGAAAAGTCAGGGCAAACCTTGGCCACACTACCCCCCCCCTGTAATTATTCCAACCTTCTCCTCGAGAAAAATGGGGACGCAACTTTCGCAAGAGAGAGCCTATGAAGGGAACTGCTCAAAATAATCAAAAGACGACTGAGTTTTCTTTTTTTTCAATTTTTACTAGACCAAGGTGAATGAGGTCATGGTTCGGGTTCAAAATGTGTCGAAGGACGCACTGGCGACGGCGCCACGACCAGCGCAGCCCACCCCAAGCAGCATTGTTGGTGGCGCCAACCGCAATGCTCCATCTGCTGCTCAGAATCCGCAGCTCCAATTGGATGCTCAGCAAACCTTAAATACGGTTACTGAACAAATACGCTTAGGACATTTCAACATGGCTCTGGAGACGGTGAGTGCTCCATGTGTGTGTGTGTGGGGGCCTCCCTCTCCACCACTTTTACATATTACCTCTACTACTTGATAGTCTTCTTTAACCATCATCATCGTCATGAAAATGTCATCCACAATCCTCTTAAAAAACATGGTCTCTTCTTCGTTTGGCCGACAAATGAGTGCCGCGGGTTGTCTTGAAAGTATTGGGCTAATTCCTTCCTGACAAAATACTTCTACTCATCTCGAATACTGCAGAAGGGGCATCTTTGATATTGGTTTGTCTGGGATGTCATGTCGGGATTAGCACCAATTTTCAACGGTGCTAAATGTAGAAATGGCCATTTGCGATTGGGTCCTTTTTAATTTGCTTCTTTTTGAATTGACACGCAGGCACTGACTTCAACCAATCCGAAGGCCCTGCTCGTGGTGCTGAAGATGTTGCCTGTGGTGAAGCTCTTCCGTCAACACGTGAAACAGGAACTTCTTCTCTCTTTGATTCATCAGCTTAGTTGCGGTGACCTACGCGACCAATTAGAATTGAAGATCGAGTAAGTCGTGTCGGATTGGTTAATGAATGCTACATCCAATCAACTTTTGCCAGAAGCTGGCGTCGTTCTGCCCCTCCCTATTTCCCATTAAAAGTGTTTTGTTGATTCTCCACTAAGATTCCTCCAGGAGGCGGTTAACCATTTGCAGCCCCAGGACAGCACCGTCATCGAATTCGCCCCCAAAATAGTCGATCTCCTCGTAACCAAAGTGGAGAGTCTGCGCAGTGATGGCAACCTCTCGCCAGCGGAGGATAATCGATCCGCAACCCTCTGGCGCTCCGCCAGGGAAATGCAGATGACGCTGCTGCAAAAAATCGGTCGTCCCTAGCAACTGCTCCCTCGCAACTGCTGCTTTGAATCGTATAATACCAATAAATTGTTAATTCTCCAGGTTAATAGGCCCTATTTGCGTTTATTCGTTTTTATTGGGGGTGTTGTTGTTGCCTTTTTCGATAATGGATTCTTCAGAATATAGCGTTCCTACAGTCCCCCACCCGAAAAGGGGGTTCCAATGGCCGCTTGTTCATAAAACACTTAACCGCCACAGGGGCCACCTTGAATCCGCTCGGGAGGATTAGAGGCGCCCGCTGACCTCACCCGCCAGTGGAACCCATCGTCTCACACGAATAGAATGCTGCCCCCCCCCTACACCATCGCATGACACCGTGTGTCCCGGCAACATTGAATGGTTGGGGATTATCTTGTACAAGTTAGGCTTAGTGACTGGTGGTGGTAATATAGCTGACCCGCATTAATCTGAGCAACGGGTAAAATCATGATCAATTAGTTGACACCTTAAACCAAATGGTCACCCGCACCGGTTGGCATGAGTCAATCGTGGTAAGCATGAGGAGGAATTTTGGACATTAAAAGGTGCAGCCTCTTTCTAGCTAATTGGTGCGGTTTATATTGTCCGCCCCAATGGATATCGATCCACGGGAGTACTAAACAAAATGCACAAAACGGTTTAACGTCACAGATATAAGGTTTCCACTGTAATTGGAAGATTAAATCACGTGGGTTGACAGCCGTTTTGCAATATATCCGTGTTGATGTTCAAATATTACACTTATCAAACCCAATGGCATTTGAGGAAGATGCAATACCAGACGGTTTCCGCAACCACACCATCGGCCACAACTCTATTGTCTTGAGACTAATAACCCTGGTGTAGCAACCGGGTAGATGTCTAGACCGTTACTTTGGCCATGCGCATTGGATTTTGTGGTCATCTCTAATTTGGACTTCGCGAACACTGACATTAGATTCATGACTGGTCTAGGGACAAAGGTGTCGCGGTGAGTGGCCGTTGCATCCCCCACGAAAGCAAATCGATAGTCTTTTGACGACAAAAGACCGGAAAATGACCACGACAGCGGCTTCATCGGCCCTCTGCACACATCACCCGGTATTGATTACTCAGTGTACGGGTATTGATTATTTAGTACAAGGCTGGTTACCTAGCGTTAATTCCTTAGAGCGTATGTGATCAACTCTTATTGATTATTGACCGTTTCCATGAGGTCTTTTGGGAATATTTAGAATATGTAGACAGCCGCACCATCCAACACACGTGGCTGATGATTAAGAATGATTCCAGACTGCTGTCCGCTACACCACCGATGGATGACGCTGTGTATGTACCAACATCCAGGATGTCACAACTCAACGCTTTGAGATAATCTGTTGACGAATTATAAAAACAAACTTGACTGGGACTTATGCGTTTTGTATTACAAGAAATAGGTTGACAAAGACAGGGCGTTAGTCTGTGTGGGGGTTACAATAGATGAAATGCAATCTATTTGTCAGTCTCGCAGTCATGCGATTATGGTAGAGTAGACGGCATCGGGTACCGAAAGCAGTAGTCTAACAGCCTACAAAAACCAAATTTAATTAGGCCTGTGGAATATATTAGCGGTGGTCACCAGTAAAAAATCCTACCATCTGTTGGACCGAGACTTCGGTGGCGGCCTGGGCGACTGGCAGATCCGGACAGGAGTTTCCAATCAGCGTGAGGCCAAAAATCTTCGACAGATTGTTTTCGTTCATTTTGCAAGTCGGAGACCTCGACACAGCCTACAGCAGAAGACATACACATTACAATTGGGAAGCAGGTTTTGTACGAGACTGTCTAAAGGCCGTAACCATGTCAGTGTCGCTAGGCAACGTCGATCGGTACCGCCAAAGGTTTGTGTCTGTAGGTGGTCTATGGAACGCGCATTTGAAACCAGCATAGAATCGATCCGGGACATACACGAAGCTTGGTCATCCAGCGGCAGGATATAACTGCGCACGGAAATGAAGCAACTCCTCGCCGGGAGGGGTTTATTGAGTAACTGGGTCACCGAAAGGACTATGGTATTCTAACTAATTTGGCAGGATTGTTGCAGCTGTATACAGGGGCCTAGAATAGCCCGATGATTGGAAGTATCACCGGATTTAACTACAACAATCTACCTTTAGGTGAAGAATGACAAAAGCTAGTGTGTCGCGATAGTGAGGTGGCATAGTGTCGAGGAGAGTCGCCACGCGGTATTTGGCAGCATCGGGGTCACCATTTTCGGCCATGTGAGCGGCCTCGAGGAAGTCGGCTCGAAGAGAATAAGTCACCAACGGCTCGCTCAGCATACGCAGAAACGCCTTAAGACAGGAGCACACAACGTTGATGTCATCTATCAGGGCGAGACTCGGTGTTGTCCTGCCATACATCAACTTTTCCAGAAGCTCTACAATTGGGGAAGTAGATTTAATGGATGAACTTGTGAACCGACAGAAGTCGTTGGGACAAGGGGGTCGGGACTAACCGTATACACGTTTCTGGGAGCCAGACACGCGATATATTCCAACCTGAAGGAGTCCGCGAGCAGCCACCTCGTTGACGCAATGAATCACCGTAGCCGGTATCTGAAGAAATTCATTGGGAGGGCAGAGATCGGCGAGCGCGTAGGAATGCCATGGCGGGAGACGGCGGCGAGCTCCTGTGGAAGTTCCACTGATGGGTATGGGTGCGGGAGAGCCTCGCAAGGTGAGAGTGTTAAGAGAATGGGAACCAGTGGTGCTACTTCGGCCAACTGGATTCCGTTTCCTTTGACTGCGCTCTAGGTCCCGAACGCATGGCGTACGGCAATCCGGGGTGCGGGGAGAGGCTGGAAGATCTGTTGGGGGCACACAACGTTGCTTCAACTACAACAAATAATAAATTAGTGTCGGATAAATGGAATTAAGGGTCGGTTCCCCTAGAATATGCAACGCAATATAACGAACCTGCGCCTGGCAGCCGGGATGCACACCTAAACGACATACTCTACAGCGTAGTACAGGTTTTCGGAGAGCTATACGCTTCCCACAGCAACTGCATGGTTGTAGTCGAAGAAATGAAACGGATTCAAACTGGTGTGGTCGAGTAAGTCTGTTGTTTGACTATAACAGAAAAAAACATTCCAGCATGAGCTTTAGTCGATGGTTTCGTCACCAAATCTTCTGATGACTGCATAAGGGGATTAGATCAACGTAAACCTCTTTCAACATCAGTCAAACGAGTTAACAACTACATACCACGGGGCGCAAAGGAGTCCTGAAAGTGTTAGCGTCCACGAGTCCAGTGTTTGAGACATTGTCTTCAGCACAACTGTTGAAAGTGGTGTTACTGTTTATACTCATAGAGTCCTCTTGGACTTTTGGTACAACAACCCTACTGGGACTTTTTTCAATGGCTGCTTTTTTGAAGGCAACCTCCTGATAACTGGATGCGTTTGAAGACTGGCGTTTCCGAAACAACGAGGTGATAGATGTGTTTATGGCATCACACTTGGACCCCGCCTTCATAGCCATAAAGGAAAAACTAGGACGCTTCCGACTACTGCTCAACCTCTCTGAACGCCGGAGAATACCAAGTTTCATGATAGAATTCCTTCTACTCCTAAAGGGCAATTGAAAATTTGAACACAATATATTTAAGAAATTATGTAAAGATATGATTAAAAATACCCCGATGGTCGGTGGTCGCTGTATTCCGACCCAGGAGTAGAAGTATTTTCGGGGTCTAGAAGAGAACCAGCCGAATTTTCAGCGCGGCCTGACTTCTTGGGAGTCAGTAAGCGATTAAAGCAAATATCTTCAAGTTGTGCCAATCGAGATTTCGCTCTATCGACATCATTATCCTGCAGAACGTCTCGAATAACATCCAGTTGCTTTTGAAGACGTTGTGAATCGTCAATTAATTGGCGATTGCTATCTTCCA